>OZ024794.1:2970277-3021302 GCA_964017045.1 Omphiscola glabra | reverse complement strand
CATGAAAATGGGAGGAAATTTTCATGAAAATGGCATAAAATTGTGATGAAAATGGGATAAAAAAGGCATGAAAATTGCATGAATTTGTGATGAAATTTTCATGAAAATGGCATAAAATTGTGATGAAATTGGGATAAAAAAGGCATGAAAAATGCATGAATTTGGGATTAAATTTTCATGAAAATGGCATAAAATTGTCATTAAATTGTCATGAAAATTGCATGAATTTCGGTTGAAATTTTCATGAAAATAGCAGAAAATTGTGATGAAATTAGCATAAAAATAGGCAGAAAATTGCATGAAATTTGCATGAAAATGGCATAAAATTGTAATGAAATTGGGATAAAAAAAGGCATGAAAATTGCATGAATTTGGTATGAAATTTTATGAAAATGGCATAAAATTATGATTAAATTGGCATGAAAAAAGGCAGAAAATTGCATAAAAATGGGAGGAAATTTTCATGAAAATGGCATAAAATTGTGATGAAAATGGGATAAAAAAGGCATGAAAATTGCATGAATTTGTGATGAAATTTTCAAGAAAATGGCATAAAATTGTGATGAAATTGGGATAAAAAAGGCATGAAAAATGCATGAATTTGGGATTAAATTTTCATGAAAATGGCATAAAATTGTTATTAAATTGTCATGAAAATTGCATGAATTTCGGTTGAAATTTTCATGAAAAAGTAAGAAAATTGCATGAAATTGGGATGAAAAAAGGCATGAAAATTGCATGAATTTCGGATGAAATTTTTATGAAAATGGCATAAAATTGTTAATAAATTGGCATGAAAAAAGGCAGAAAATTGCATGAAATTTGCATGAAAATGGCATAAAATTGTGATGAAATTGGGATAAAAAGGCATGAAAATTGCATGAATTTGGTATGAAATTTTCATGAAAATGGCATAAAATTTTAATTAAATTGGGATTAAAAAGGCATGAAAATGGCATGAATTTGGGATGAACTTTTCATGAAAAAGGCATAAAATTGTCATTAAATTGGCATGAAAATTGCATGAATTTCGGATGAAATTTTCATGAAAATGGCATAAAATTGTGATGAAATTGGCATGAAAAAAGGAAGAAAATTGCATGAAATTGGGATGAAATGTGCATGAAAATGGCATATAATTGTGATGAAATTGGCATGAAAAAAGGCATGAAAATGGCATGAATTTTGGATGAAATTTTCATGAAAAAAGCATAAAATTGTGATGAATTTTGCATGACAAAAAGTAATGAAAATTGCATGAATTTAAGATGAAATTTTCATGAAAATGGCATAAAATTGTGATAAAATTGGCACGAAAAAAGGCATGAAAATTGCATGAATTTGGTATGAAATTTTCATGAAAATGGCATAAAAATTTTTTAAATTGGGATTAAAATAGGAATGAAAATTGCATGAATTTGGGATGAAATTTTCATGAAAATGGCATAAAATTGTCTTTAAATTGTCATGAAAAAAGGCATAAAAATTGCATGAAAATGGGAGGAAATTTTCATGAAAATGGCATAAAATTGTGATGAAAATGGGATAAAAAAGGCATGAAAATTGCATGAATTTGTGATGAAATTTTCATGAAAATGGCATAAAATTGTGATGAAATTGGGATAAAAAAGGCATGAAAAATGCATGAATTTGGGATTAAATTTTCATGAAAATGGCATAAAATTGTTATTAAATTGTCATGAAAATTGCATGAATTTCGGTTGAAATTTTCATGAAAAAGTAAGAAAATTGCATAAAATTGGGATGAAAAAAGGCATGAAAATTGCATGAATTTGGTATGAAATTTCATGAAAATGGCATAAAATTATGATTAAATTGGCATGAAAAAAGGCAGAAAATTGCATGAAAATGGGAGGAAATTTTCATGAAAATGGCATAAAATTGTGATGAAAATGGGATAAAAAAGGCATGAAAATTGCATGAATTTGTGATGAAATTTTCATGAAAATGGCATAAAATTGTGATGAAATTGGGATAAAAAAGGCATGAAAAATGCATGAATTTGGGATTAAATTTTCATGAAAATGGCATAAAATTGTTATTAAATTGTCATGAAAATTGCATGAATTTCGGTTGAAATTTTCATGAAAAAGTAAGAAAATTGCATAAAATTGGGATGAAAAAAGGCATGAAAATTGCATGAATTTGGTATGAAATTTCATGAAAATGGCATAAAATTATGATTAAATTGGCATGAAAAAAGGCAGAAAATTGCATGAAAATGGGAGGAAATTTTCATGAAAATGGCATAAAATTGTGATGAAAATGGGATAAAAAAGGCATGAAAATTGCATGAATTTGTGATGAAATTTTCATGAAAATGGCATAAAATTGTGATGAAATTGGGATAAAAAAGGCATGAAAAATGCATGAATTTGGGATTAAATTTTCATGAAAATGGCATAAAATTGTCATTAAATTGTCATGAAATTGCATGAATTTCGGTTGAAATTTTCATGAAAATAGCAGAAAATTGTGATGAAATTAGCATAAAAATAGGCAGAAAATTGCATGAAATTTGCATGAAAATGGCATAAAATTGTAATGAAATTGGGATAAAAAAAGGCATGAAAATTGCATGAATTTGGTATGAAATTTTATGAAAATGGCATAAAATTATGATTAAATTGGCATGAAAAAAGGCAGAAAATTGCATAAAAATGGGAGGAAATTTTCATGAAAATGGCATAAAATTGTGATGAAAATGGGATAAAAAAGGCATGAAAATTGCATGAATTTGTGATGAAATTTTCAAGAAAATGGCATAAAATTGTGATGAAATTGGGATAAAAAAGGCATGAAAAATGCATGAATTTGGGATTAAATTTTCATGAAAATGGCATAAAATTGTTATTAAATTGTCATGAAAATTGCATGAATTTCGGTTGAAATTTTCATGAAAAAGTAAGAAAATTGCATGAAATTGGGATGAAAAAAGGCATGAAAATTGCATGAATTTCGGATGAAATTTTTATGAAAATGGCATAAAATTGTTAATAAATTGGCATGAAAAAAGGCAGAAAATTGCATGAAATTTGCATGAAAATGGCATAAAATTGTGATGAAATTGGGATAAAAAGGCATGAAAATTGCATGAATTTGGTATGAAATTTTCATGAAAATGGCATAAAATTTTAATTAAATTGGGATTAAAAAGGCATGAAAATGGCATGAATTTGGGATGAACTTTTCATGAAAAAGGCATAAAATTGTCATTAAATTGGCATGAAAATTGCATGAATTTCGGATGAAATTTTCATGAAAATGGCATAAAATTGTGATGAAATTGGCATGAAAAAAGGAAGAAAATTGCATGAAATTGGGATGAAATGTGCATGAAAATGGCATATAATTGTGATGAAATTGGCATGAAAAAAGGCATGAAAATGGCATGAATTTTGGATGAAATTTTCATGAAAAAAGCATAAAATTGTGATGAATTTTGCATGACAAAAAGTAATGAAAATTGCATGAATTTAAGATGAAATTTTCATGAAAATGGCATAAAATTGTGATAAAATTGGCACGAAAAAAGGCATGAAAATTGCATGAATTTGGTATGAAATTTTCATGAAAATGGCATAAAATTTTTTAAATTGGGATTAAAATAGGAATGAAAATTGCATGAATTTGGGATGAAATTTTCATGAAAATGGCATAAAATTGTCTTTAAATTGTCATGAAAAAAGGCATAAAAATTGCATGAAAATGGGAGGAAATTTTCATGAAAATGGCATAAAATTGTGATGAAAATGGGATAAAAAAGGCATGAAAATTGCATGAATTTGTGATGAAATTTTCATGAAAATGGCATAAAATTGTGATGAAATTGGGATAAAAAAGGCATGAAAAATGCATGAATTTGGGATTAAATTTTCATGAAAATGGCATAAAATTGTTATTAAATTGTCATGAAAATTGCATGAATTTCGGTTGAAATTTTCATGAAAAAGTAAGAAAATTGCATAAAATTGGGATGAAAAAAGGCATGAAAATTGCATGAATTTGGTATGAAATTTCATGAAAATGGCATAAAATTATGATTAAATTGGCATGAAAAAAGGCAGAAAATTGCATGAAAATGGGAGGAAATTTTCATGAAAATGGCATAAAATTGTGATGAAAATGGGATAAAAAAGGCATGAAAATTGCATGAATTTGTGATGAAATTTTCATGAAAATGGCATAAAATTGTGATGAAATTGGGATAAAAAAGGCATGAAAAATGCATGAATTTGGGATTAAATTTTCATGAAAATGGCATAAAATTGTCATTAAATTGTCATGAAAATTGCATGAATTTCGGTTGAAATTTTCATGAAAATAGCATAAAATTGTGATGAAATTGGGATAAAAAAGGCATGAAAATTGCATGAATTTGGTATTAAATTTTCATGAAAACGGCATAATATTTTAATTAAATTGGGATTTAAAAAAAGGCATGAAAATGGCATGAATTTGGGATGAACTTTTCATGAAAAAGGCATAAAATTGTCATTAAATTGGCATGAAAATTGCATGAATTTCGGAAGAAATTTTCATTAAAATGGCATAAAATTGTGATAAAATTGGCATGAAAAAAGGCAGAAAATTGCATGAAATTGGGATGAAATGTGCATGAAAATAGCATATAATTGTGATGAAATTGGCATGAAAAAAGGCATAAAAATGGCATGAATTTTGGATGAAATTTTCATGAAAATAGCATAAAATTGTGATGAATTTTGCATGACAAAAAGTAATGAAAATTGCATGAATTTGAGATGAAATTTTCATGAAAATGGCATAAAATTGTGATTAAAATGGGATGAAAAAAGGCATGAAAATTGCATGAATTTGGGATGAAATTTTCATGAAAATGGCATAAAATTGTCATTAAATTGGCATGAAAAAAGGCATGAAAATTGTATGAATTTCGAATGAAATTTTCATGAAAATGGCATAAAATTGTGATTAAATTGCCATGAAAAAATGCATTAAAATTGCATGAATTTGGGATTAAATTTTCATGAAAATGGCATAAAATTGTGATGAAATTGGGATGAAAAAAGGCATGAAAATTGCATGATTTTCGGATGAAATTTTCATGAAAAAGGCAGAAAATTGTGATGAAATTAGCATAAAAATAGGCAGAAAATTGCATGAAATTTGCATGAAAATGGCATAAAATTGTAATAAAATTGGGATAAAAAAAGGCATGAAAATTGCATGAATTTGGTATGAAATTTTATGAAAATGGCATAAAATTATGATTAAATTGGCATGAAAAAAGGCAGAAAATTGCATAAAAAAGGGAGGAAATTTTCATGAAAATGGCATAAAATTGTGATGAAAATGGGATAAAAAAGGCATGAAAATTGCATGAATTTGTGATGAAATTTTCAAGAAAATGGCATAAAATTGTGATGAAATTGGGATAAAAAAGGCATGAAAAATGCATGAATTTGGGATTAAATTTTCATGAAAATGGCATAAAATTGTTATTAAATTGTCATGAAAATTGCATGAATTTCGGTTGAAATTTTCATGAAAAAGTAAGAAAATTGCATGAAATTGGGATGAAAAAAGGCATGAAAATTGCATGAATTTCGGATGAAATTTTTATGAAAATGGCATAAAATTGTGATGAAATTGGCATGAAAAAAGGCAGAAAATTGCATGAAATTTGCATGAAAATGGCATAAAATTGTGATGAAATTGGGATAAAAAGGCATGAAAATTGCATGAATTTGGTATGAAATTTTCATGAAAATGGCATAAAATTTTAATTAAATTGGGATTAAAAAGGCATGAAAATGGCATGAATTTGGGATGAACTTTTCATGAAAAAGGCATAAAATTGTCATTAAATTGGCATGAAAATTGCATGAATTTCGGATGAAATTTTCATGAAAATGGCATAAAATTGTGATGAAATTGGCATGAAAAAAGGAAGAAAATTGCATGAAATTGGGATGAAATGTGCATGAAAATGGCATATAATTGTGATGAAATTGGCATGAAAAAAGGCATGAAAATGGCATGAATTTTGGATGAAATTTTCATGAAAAAAGCATAAAATTGTGATGAATTTTGCATGACAAAAAGTAATGAAAATTGCATGAATTTAAGATGAAATTTTCATGAAAATGGCATAAAATTGTGATAAAATTGGCACGAAAAAAGGCATGAAAATTGCATGAATTTGGTATGAAATTTTCATGAAAATGGCATAAAAATTTTTTAAATTGGGATTAAAATAGGAATGAAAATTGCATGAATTTGGGATGAAATTTTCATGAAAATGGCATAAAATTGTCTTTAAATTGTCATGAAAAAAGGCATAAAAATTGCATGAAAATGGGAGGAAATTTTCATGAAAATGGCATAAAATTGTGATGAAAATGGGATAAAAAAGGCATGAAAATTGCATGAATTTGTGATGAAATTTTCATGAAAATGGCATAAAATTGTGATGAAATTGGGATAAAAAAGGCATGAAAAATGCATGAATTTGGGATTAAATTTTCATGAAAATGGCATAAAATTGTTATTAAATTGTCATGAAAATTGCATGAATTTCGGTTGAAATTTTCATGAAAAAGTAAGAAAATTGCATAAAATTGGGATGAAAAAAGGCATGAAAATTGCATGAATTTGGTATGAAATTTCATGAAAATGGCATAAAATTATGATTAAATTGGCATGAAAAAAGGCAGAAAATTGCATGAAAATGGGAGGAAATTTTCATGAAAATGGCATAAAATTGTGATGAAAATGGGATAAAAAAGGCATGAAAATTGCATGAATTTGTGATGAAATTTTCATGAAAATGGCATAAAATTGTGATGAAATTGGGATAAAAAAGCATGAAAAATGCATGAATTTGGGATTAAATTTTCATGAAAATGGCATAAAATTGTCATTAAATTGTCATGAAAATTGCATGAATTTCGGTTGAAATTTTCATGAAAATAGCATAAAATTGTGATGAAATTGGGATAAAAAAGGCATGAAAATTGCATGAATTTGGGATGAACTTTTAATGAAAAAGGCATAAAATTGTCTTTAAATTGGCATGAAAATTGCATGAATTTCGGAAGAAATTTTCATTAAAATGGCATAAAATTGTGATAAAATTGGCATGAAAAAAGGCAGAAAATTGCATGAAATTGGGATGAAATTTTCATGAAAATGGCATAAAATTGTGATGAAATTGGGATGAAAAAAGGCATGAAAATTGCATGAATTTCGGATGAAATTTTTATGAAAATGGCATAAAATTGTGATGAAATTGGCATGAAAAAAGGCAGAAAATTGCATGAAATTTGCATGAAAATGGCATAAAATTGTGATGAAATTGGGATAAAAAGGCATGAAAATTGCATGAATTTGGTATGAAATTTTCATGAAAACGGCATAAAATTTTAATTAAATTGGGATTAAAAAAGGCATGAAAATGGCATGAATTTGGGATGAACTTTTCATGAAAAAGGCATAAAATTGTCATTAAATTGGCATGAAAATTGCATGAATTTCGGATGAAATTTTCATGAAAATGGCATAAAATTGTGATGAAATTGGCATGAAAAAAGGAAGAAAATTGCATGAAATTGGGATGAAATGTGCATGAAAATGGCATATAATTGTGATGAAATTGGCACGAAAAAAGGCATGAAAATGGCATGAATTTTGGATGAAATTTTCATGAAAAAAGCATAAAATTGTGATGAATTTTGCATGACAAAAAGTAATGAAAATTGCGAGAATTTAAGATGAAATTTTCATGAAAATGGCATAAAATTGTGATAAAATTGGCACGAAAAAAGGCATGAAAATTGCATGAATTTGGTATGAAATTTTCATGAAAATGGCATAAAATTTTTTTTAAATTGGGATTAAAATAGGAATGAAAATTGCATGAATTTGGGATGAAATTTTCATGAAAATGGCATAAAATTGTCTTTAAATTGTCATGAAAAAAGGCATGAAAATTGCATGAATTTGGGATGAAGTTTTCATGAAAATGGCATAAAATTGTCATTAAATTGGCATGAAAAAAGGCATGAAAATTGTATGAATTTCGGATGAAATTTTCATGAAAATGGCATAAAAATTTATTTAAATTGGGATTAAAATAGGCATGAAAATGGCATGAATTTTGATGAAATTTTTGTGAAAATAGCATAAAATTGTCATTAAATTGGCATGAAAATTGCATGAATTTAGGATGAACTTTTCATGAAAAAGGCATAAAATTGTCATTAAATTGGCATGAAAATTGCATGAATTTCGGATGAAATTTTAATGAAAATGGGATAAAATTGTGATGAAATTGGCATGAAAAAAGGCAGAAAATTGCATGAAATGTGCATGAAAATGGCATATTATTGTGATGAAAATGGGATGAAAAAAGGCATGAAAATTGCATTAATTTCTGATGAAATTTTCATGAAAAGGGCATAAAATTGAGATGAAATTGGGATAAAAAAAGGCATGAAAATTGCATGAATTTAGTATGAAATTTTCATGAAAACGGCATAAAATTTTAATTAAATTGGGATTAAAAAAGGCATGAAAATGGCATGAATTTGGGATGACTTTTTAATGAAAAAGGCATAAAATTGTCATTAAATTGTCATGAAAATTGCATGACTTTCGGTTGAAATTTTCATGAAAAAGGCAGAAAATTGCATGAAATTGGGATGAAATTTGCATAAAATTGTGATGAAATTGGGATAAAAAAGGCATGAAAATTGCATTAATTTCTTATGAAATTTTCATGAAAATAGCATAAAATTGTGATGAATTTTTCATGAAAAAAGGTATGAAAATTGCATGAATTTGAGATGAATTTTACATGAAAATGGAATAAAATTGTGATTAAAAATGGATGAAAAAAGGCATGAAAATTGCATGAATTTGGGATGAAATTTTTATGAAAATGGCATAAAATTGTCATAAAATTGGCATGAAAATTGCATGAATTTGGGATGAAGTTTTCATGAAAATGGCATAAAATTGTCATTAAATTGGCATGAAAAAAGGCATGAAAATTTCATGAATTTGGGATGAAATTTTTATGAAAATGGCATAAAATTGTCATAAAATTGGCATGAAAATTGCATGAATTTGGGATGAAATTTTCATGAAAATGACATAAAATTGTGATGAAATTGGGATAAAAAGGCATGAAAATTGCATGAATTTTGAATGAAATTTTCATGAAAACGGCATAAAATTTTAATTAAATTGGGATGAATAAAGGCATGAAAATGGCATGAATTTGGGATGAACTTTTCATGAAAAAGGCATAAAATTGTCATTAAATTGGCATGAAAATTGCATGAATTTCGGATTGAATTTTCATAAAAATGGCATAAAATTGTGATGAAATTGGCATGAAAAAGGGAAGAAAATTGCATGAAATTGGGATAAAATGTGCATAAAAATGGCATATAATTGTGATGAAATTGGCATGAAAAAAGGCATGAAAATGGCATGATTTTTGGATGAAATTTTCATGAGAATAGCATAAAATTGTAATGAATTTTGCATGACAAAAAGTAATAAAAATTGCATGAATTTCGGATAAAATTTTCATGAAAATGGGATAAAATTGTGATGAAATTGGCATGAAAAAAGACAGAAAATTGCATGAAATTGGGAGAAAATGTGAATGAAAATGGCATATAATTGTGATGAAATTGGCATAAAAAAAGTAATGAAAATTGCATGAATTTAAGATGAAATTTTCATGAAAATGGCATAAAATTGTGATTAAATTGGCACGAAAAAAGGCATGAAAATTGCATGAATTTGGTATGAAATTTTCATGAAAATGGCATTAAATTTTATTTAAATTGGGATTAAAATAGGCATGAAAATGGCATAAATTTTGATGAAATTTTCATGAAAATAGCATAAAATTGTCATTAAATTGGCATGAAAAAAGGCATGAAAATTGCATGAAATTGGGATGAAATTTGCATAAAATTGTGATGAAATTGGGATAAAAAAGGCATGAAAATTGCATTAATTTCTGATGAAATTTTCATGAAAATAGCATAAAATTGTGATGAATTTTTCATGAAAAAAGGTATGAAAATTGCATGAATTTGAGATGAAATTTACATGAAAATGGAATAAAATTGTGATTAAAATGGGATGAAAAAAGGCATGAAAATTGCATGAATTTGGGATGAAATTTTCATGAAAATGTCATAAAATAGTCTTTAAATTGGCATGAAAAAAGGCATGAAAATTTCATGAATTTGGGATGAAATTTTTATGAAAATGGCGTAAAATTGTCATAAAATTGGCATGAAAATTGCATGAATTTGGGATGAAGTTTTCATGAAAATGGCAAAAAATTGTGATGAAATTCACCTCCAATCAACCCCCAACCAATCCCCAACCAATCTCCAAACAATCCCCACCCAACCACCAACCAACACTAAACCAACCAGAAACCAACCTCCAACCAATCACCAACCAACATCCAATTAACCTCCAACCAACCTCTGACCAACCCCCAACCAACCTTCACCCAACCTCCAACCAACCCCCAACCAAACCCCAACCAACCTCCAACAAACCCCCACCCAACCCCCCAACCAACCTCCAACCAACCCCTACCTAACCACCACCCAATCTCCAACAAATCTCCAACCAACCCCCAACCAACCTCCAACAAACCCACAACCAAACTCCAACCATCCCCGAACCAACCCCCAACCAACCCCAAACCAACCTCCAACAAACCCTCACCCAACCTCCAACAAACCTACAACCAACCTTCAAACAACCCCCACCAACCTCGAAACCAACCCCCAACCAACCTCTAACCAACCCCCAACCAACAACCAACCAACCTCCAAACAACCTCCAAACAACCCCCAAACAACACCACCCAACCTCCAACTAACCCCCAACCAACCACCAACCAAACGCCAACCAATCCCCAACCAACCTCCAACCATTCCCCAACCAATCCCCAACCAACCACCACCAAAACTCCAACCAACCCCCAACCAACCTCCAACCAACCTCCAACCAACCCCCAACTAATCCATTACCAACCCCCAACAAACCTCCAACCAACCCCCACCTAACCAATTCCGAACCAACCTCCAACCAACCCCCAAGCCACCTAAATCCAACCCCCACCCAATCTCCAACCAACCCCAACCAATCACCTACCAACTTCCAACCAACCTCCACCCAACCTCCAACCAACCCCCAACCAACCTCCAACCAACCTCCAACGAACCTCCAACCAACCCCCGCCAACCTCCAACCAACCACCAACCAACCTCCAAACAACCACAAACCAACCCCCACCCTACCTATAACCAACCTCCAACGGGCCTCTAACGAACCCCCACCCCACCTCGAACCACCCCCCAACCAACCTCCAACCAACCTCCAACAAACCTCCCATAAACCACCAATTAACCCCAAAAACCCCCAACAAACCCCCAACCAACCTCCAAACCAACCCCCACCCAACACCCAACCAACCTCCAACCAACCCCCAAATAACCTCCAACCAACCTCCAAACAACCTCCAACCAACCCCCAACCAACCCCACCCAACCTTTAACCAACCTCCAACAATTCTCCAACCACCCCCCAACCAACCCCACCCAACCTCCAACCAACTTCCAACCAACCTCCAACCAACAATCAATCAACCTCCAAACGACCCCTAATTCACCTCCAAACAACCCCCAACCAACCCCTCACCCAACCACCACCCAACCCTAAACCAACCACCAACCAACCTCAAACCAATCACCAACCAACCTCCAACCAACCTCCACCCAACCTTCAACCAACCTCCAACCAACGTCTGACCAACCCCAAACCAACCTTCACCCAACCTCTAACCAACACCAAACCAAACTCCAACCATCCCCCAACCAACACCCAAACAACCCCCAAACAACCTGCAACCAACACCCACCCAACCTCCAACCAACCCCAACCAATCACCAACCAACCCCCAACCAACCTCCAAACAACCCCCACCCAACCTCCAACCAACCCCAACCAACACCCAACCAACCCCCAACAAACACCCAACCAACCCCCACCCAACCTCCAACCATCCTCCAACGAACCTCCAACCAACCTTCGCCAACCTCCAACAAACCCCCAACCAACCTCCAACCAACCTCCAAACAACCTCCAAACAACCCCCAACCAACCCCACTCAACCTCCAACAAACTCCCATCCAACTTCTAACCAACCCCCACCCACCCTCCAACCAACCCCCTACTTATCTACAACCAACCTCCAACTAACCCCCAACAAACCCCCAGCCAACCCACAACCAATCCCCAACCAACCTTCATCCAACCCCCAACCAACCTTTACCCAAACACCATCCATCAACCAACCAACCCCATCCAACCTCCAACCAACCCCCAACCAACCTTTAACCAACCCCCAACAAATCCCCAACCAACCTCCACCCAAACTCCAACCAACCCACAACCAACCCCCACCCAACCCCCAACCAACCCCTAACAAATCCCTTACCAACCCCCAACAAACCTCCAACCAACCCCCACCCAACCTCCAACCAACCCCCAACCAACCCCCAACAAACCCCTACCCAACCACCACTTAACCTCCAACCAACCTCCAACCAACCACCAACCAACCTCCAACCAACTCCCAAACAAACTTTAAACAACCTCCAACCAACCCCCACCCAACCTACAACCAACCCCCAACCAACCTCCAACCAACCTCTAACCAACCCCCAACCAACCCTTAACCAACCCCCACCCAACCTACAACCAACCTCCAACGGACCTCCAACGAACCCCCACCCAACCTCCAACCACCCCCCAACCAACATCCAACCAACCTCCAACAAACCTCCAACCAACCTCCAACCAACCCCCAACCAACCCCCAACCAACCCCCAACCAACCCCCAACCAACCCCTACATAACCACCACTTAACCTCCAACTAACCTCCAACCAACCCCCAACCAACCTCCAACCAACCCCCAACCAAACTCCAACCAACCTCCAACCCCCAACCTCCAACCAACACCCAACCAACCCCCACCCAACCTCCAACCAACCTCCAACCAATCTCCAAACAACCCCCAATTAACCTCCAACCAACCCCCAACCAACCTCCAACCAACCCCCAACTAACCTCCAACCAACCCCCAACCAACCACCAACCAACCCCCACCCAAACTTCAACCTCCAACCAATCTCCAAACAACCCCCAATTAACCTCCAACCAACCCCACCCAACCTACAACCAACCCCCAACCAACCGCCAACCAACCGCCAACCATTCCCCAACCAATCCCCAACCAACCTCCACCAAAACTCCAACCAACCACCAACCTATCCCTTACCAACCACAACAAACCTCCAACCAACCCCCACCCAACCTTCAACCTACCCCGAACCAACCTCCAAAAAAAAACCCAACCAACCCCCAACCAAACGCCAACCAACCCCCAACCAACCTCTAACCAAACCCCAACGAACCCCTAACCAACCCCCACTCAACCTCCAACCAACCCCCAACCAACCACCAACCAACCTCCAACCAACCCCCAACCAACCTCCAACCAACCCCCAACCAACCTCCAACCAACCCCCAACCAACCTCCAAACAACCTCCAACCAACCTCCAACCAACCAACAACCAATCCCCAACCAACATCCACCCACGCTCCACCCAACCCCCACCCAACCCCCACCCAACCTCCAACCAACCTCCAACCAACCCCCAACCAACCCCCAACCAACCTCCAACCAACCTCCACCCAACCACCAACCAACTCCCAACCAACCCCCACCCAACCTTAAACAAACCTCCATCCAACCCCCAAACCCCCAACTAACCCTTAACCAACCTCCTACCAACCTCCAACCAACCCCCAACCAATCTCCAACCAACCCCCAAAAGACCCCCAACCAACCCCCAACCAACCTCCAACCCCGTTCTATCCCGTTCCAACCCTGTTCCAACCCGTCGTATCGTATTTAAGATATCGTATATAAGATATCATATGTAAGATATCGTATGTAAGATATTGTATGTAAGATATCGTATGTAAGATATCGTATGTAAGATATCCTATGTAAGATATCGCATGCAAGATATGTCATGTTACCTCTTATAACCTCGTCTGTAAAAGTAGTATGTTAAATGTATTTAAATATTAAAAACAAATTAAGGGTTTTGAAACCAAATATACCGAAACCCAGATTCTTCACTAGCACCGCCACTTAACATTTTAGCACGATTGTCAGACAATACAAGTTTTTTTTTTTTAATGATGTCTTTGATGACACGTTTATCTGCTACCTTTACCTTTGGGCTGATCTACTTGAGGAACTTAATCTTAATCATTAGTATCTGCACACTATGGGTTTTCATCTTGACAAAGTGGTGACCAGCTTAGAGGCCTTAAGACTGTTTCTGCATGAGATGCGCTGTCACTAGGTGGAACATGCTATTGAAAAGACAATTTTAAAATGAGACCAATATGGAATTTCGGTAGGGAGAAGTTAAGGATTCAGAGGAGAATGGCTGGAGAAAAATTTACAGTCCACCATGAGAAAGTAAAGGCTTTCTGATCTGGCTCTACTTTCCTGAAAGTTATACTGTGAAGGAGATTGATTTTGATCAAGTAATCGACAGGTTTGTAGTGTTAAAGACCAGGAAAGGAAAATGTAAGTAAAGACAATTTAATGTCCAATTTACTTTTTAAAGTTCTAAAATACATTTAGCTCCTGATCTTCAATTAATTATTTTTTGTTCTTGTTATGTTCTGACGTGGATTTATTTTAACAAGAACTATTCCATCTAGGAAGTCGGGTGTGTGGGGGTGGGGGTGACACCATGCGCTAACCGCACCGGGTGACACCAACCTTAGCTACGTCACTTCTTTATATTATCCCGTTTTACATCATAAACGGTTCATAAATTAATTTAAGCTGCGTGATACCTCAAATGCCTCAGAGCATATCAACAGATCTTTACGTGACTCAGGGCATATAAACAGCTCTTTACGTGACACCATCGTATATTGTCATAAGATGTTTCCCAACTTGTTTGTCATAAGATGTTAATCCAAATTCCTTGATACTTGATCTTCTCACCTAATCCTATTTTAGAAATGTTGCCGCCGTGAGATTAGAGCCAAAGGCAACACAGATGTTGGGCATCTTGACGGATATTGCCTTAAAGGAAAAACTCAATAACATCGCAATAGTTTACGATGATACTTTTTGGTAAATAAGTCTTAGTATCTTAGCTTAGTTAAAAGGTGACGTTTTGGATGTTCTAAATGGACCACGGGTTAGTTAGGACCGTTAGCTCATCAGAGACAAATTTCATACAGGTCTATAGAACGTCTTTAAATGACTTCCCTCGTATGTTTGTGCCCATTTAGTCAAATGTTTTATAGTCATCCTTCATATCCAGTCACCATGTTCAGCCACCATATACTTTCCATATATCCTATTTACCATTTCCATTCACCATATCCATCAACCTTATTCATCCATCATATTTATCTTGTATCTACCCAACGTATTCATCCAACGCATCCTTTCAACAAATATCCACTATATACAACCACCATATCCATTATACATCTTTACCAAGACATCCATCAAACGTATCTATGCAACAAATATATCTGTCAAAGCAATCCACCACCGATAAAAGTGTGGATTTTATTTGTTTCGTATCGATAGTCTACCAATCAGTTTTGATTTTCATGTTAAAACTACTGTCTTTTGTTACACTTTGCAGACCTGCTGAATACGCCAAGACGAGTGCTGATCAACGTCCCTGCTCAACATGTCTACCTGCCAATGTCAACTAACTTGACCGAGCTACAACACACCCTCAACGTCATGCTCCGGATAAACAGCAAAGCTATTTTCCTCATTGCAAACAAAATTAACGCGGAAACATTTCTGAACGTGGTGTGTTACCTCTTATTAATATTATCTCGTCTGTATGAGTGGTGGCCACACATTTCACTCTGTTAGAGTGGTGTCCACATATAAACACTTCTCTCTATTAGAGTGGTGTCCACATATCAACACTTTTCTCTGTTAGAGCGGTGTCCACATATCAACACTTCTCTCTATTAGAGTGGTGTCCACATATCAACACTTCTCTCTATTACAGTGGTGTCCACATATCAACACTTCTCTCGATTATATTGGTTACCAAACATTTCACCCTGCTAGAGTGGTGTCCACTCATCCACATTTCTCCTTGTTAGCGTTGTGTCCACTCTTCTCCCTGTTAGAGTGGTAACCACACTTGTCACTGTTAGAGTGGTGTCCACATTTGTCCCTGTTAGAGAGTTATCAACAATTCCTTTTCCCGTTGACGTGGTGTCCAACTATCCAAATATATATGCCCACTCCCCTCCCTCCCAGCACCCTCGGTCTCTTAAACCCCATATTCAACAATCCTTCCAGCACCCTCGGGCTGGGACACCCCATATTCAACAGTATTTCTATTCCCACAACCAAGCGTATCTAAAGGATATTTTAAAAACAATTGTATAAGCAAAAAAAGAATTTAAAAAATAAATAATAAGCTCTTATTCAATAGAAACATTTATTCCAGAAACAAATTTCCCTTCCCAACTGATAAGAACACATTATATATGTATAGAATATTGTTAATGTAATATTTTTGTCAAAGATTATGTCTACATTCTGTATGTCTAGATCTTTTTTAATGTGATATGGTTTTCATGCTTTGTATGTAAAGTATGTATGTGTGGACCTATGTTAATATGACAGTATTGTCAAACTCTGTGTATACAGTCTGTATTTCCTTTCATCCCAAAGTGCCAGACATGCGACTAAAATGTGTCAAAGAAGATAATAATGAATCTTTGTTTTCTCGCCCCTTTCAGCTGACTCAAGACAACAATTCGAACTTTGACCCTAATGTTTTTGTTTTGACGAAAGTTTGTTTCATTGCTTTTCTTGTCTTTTTTTTAAAAAAACATTAAACTTTATTAATTTTCTTTATTCCGACTATTCTTGTCTTTTTCCAACCGTACAATATTCAATTACTTTCTTACTGAGGCTTCGGAGAAATATAGAAAACACGAACACTAATTAATGTATATATTACTTTTAAAGCTTTAAACCCAGGAAATGATTAAAATAGGATTAGTATATTTTCTTACTTAAATTTGTCTAAAAAATAGCTTATACCATGTACGCGAAATAGAATCACTACTGTTTATCACCTGGTACTTACCTGGAGATTCTGAATTACCGCAACTGTCATACAAAACTGTCATGCATGAATTACCACTGAATTGAAATATAGACAACTAATTGGAAATGTATGTATTGCTAGACTTTAATGAGAAAATCGGTTATGGATAAAAACAATACGTTGCTGCATAGCCTTCACGTGACTAAGGGCGGACCACTGCCACATACAATTTCTATTCATAATCCCTGGCATTGTAGTTAATAGTTCAATTCTTTTCCACATCGCGCTAATTCGGGCCCCTTAAATATATCCAAAGCCCACTGCAGAGGCAAGTATTGCAGGGGACCACGCAACGGCTTGGCATAACTGGTTTGTGTTTTAACAGTAAGAAAGTGTACACGAAGCACGCCGGCTGCCACTTAGCTATTGTTAATTACATGTTGAAACTCTTATCTTAACGGACACAAAAATCATTGGGATTAGTCTTAAATTTAAGTTTAAAGTTATGATTATATGTTGATCATGTGTTGTTTATGTGTTGATTACATGTTGATAATAAGTTAATAATATGTTGAATATATGTTGATAATATGTTGATCATATGTTGATCGTATATTGACGATATATTCATCGTGTGTTGATTATAAAGTTACTACATCCTTTGAAGGACAGCAAAGTAAACTGCGCCTCTTGCCTGGGAACACAACGAGTGCTGGTGATAACAGCCGAGAAAAGCATCGAAGTGAACAAAATATTGATTGATTGTATGCGCAAGTTTGGAATCGACCGGGACTTTGATCAGGACAGAATAAAGGTGACCTCTGGGGTGACCACAGGGATGACCAATGGGGTGACCACTGGGATGACCACTGGGGTGACCACTGGGATGACCACTGGGGTGACCACTGGGATGACCACTGGGGTGACCACTGGGATGACCACTGGGTGACCACTGGGGTGACCACAGGGATGACCACTGGGGTGACCACTGGGATGACCACTGGGGTGACCACTGAGATGACCACTGGGGTGACCACTGGGGTGACCACAGGGATGACCACAAGGATGACCACAGGGATGACCACTGGAGTTACCACTGGGGTGACCACAGGGATGACCACTGGGGTGACCACTGGGATGACCACTGGGATGACCACAGGGATGACCACAGGGATGACCACAGGGATGACCACTGGGGTGACCACTGGGATGACCACTGGGGTGACCACTGGGTGACCACTGGGATGACCACTGGGGTGACCACTGGGATGACCACTGGGGTGACCACTGGGTCTTGTCTTGCATGACATTCAATAGGAACCAAACCAATAATTCTTAAAATAGGTTCTAAATTATTCTAGGCTTCTATCATTGGTGTCAACTATGTTGCCAGTGTCACTAGTTCTATCATTGGTGTCAACTATGTTGCCAGTGTCACTAGTTCTATCATTGGTGTCAACTATGTTGCCAGTGTCACTAGTTCTATCATTGGTGTCAACTATGTTGCCAGTGTCACTAGTTCTATCATTGGTGTCAACTATGTTGCCAGTGTCACTAGTTCTATCATTGGTGTCAACTATGTTGCCAGTGTCACTAGTTCTATCATTGGTGTCAACTATGTTGCCAGTGTCACTAGTTCTATCATTGGTGTCAACTATGTTGCCAGTGTCACTAGTTCTATCATTGGTGTCAACTATGTTGCCAGTGTCACTAGTTCTATCATTGGTGTCAACTATGTTGCCAGTGTCACTAGTTCTATCATTGGTGTCAACTATGTTGCCAGTGTCACTGTGTTAGTGGCAAATAATCAATCCAGATTTATAGTTGTCACATTTATAGTTGTCACATTTATATTTGTCACATTTATAGGTGTCACAATACTTAACGTGTTCATACTTTCTGTATGTTAATTAATTACTACTGTAATATGATGATACTAAAGGCTTAATTTCTATTACGACTATAAATTCAAAAAAAAAATGTTAATGCATGGTAACTAATGTATAAACGGTTGATCAGTTTAAATGGTGTATTTTGGGCGAGTGTAACCCGGCGCGTTACAAGAATTTAGCCGGCACCCGTCAAATAAAAAACCTCTACATTTGGGTGAAGGCCACCCATTCATATAAAGAAAATAGTCGCCTCGGATGGAGCCCCCTTTCTGCGTCATTGATATACGACATGTCATTAAATAAACTTAATGTTTATGTCCGAAAATTATAATAGTTTTACATCACATTCTCTTTTTTATTGTGTGCGCCTGGGGGGGGGGGGGGCGAGCCGACGCTCCTTCATGGCCCTGGCAAGTACTTTACATGCGTGCCGCCTCTGCTGGGCATCGTCCGTCGATCACACTTTCAACGTTGACTTCTGGGGTGATCCCAACCCCTCCACTATTTTGTGTCGGGTGCCATGCTAGTCCGTGCACTATTGTCTCTGGCGCCTGGCCGCAATGCCGACAGTTCGGATACCGAAAAGGCCCACAATAAACTGTGGTAATCAACCAGGTCATCAATAAGTTAGGAAGAAAATTTAAAAAATCTGGAAAAGCTTCCGGATGATAAAGTTGAATTTTAATTTCTTAAAAATAATGATCACATGATATAAAAGAAGGGGGGGAAAAAGGGGGGGGGGTGATACTAAATTTAACTTTTAATATAAATTGTTTATGAAAGTCTTTTTTCATAAATGGAAATTCTTCCGGCAGGTCTGTTGTATGAATGTTTGGACGAAATTGTCCCTATCATTACTAGTATCATAAATCAGTCTTTCATAACTGGTTTTGTTCCATCCTCTTTTAAAGAAGCGGTTGTAACTCCACTGCTCAAAAAAGCAAATCTCGACCTTAATTTGTTGGAAAATTATCGCCCCGTCTCTAATTTACCATTTTTATCAAAGATTTTAGAGAGGGTCGTTCTCCGACAGCTCTTGGATCACCTCACTCGGTGTGACTTGTTTGAGCCTTTTCAGTCAGCATACAGAACGCATCACTCTACTGAGACAGCCCTTTTGCACGTCGTAAATGACTTTCTGTCGTCTTGTGGTGATGGCCTAGTATCCCTTATGTCGCTACTGGATCTTTCGGCAGCGTTCGATACGCTTAACCACGGCATACTTCTCCAACGTCTGCAATATACGTTCGGTTTCACCGAATCCGTCCTGAGATGGTTCCGCTCATATCTGACAAATCGGGTCCAATCAGTTATCGCAAACGGCTTGACCTTCAAGAAATCCATTATTGAATTCGGAGTTCCCCAGGGCTCGGTCTTAGGCCCGGTGCTTTTCACTATGTACGTTCAGCCCCTGGGTGCAGTGATCAAGCAGTTTGATATGGTATATCACATGTTCGCGGATGATACCCAACTTCAGAAATCCGTGATCCCCTCTCAGTTCCCTCAGCTTCTTAATATGACACAGAAGACAATGGAGTCAGTTAAGCACTGGACGACAATAAACAAGCTCAAATTGATTGATGACAAGACTGAGCTGATCCCCACTGCTACCGCTCAAAAGCTAAAATATTTAAAAAATACACCATCCTTTACTCTCTCAGGCGTGCAGATTGAATTTGCTCAAACAGTGCGAAACCTGGGTGTCTACTTAGAACGCTAACTATGGAAAATCACATTAACATGATTTGCAAGGCGATTTTTCTAGAGCTGTGCCGAATTAGTCATATCAGACCTTTCTTAACTTTGAATGCATCAAAGAGGCTGATGCCTGCATTCGTTCTTTCACGTATGGACTATTGCAATGCTCTCATGGTGGGTCTTCCAGCTACGCTCCTGGATAAAATTCAAAAGGCACAAAATAATGCGGCTCGAATTGTTCTTCGTAAACGCAATTTCGATCATGCTAAAATTCTTCTGAGAGAACTGCATTGGCTGCCGGTCCGCGCTCGCATAGAGTACAAAATTGCAACTCTGTGCTACCGCTGCTTGCATGACCTGGCGCCGTCCTATCTCCGAGCGCTCATGACGCCTTATGTACCCACTAGACAACCCCCCTCATCCGATAGTGGCAAACTCTCGATACCGCGTGTTCGCTTTGAGACTTACGGAAAGCGCACGTTCGCATTTGCTGGCCCAACAATTTGGAACACTCTTCCTGACGCTCTCATAAACAGCCAGACGCTGGAGTCCTTCAAGACAAATTAAAAGACTCATTTCGCAAACACCTTCTGTGGTGACGTTGTCTACCATATTTATTTTTTTTCAGCTAGTTATCAACTCCTATTTATGTTTTTGTACCGCGCTTCGAGCCTTTGGGGATGAAGCGTGATTTTTCAAATGAACTTTATTATTATTATTAAGTAGATAGATAGAAACAAAAAAAAATAGACAAACAGACAGGCAGTCAGACAGACAGAGAGACTTTTTCTTTACAGGCACGTAGTCTTCTGTTAACTGAGTTATCTTTAAATAGCACACAATAGTTCTATGAATACTGATCAGTTATCTTAGCACACACTAGTTCTATCAATACTGATCTGTTATCTTAGCACACACTAGTTCTGTCAATCATCATCATCATCATGTCCCGTAGTCTTTCGACCGTTGGGGCGCCACAGATGACATGAAAACTATCCTTCTCCATTCCTCTCGGCCTCCAGCCCTATGCATAGCATCGCCTAGTTGTAATCCTGTCCATTCTTTGATGTTATCTTCCCCTCTTTTTCTCTGTTTTCCTCTTCTTCGTCCTCCTCTAGTAGTCTTCTGTTAACTGAGTTATCTTTAAATAGCATACACTAGTTCTATCAATACTGATCGGTTATCTTAGCAGTTACAAGCTCTATCAATACTGATCAGTTATCTTAGCATACACAAGTTCTATCAATACTGATCAGTTATCTCAGCATACACAAGTTCTATCAATACTGATCAGTTATCTTAGCATACACAAGTTCTATCAATACTGATCGGTTATCTCAGCATACACTAGTTCTATCAATGCTGACCAGTTAACTTAACATACACTAGTTCAGCGGTTCTCAACCTGTGGGTCGCGACCCCTTTGGGGGTCGCGCCACCCTTTCCCAGGGGTCGCCTAAGACCATCTTAAAACACTTATAATCTACAGTTATGAAGTAGAAACAAAAATAATTTAATGGTTGGGGGTCGCCACAACATGAGGGACTGTATTAAAGGGTCGCGGCATTAATAAGGTTGAGAACCGCTGCATTAGTTCAATCAATACTGATCAGTTACTTAGCCTACACTAGAATATGGGACTGCTCCGGGTTTTTACATTGGGAGTTTCCTTCTCTTAGATGAGTTGCCAGCCACGGTTGACGGGTCTGATCCCCCCGGGGTGCTGCTCTTGTTCTTGACCTGGCCTTTGGTGGTGCTTGATCGCCAAGCTTAGCAATTGGGATTGACTTTTATGTTTACACCACTCAACCACCCAGCGTACACGAGTTCTATCAATACTGATCAGTTAACTTGTAAAGTATTGTCTGATAGCTTGTATTAGGAATACATTTTCTATTGTCTTGTAAATAGTTTATTGCAGATAAATCTATCACTAGCTTTAAGTGTTTAAACGTGCACACCCCAGGTGGCGGGGAGACCCCATAGGCCTTGTCAGGCCGACTTATTGCGGCCACCTGGTGGCTCTTCGGCTTTGTCATCATCGCCACGTACACAGCCAACATGGCCGCGTTTCTCACGGTGTCCGGGCTGGAGACACCGATAGCGTCCCTGGACGATCTGTCCAAACAGTTTAAGATACAGTACGCTCCACTGAACGACAGCACGGCAATGATCAACTTCAAGCGCATGGCAGACATCGAACAGAGATTCTATGAGTAAGATTTTAAATAGTCATTCATCCTTCTGCACATTGTTTGAATTGAGAGAGGGGGTGGGGAAGTAGGATAGAATAAGAACCTGGTCATTTTAAGTGACTCTACTTGATACGTAACTATTTGTGTTGTGTCATTTATAGATGTCACATTTAGAGTTGTCACATGTATAGATGTCCCATTTATAGTTGTCACATGTATAGTTGTCACATTTATAGTTGTCACATTTATAGTTGTCACATTTATAGTTGTCACATTTATAGTTGTCACATTTATAGATGGTCAAATTTATAGTTGTAACATTTATAGTTGTCACATTTATAGTTGTCACATTTATATTTGTCACATTTATACACACATTACTTAACGTGTTCATACTTTCTGTATGTTAATTAATTAATACTGTAATATGATGATACTTATGATGGATGGCCTGTATCTACTTAAACTTGTTGAAGAACTGAATAAATCCAACTGAATAATTCACACGGTACATTATTACTTGTAAATGATAAAAAAAACTCCTTGGCATTGTAGCATCCTTGTAACTAACAAATTTACAGTATAAAGAATATAACACTCTTTGAATATTATTATATCCTCAAATTCACTTCATATTAAGGTTCGGCATGGCGTCCATCCACTCAGACAATTTCGCTTTCGGGGAAGCCAGACACTCTCTACACTCATAAAATCATGAGTTTTCTCTTCCACGACAAAAATTAGTTCCTGCTTTTTCTCGTGATATAATTCGTTATTGTCAAATCCCTACGCCTTCGTGCGGTAGGACTAAATAGTATTGTTATGTGGCATATCAAGGTTAACTTGTTGTGTTAAGATGGTTGTCACATTTATAGTTGTCACATTTATTCACTCTTTGATTATAATAGACTTAATTGCATACTCGTAGAACATCATTTGATTGCATGCTCTTAGATTGCATTCAAAACATTTCATTCAAAAATAAATGTGACTATCCTGTAATATTAATATTGATTATAGTGTCCTCATAAATAAGAAGAATCATCTAAATAGCGTTCTGGCGTATCTATTTATTTTCGCTTCTGGGAGGGGGGTGCGATTTTGTAAAAAATAAAATGTTCATTAATTAACCAAACTTCAGTTTAGTGATAAAATTAAATATTGCAACAAACCTATAAGATAGGACATTGAGCAACATGTCGATATTTTTAGTGAATGACACCTGGAACTAGGACATGACATTGACATGTTTTACATTCAGAATCTGGAAGAACATGAGTCTGAATGACGAACTCGCCCCAATAGAGAGAGCCCAACTGGCCGTATGGGACTACCCTGTCAGTGACAAGTACACGAGACTCTGGGAGACCATGAAAAAATCTGGCTTCCCCGAAAGCGAAGAAGCAGGCGCCAAGAGGATTCTGGAAGGAAACTTTGCTTTTATAGGTAAGTCGTTTTGTCTTACACTTGATGTTTAAGTCATCTTGCAAACTATTAGGGCTTCAGGCTACTGTAGGGTACTACATGTGTGTTTCTATAAGTCTACTAAAGTCATGTGTATTTCAACAAAACTACTGAAGTCATGTGTATTCTATAAGACTACTGAATGCCTGAGTATTTCTATAAGACTACTGAAGTCATGTGTATTTCTATAAGACTACTGAATGCCTGAGTATTTCTATAAGTCTACTGAAGTCATGTGTATTCTATAAGACTACTGAATGCCTGAGTATTTCTATAAGACTACTGAAGTCATGTGTATTTCTATAAGACTACTGCAGTCCTGTGTATTTCTACAAAACTACTGAAGTCATGTGTATTCTATAAGACTACTGAATGCCTGTGTATTTCTATAAGACTACTGAAGTCATGTGTATTTCTATAAGACTACTGAAGTCATGTATGTTTCTATAAGACTACTGAAGTCATGTGTTATTTTATAAAACTACCGAACTCATGGTTGTGTATATTCTATGCCTGAGTATGTTCATGAAGCAAGTGCCATAGCTTGACCAAGTATCCCCCCTGGGTGCCCCTTGCCCCTCTCTACACACAAGACAAAAATAAAGACACTTTGACCACTTACCGATGGGGAAGACAGCTTGGCCTAAAAATATGGGCAACATATATTGACATACACATTGTACATAAAAATTAATAAACATATAGTTGGATAAACCACATTATGTGATGAAAGTCACACAACAAAATAATGTATATAGACTTATGGTCTTACATTTCTTTCAATTGTCGACATCAAGAGTTAGTAAAAGATCTCGGTACCAGTGGCGTAACTAGGAAGGGAAAATAGGGTGACCGCTGTTTATGTTAATTACCAAAATTGTATTGTAACTGTGTGTGGGGGACAATTTTGGAAGTTCGCCGTGGGCGCCAATAAGCCATGTTCCGCCATTGGGTATCAAGCCATATTTGACAAGCTACATTATGTGTTTCAGCTGTTGTGGAAGACAAAGACCATACATATCCATATTATCATCATAAAAATAATATCCATAATTTCATATACAAAGACTATCCATAATTTCATATTTAATATCATCCATAATTTAATTTAAAAAGCTTATCCATATCAATTTTTTCAATTACGGAATCTATCCACATCCATACTTTCATTTACAAAGACTATACACGCATTCATAAAAATACTTTCCATATTTTTATATACAAAGACTTTCCATACTTTCATATTTTTCACTTGATGTTCTAAGACATAATACTAAGAGTAAAGACGGCTATAAAACCCAGACCAATATGCCGTGGCTTCTCTCCAGCCCTTACTTACTAGGGTCAGACCTGGATCTGTATAAAACTTTAGAGAGGAAATGTTTTAACTGAGTGCTGAGATGTAAAACGAGACGGGAAGACATTAGGAGCCTGGAAATAAGACAAATGGACGATGGAATCCCCATCAGCCAATATATGGCCCAAATATGAACACAATTGTTCGACCATCTGGTCAGATTACATGTCAATCAACACGCAAGCTTACAATATCAGGCAGTGCAGATTCAGGGCCAGGGATAAACAAGCCGTCGGTGGATCGACCGTGCTGACCACAACATGAACCTTCAGGAGTCCTCACACTGGGCAGCTCATCGTCAATTGTACCTCCAAGCATCGCAGCCCTGGTAGAACAAGAAGATATATTTTCTAAGAAATATCGTTCTTCGCTTTGTCCCAAAACTGTCAAATGGTTTTTATACACTCGCTCGAATTTTATTTACTGTGAACTCTAATATATGAATTTGTTTTTCTCATAGGAAGACATGGGATTCCATAGGTTGCAGGATGAACAGTTGGCTTAGGCCTCAAATGTACACGTAGACTTAACAATAGAAACATCTTCCTGCTGCAGATCACACCTACCCCTCTTCTTACGCCACTGGTTGTAACCATTGGGGTTAAGTGAACTACGTACTGATAATTTTAAATCTTCTACAGCTGATTCAACCAGCAACAAATATCATATGCTGACCAACTGTGACCTACAAGAAGTCGGTGAAGAATTCTCCAGGAAGCCTTATGCGTTAGCTGTTCCAGAGGGGTCTCCACTGCGTAATGAACTGTCCAACACGTAAGTGTAAAGGTGGATTTATCTTTTAGCCAGACATCAATTATAAATAAGGATTCACCTATATGAAGATGTCACGTAATTCATTACATGACAGGAAATACAATTTTTTGATATTTTAAAGATAAATGACATACTATGTATTTACATACCTTGCTTATTTTTTGTAGGAATTCGAGCTTGGAGCTAAATGCAAAAATAAGTGTTGGAATAGCCTCTTGTGTGATCTTCCCGTTTTTTTCTTCTAATTACATCAATGTTTTCATTCAGTTCCAAAATCGTATTTTAAAAACCAACATAATAACTATAAGCTTTGTATAAAATTAGGTGAGTGTATGTGTGGAAATAAATAGCTTGTTGCAAGGAAGGTGCACAGACCTATGTCTTGTTTGACATTCAATTAATAACTATGTTTATTTTACATGGCGATAAATGAATTATTACTTTGCCAAAGAACACACAGGCCTTCAAAAAAATTGATTTCAGCTATTTTTCCACTTTTAAAACATGTACTTTGACTTCATCTCAGCAACTTGCTTCACAAAATGTTTCCACAATCTCAGCTTACAAAATGACTGCTGTGCTCAGCTTGCCAAATGACAGCTGACGTCAGCTTGCCAAATGGCCACTGGGCTCAGCTAGCCAAATGACAGCTGACGTCAGCTCGCCAAATGACCACTGGGCTCAGCTCACCAAATGACAGCTGAGGTCAGCTCGCCAAATGACCACTGGGCTCAGCTCGCCAAATGACAGATGTGTTGTGCAAGCATTAGGGAAATGGTTCAAATTAAACGCTATAAAATGACATTTCATTTAGTTCAGAGATTTCCTTGGAGAAATAGGCATGTCTCCAAAGATGGCAATACGCTTTTGGTCTCCAGATCTCCTTCAAACGATATTAGCGTTATTTAATTTGGTAAATTCAATGAAAAGACTCATAATTCTAGCATCAGATTTAATGAAGAAATTCGCGATATCTCCAATTAATTAGACATAAATGTAATAACAGAATTTGTAGGGGAAAATAACTTTTTTTAAATTATTTTTTTTACATATCTCCTCTGAAATTGACTGAATCTTTAGTTCAAAGGAATTGTTAGAATCCTGTCAACCTGTTTACTTTATTGAGTTGTCTTCATGAATGTTTAAACTTAAAGGTGTGAATTTTGGTTGGACAACTGGAGTGCGTTAGTTGATTCACAGACCACAAACTTCATTTGATATCTTATACTATCACAAGTGGATTGACGAGATTAATTACAGAGATTAATTACTAAGATTAAATAAAAAGATTTGTTACAGAGATTAGTTAAAGAGACTAATTTCAGAGATTAATTACAAAGATTAATTACAGAGGTTACCCCCATTTAGCACTCTCACCCAAATCATAACCCTGATAATGTAAATATGAAGAATGACAAACACATATGAGACCTATCTCCTCCGGGTTCTAATGGATAATCCGCGTTAGGTCTTTGGGTTTCCTCCAACGCGTTAGGTCCTTTGTTTCCTCCAACGCGTTAGGTCCTTGGGTCTCCTCCAACACTGCATGCCCCTACCTCATACTTTTTGACATCCTTGTATTTAATTTGTGTGAATGTATTTATTTACTCCAATTCTAGAATTTGAGACTCATCAACAACCGGACCTTGGAGGAGTTGAAAACGAAATGGTGGAACATGGACTCCGAGAACTGTCCCGTTGTGGATGATGAGAGCGATGGCATAAGCATCAAAAACATTGGAGGCGTTTTTCTCGTCATAGTCATTGGCTCCGGCTTGTCGCTCATAACACTGGTCCTGGAATGTTATTGGTACAGGTAGGTGGTCCCTTGGGGTTTTATTGGTAAAGGTACATGGTGCCCTGGGCTTTTATTGGTAGAGGTACATGGTGCCCTGGTGTTTATCGGTAGAGTACATGGTGCCCTGAGGTTTTATTGGTAGAGGTACATTGTGCCCTGAGGTTTTATTGGTACAGGTAGGTGGTGCCCTGGTGTTTTATTGGTAGAGGTACATGGTGCCCTGGGGTTTATTGGTAGAGGATGGTGGTGCCCTGGTGTTTCATTGGTAGAGGTAGGTGGTGTACTGAGTTTTTTTTGTTAGAGGCATGTGATGCACTGAGGTTCTATTTGTACAGTTAGGTCATGAAAAAAAAGTGGTAGTAGATACAATGATTAGATTTATTTATTTATTTTTTGTGGGGGGTGGGTTATTTGTGTGTGGGGGGGGGGGAATCACAAGGCTTGTGATTACAACAACGTCCCTTGTATCACGTCATCATGTCATTGAGACGGGGGAAAAAGAATAATACAAAATAAAATTATTTGAAAAGCAAACCCTTCCACGTCACACACGCGAGAAATAATGATAACATAATGACTCAGGTCTTTCCACATGCGTTAGCATTGTCACTGCCTTTTGAAACAAAAGAGGGAGATAGAGAGATACAGAGAGAGAGAGATAGAGAGAGACAGGTAGTGAGAGAGTGAAAATATATACAAATCAAAAGCGAAATATCAAAATAAAAAGACACGGATAAGAGAGAGAGAGAGAGAGAGACAGACAGACAGACAGACTGACAGACATGGATAGAGAGAGAGACAGACAGAGAGAAAGAGAGAGAGAGAGACAGAGCGAGACAGACAGAAAGAGAGAGAGACAGAAAGGTATATATGAAGGTATAAATTAAGTATATAACATATCCTGTAATATAATAAAGAGAAGGTGGACGTGAAAAAACTATTATTTTTTAAATGTTGAAACAGAAATGAAACCCTGAGTATAACACTGAATAAAATGTTTATGATGCAGTTATTTACGCCATTCATTGTGTTTGAAATAGCTTACAACCCACATCAATGATTATCAACATCTATGATGATCAGCATCACCTAATATCAACATCACTTATTATCAATATAACTGATTATCAACATCACTGATTATCAACATCACTTATTATCAACATCACTGATTATCAACATCACTTGTTATCAACGTCACTAATTATCAACGTTTTATCAAAATTGAACTTACTCCACCAGAATCCGCCCAGAGCGTCATAGGAAGAAGACAAAAGATTATGATCTTTCTCTGGCGAGCTCTTCGGCATCGACTTTGAGCAGTCCAGGAGACAAGGAACAGATGGATCGAATGAGACGGAAGTGTTCAGACCAAAACAATGTTGAGGAGACGGAGACAGGTCTGGACTGTGGTTTTACCAACTTGGGATTTGAGTTCTCGGAGAGTTTGCAACCATCAAATGGTCCCAACACTCTGGAGGGTAGCCTTGACAGGCGAGATGGTAACCATGGGAGGCGAGATGGAAGCTATGACTGCCAAGATGGTAGCTATGACTGCCAAGATGGTGGCTGTGACGAGAAGCCTATGGAATATACTGTCAGATTTTAAGAAATGTTCGAACTAAGTAATAAGAGAAATAAATTAAATTTGGGGAAATTGGGAGTTTTGGCTCTTAAAACAACTGTGCACTAAAACTGTATGTCGTTTGATAAGATATTGTATTCACCTCGTGGAATTAAATGATCGCGAAATAAAATGTATACCAACAATTTAATTAAAACAAATGTAGAAAAATAAATAAATAATAAACACTTTATTTTGAGTTAGATCCCCTTGCAAGGCAAATCAATAAACGAGCAGAGCACTCAATCCATTTTCAATCCTTTCCATTAACTTTGCTTTTTGTGTGTTTATGGCAAAGCTTCGGCTGCTCACTGACCCACTTCCCGTCAACCTAGTGATCTGAAACTTGGTACAAATCCGAGGACTAAAGGGACCATGGTTTTCGATTTCCGACTGACGAACAACATAGTTAAGAGTTTGAATTGTAAAGCTATATTTTTATCTTTCACATGGTTTGTGTTTCTAGTAAGTTTGAATTGTAAAGCTATATTTTTATCTTTCACATGGTTTGTGTTTCTGGTAAGTTTCAATTGTAAAGCTATATTTCTATCTTTCACATGGTTTGTGTTTCTAGTAAGTTTCAATTGTAAAGCTATATTTCTATCTTTCACATGGTTTGTGTTTCTGGTAAGTTTCAATTGTAAAGCTATATCTTTCTTTTATGCATATGCTGCTGGCGTTGGCTATACATTATATTGGAGCTATTTTACAAAAATAATATTGTAAAATAGAGCTTGATAGGGTGCAGCTTTTTTTTTACACCGATTCAAGGTTGGTCCGAGTGTTACAAAAAAAAAAAGAGCAAGCTTCTCATTTTCTTTAATACTAGCGAGAACCCGGCATGCGTTGCATGCCACTCAATGAGAAAAGTGTTTGTGTTTTAAAGTAAATTTTAAATAGAAAATATGTATTGTTTTTTTCCGTCTAGTGCGTACACAAATAAATTAGAAGTTTTTTTTTCAACACGTGAGCAGGCAACATATAGCTGTCCACGTGAGAAGCGTGTATTTTCAAAATTTAGTCCACACACTTGTAACGATTGATCCACCCACGCAGTAGCTCTATTTTAAATTATATTTAGATAGTTCAAATATTTATTATTTTTAAAATAAGGCCCCCCGCCCCAAACGTAAAATTTTAAAATGGTTGTAATTATGTCACACACAAACTAAAATGTCGTTTGTATTTGATTGATTTCTAGCCACCCATGCAATAGCACTGATTGAAATTATATTTGTATAGCTCATATAAGAAAAAAATAATTTGGGGCTCCGGCCCGAAAAGGAATATTTCAAATTGGATAAGCTAATTCAGAAACCATTTGTGCGCACAACTTACCAAAGGTTTATCGCAATCGGATGAATGGTATATGAACGCATACGAAAATTATATTTAGCTCATAAAAGGGGTAAAAAAAGAATTTAGATCACCGGTCCCAGAACGGAATATTGTAAAATGTGTGTAATAATTCAGAAACATTTGCATTTTTTTACAATTCACACAATTTTCATTACTTAGGATTGATGGTATAGAAGCACATACGGGATATACTTATATATGTATAGATATAGTTTACCGAATTAAGATAACTTTTTTGCAATTATTCAAGGATGATCTGTCTGTCTGTCTCTCTATCATTCTGTCTGTCTCCTTATCTGTCTGTCTCTCTGTCTGACTCTCTGTCTCTGCCTGACTCTATGTCTCTCTGTCGCTCTGTCTATCTCTCTTTCTCTCTGTCTGACTATCTTTCTCTCATTCTGTCTCTCTGTTTCTCTGCCGGTCTATATGTATCTCTGTCTGTCTGTCTCTATGTTTGTCTCTCAAGCTGTCTCTTAGTCTGTCTCACTGTCAGTCTCTGTCTCTCTGTCTATCTCTCTGTCATTATGTCTGTCTCTCTGTCTGTCTGTCTCTCTGGCTGTCTCTCTATCTGTCTCTCTATCTGTCTCTCTGTCTACATCTCTGTCTGTCTGTTTGTCTCTCTGACTGTCTCTCTTTCTCTCTCTCCTTCTGTCTCTCTGTCTGTCTGACTGCCTGTCTGTTTGTCTGTCTGTCTGTTTATATATCTACCTATCTATCTATCTTCTACCTATCTACCTATTTACCATCTACATGCCTGCCTGCCTGCCTGCGTACCTACCGTCCTACCTAACTACCTACCTACCTACCTACCTACCTACCTATCTACCTATCTACCAATCCAGCTACTATCTACAGACCTGTTTACCCTCAAAATCTTAAAATGGTACCATTTCATCACAAAATCGTTTAATACATTATCTTAATAGTAAAAAAACACTCAGTATATATAATGTATACACATCAAAATCGTAGATTGTACGCCAAAATCGTAAGAGTAAACAGGTCTGTATCTATCTACCCATCTATCTACCTATCTCCCTACCTACATATCTATCTACCTACTTACCTTCCTACAAAACCTACCTGCCTACCTACTTATCCATCCATCAAATAAAAAAAAAATAAATAATCCACTGGATTGTAGCCCCCTTACTTACGCAGAATATTTTTTTTACATTTTATATGCTTATTTCTTATCTAGATCAGTGATAAGTGCATTAAAAATGCTATTTGGCTATTTATTTTTGCTACACCAATTTAATTAAAAGGCATATTCTTATTAAAATTATTTTCAAATGTATAGTTTTTACTACTTTATAAATTTCATAAAAGTTTATTTTTGGAATGAATAAAAAGTACAAACTTATTAAATGTTAAAAATACAAAGCTAAATTTGTATTTAATTTTAGCAATTTAAAAAGCAATCAATTATGGGGAATATACATAATCAGTTTTGTCACGCTCTTTTATTAAATCAGATAACTTTTAGCTATGGCTAAATCGGCAATTCTCACTATGATGTCATTTGCGTGATTATTTAAAACTAATTGATTTTAATTTTATTTCGCCTTATTGACAACGCGCTAAAGAACGCACTAACAACAACTGATGTTTAGGTTTTCCCGATAAATGTGATTAATGTGTATTTCTTTGATCATATTTTTTCAATTATTTTTTTTTTCATAACTTTTAAACGCATATAAAATGCTTAAGATAGTTCCTTAGTTGTTTTTTTATATATATTTGTAATTTATAATAATAATACTTAAACTTTTGCTAAAATAAAAGCGGAAATATAATACTTTTTGCGCATGTAAATTTATTCGATTTCCGTAAAATAATAGAAAATAACTATGTTTGTTTGTAAGAGTCCGAACGTATCAAAATATTTTCGACTCTTTGGAGTTATGTCCCTATAGCTCATTCTTATATATAAATATATATGCCGGCCTTAAAGCAATAGGCATACAGTCGGTCCTACATCCTACCTGTCGGCCTTTAAGCAGTAGGCCTACAGTCAGTCTTATATCCTACCTGTCGGCCTTTAAGCAATAGGCCTACAGTCGGTCCTACATCCTACCTGTCGGTCCTTAAGCAATAGGCCTATATTCAGTCTTATATCCTACCTGTCGGCCTTTAAGCAATAGGCCTACAGTCGGTCAGACGTCCTACCTCACTACAAGCAGTCCTACATCCTACCCGTCGGCCTTAAAACAATAGTCATACGGACAGTCCTACAACATACCCGTGGCTCTTTATTGATTAATATAATAGTCGCCTCCCCTAAAGAAAAAAAAATAACTTTTTTACCGAAATCACTCATGAACGCTTTAGAGCCCTTTTCTTTTTACTGAGTGCTATAAAATGTGTGACGTTGGGGGAAGGGGCGGTTTTGAAGAAGAACCAGGAGGAACCAGAAGCAAGCGGTTACCGGAAATTGGTTAGAAAGAAATTTCGTCGACGGAAAATTGATCGAACGGAAGTTTGGTTGAACGGAAGTTTGGTAGAATTTTTTTTCCGTTCACCCGATCAAATTTTCGTCAAATTTCTTTTTGAAACGCACTATAGTATATAGTAAAACAAAATAATGAGTTTTAAGAGAAATTTGTCCTGTAAGATTTTTAGAGACTTCTCAGAGTCGAAAAGCTTGTCAGAAAGTTGAGCGGATGGTCAATTTAAACTTAGACAGTCCTTCTGACACATTATCTGAAAATCTGCCTATGTCATTCAGACCATCCAAGGGGTATGAAACAAAATATGCAGATATGGGGGGTCACAGGGTTCAACCAACCGTGGGAACAAGTGGGCACTTACTTGAATTGTTAATGTGTTTGATCCATTTGGAGATTTTTAAAATTACTATTTAGTTGGTTTAAGATGATAAGAGATAAAGAAATGATAAAGAGATTATGGTAGGGTAATGTAGTGTTAGTCGAGAGTTTGTATTGTACACATGTGGACAATGACATGCTTGTTAGGAACGCTGAGACTGACTGTGTTAATGGAAGTGGGCGAAACGAAGCTTGGGAAAAACCTGAAAAAGAAGAACGAAATAGAGCAACAAACGTGTCGGCAAGATGCCTTCATGACGAAATAGAGCAACAAACGTGTCGGCAAGATGCCTTCATGACGAAATAGAGCAACAAACGTGTCGGCAAGATGCCTTCATGAAGACACATCGGTTGTTTAGTTGCGTTCTGATTTTTTTTTAATTTTCAGATTTTCTCATACTTTGTTTGGCTCATTCCTATACTTTGTTTGGCTCATTCTCATTATTTGTTTAGATCATTCCCATACTTTGTTTGGGTCATTCCCATACTTTGTTTGGCTCATTCCCATACGTTTTTTGGCTCATTCCCATACTTTGTTTTTCCCATTCCCATTTTTCTAACCTGACTGCTGTCTCTCCCCTCTTATCACCTGGCTATATTTAACAATTTTGTTCTCTGCCATACCACTGAAGTCATGTGTCATGATTTCTATATGATGTTTGTTCACATCACCTTGTTAAATTTTGATTAGTGTTTTATTTCATCGAAGCTGATTGAGCTATTGTAGAGTACAACAAATGAGATATCACGTGATGGTATCATGCACATAATAAAGGGGCAGCCTGTGAGCTGGTTAGGTGAAAGGAAATATGTAGAGCAACATGGGGGGGGGGGCAACCTGAAAAAGGGGACAGAAAAAGACAATGAAAGGGGTCGACAAGATGCTTTCGCCAGCAAATTTGTATTAATGTGTATTTATTTATAAAATTGTATTTTCAGTTTTAATGTGTCTTTTATGTAGTAATGTTTATTTTATGTATACATGTATATTTTATGTTTACATGTGTATTTTATGTATACATGTGTTTTTATCTATTAATGTGTGTTTTATGTATGTTTTACATGAGCAAAACCTGTGACAGACATTTCAACAGAGTCATTAAATAACCAAGAATATACAATATACAAATGTTCTTTATACTACATAACACATTTGTTTGCGACAATAGTACAACAATAGTGTAGTTAAATGTGTGTCTTGGGATTACAGAACATGATTGTATCATAACAACTGATTTAAAAAATAACATAAACAAATTTAATGACCTCAATTCGTATGTTCTTTATTTGGTCAAGTTTGTACACGTACTAATATTTCTTATGTCTTCTGTTGTTGCTTCATTTCTTGTTGAGTTTGTCTTGATGACTTAATAGCGTTTCACGGCACTGTTGTAACCACTTCCAGCATTGTTGTAACCACTTCCGGCATTGTTGTAGCCACTTCCGGCATTGTTGTAGCCACTTCCGGCATTGTTGTAACCACTTCCGGCATTGTTGTAGCCACTTCCGGCATTGTTGTAGCCACTTCCGGCATTGTTGTAACCACTACCGGCATTGTTGTAAGCGCTTCCGCCATTGTTGTAACCATTTCTGGCATTGTTGTAACCACTTCCGGCATTATTGTAACCATTTCCGGCATTGTTGTAACCATTTCCGTAGTTATTATAATCATTCTTGGCATTAGTGTAGCCCTTTCCGTTATTGTTGTAACTATTTCCGGCCTTATAACTGCTTCCAGCATTATTATACCCTTGCCCAGCACCATTATAGTATTTTCCAGCATTGTTGTAACCGTTTCCGTTATCATTGTATCCATTTCCGTTATTGTTGTAGCTATTTCCGGCTTTGTTATAACTGCTTCCGGAATTTCCGTAAGAGTTACCTCCCTTGCCATAATTGTCTGCAACATTTGGGTTAGAAACTGAAAGAATGGAAGTCGTGAAGTTATTGAATGAAATATAATTTTGATAAATAAGGGCTCTAGTTACATTATTAGAGAATTTTAAAATCGTGTATTATTTTTATTAGTTTTATTATTAAAGTTGTCTTATACAGCGCGGTACTCCAGCATAGGGCTAGACTCACCATGCTTCACATAAAAATTAGCCAAAGGAAAAAAAAACAGAAAAGAAAAAGAAACATGAGATTAAAAAAAAAATGTTCCATAAAATTATTCATTTCAAAACAGCTATGTAAAAATATTGACCTCCCCAACCCAAGTACTACTGACCCATGTCTAGCTATGGACGGACACCAAGCAGCATTGAGAATTGTTTATCGGTCAAATTGGGGTAAGAATGAGTCGGTATAATAGAGTTGGAAGATGTGTGCCTTGAAGGCAGTTTTGAAGAGAGGATTCCATTGTTTTGGGGCACAGAAAGAGAATGATCGTTCACCGTATGTTTTGGGAACAGAAAAAATGCACGTGTCTGCGGAGGAACACTACATTTTAATCAGTGGTGTAAACTGTATGGTTAATCATTTTAAAAGGCTGCCTCCATGCATATCTTAAACACACATCTTAAAACACAACACACACACACACACACGCTATGTTTATTAGGTTTACCTTCTGAACCAAGGGATCAAGAGTGTAATAATGAAGGGAGCAGTGATTGTAATCCCATAACATTGATCAACTGGATTTAGCATCTGCCTTTGTATTCCCTTATAAATATATTTCATGCTAAAGGCATAAAAGCTTTACCGTAAGAGCAAGAGTTGTCAGCGACACATTTGCCAGAGTAAGCATCGAAACTGTAGTAGTTGTTACATTGACGGTAGAGAGACTCGCCATAGTAGCACTCGTAATATCCGTAACACAGTCCAACAACGGCATAGGTCTTGCCGTCATCTTTAGCTCCGCATGGGTCTGGGGAATAAAGTTAAAGGATTTATGTTTGTATTTATGTATAGATGTTAATCTACAGATTAAATATTGACATGGTTTGGCAGTACGAAACACTAAGTTGTTACCACAAACAGCATTTCGATGTATAAACAATTTCATCAAGCAATGGCATAGATTGATCTGCATAGCTAATTATTTGTTTATTTATTTTTCACATATTTTGGGGATAAAAGGGGTAAGGATTACGTCACATGATCAAATCTCAAGCACAAAGGAACAAGTCAAACTTGTGGTACAGATATGTCACTTTAAAATCTTTTATAGTAACTTAATTTTTTTAATTTTTTTTTTTTTTAAATTCACTTTCCGTCAACCTATCGAGCTGAAACTTGGCAGAAAGACTCGTTGGCGATGACAACGCAAATTTTCAGCCCCGAACCCCCAAAAATCTGTTTGTCCTTTTTGTCAAGGAGAAGATGAAGGAAACATGATGCCACCGATTTTACGAATATAAATTCTCGATAACTGCGCTAAATAAGATTCTTTAAAAACTATATTTGGTGCGTATATTCTCTTTGGTTTTTCTGAAAATCTGCGGTACAAAAGCGGTTTGGACAGTAGAATATTAATATCAAATAAAGAAAAATGCGTATAAAGCATTTATACGAAAGACTTTAGTTTTAGGGACTGTTTAATTAAACTGCTGTAGTTAATTATAAAAATCACCTGAAAATTTACTATGTCCGTAGAGGAGGCATGTTACAAAACTGATTGGACATTAAAATGCAATTTTCCTATGTAAAAATGTTGTTACTTACAAACTCCTATGCTAGAGTCATATTGATCGGAGTTTTTAGCTTGATAGCTACCAGATTGATAAGATGTTTGGCTTGGGTAGGCAGCCTGACTTGGGTATTTGGCTTGGCTTGGGTAACTGGCTGGGTTTGGGTAAGCGGCCTGGCTTGGGTATTTGGCTTGGCTTGGGTAAGCAGCTTGACTTGGGTAAGTAGCTTGACTTGGGTAAGCAGCTTGGCTTGGGTAAGCAGCCTGGCTTGGGTAAGCAGCCTGGCTTGGGTAAGTAGCTTGATTTGGGTAAGCAGCCTGGCTTGGGTAAGTAGCTTGGCTTGGATAACCAGCTTGGCTTGGGTAAGCAGCTTGGCTTGGGTAAGCAGCTTGGCTTGGGTAAGCGGCCTTACTGGGGCTATTTCCTTTGTATTCACTTGAAGATCCTGAACCAGACGCGTAGTCCGCTGGTTGAGTGTTGGAGTAGTACAGGTAGGCGCCATCTTTCTGATCGTTGGATGAAGACGGATTAGACTGAGCAGCGGTGCCAGAGTACGGGACGGAGCCTCCACTCTTACCTGTACTAGCTACAGGGTAGTCTGCACTGGCGATTGCCAGACAGACAAAGGAAATAGCTATGTGTAGTGGACTCATGTTGATGTTTCTACCTGGAAAACCAACAGTTTCATTTTAGTTTTCAGGTTTATAGGGTGTTTAAATTATATCAAAAGTTACAATTTTAATTTAAAAAAACAAATGTTAGGAATATGTGGTATATATTACTGAATATGTGGTATATATTACTGAAAATGTGGTATATATTACTTAATTAGTGGTATATATGACTGAATATGTGGTATTTATTACGGAATATGTGGTGTATATTATTGAATTTGTGGTATATATTACTAACAGACAAATTTAAAGTTTTCTTGATTAAAGAATATTTTCTTGAAGTTTTTATTTGAAATATAGAGATACATTCGGCTTGTCTAATTGCATTGACTGATCAGTGAAGTTGTTTAAGCATGAACAATTTTTAAAAAAAAATGAAAAATCAGATGTTGGAAACTGGCGTTATAAAGATAATATTGCTACAATCTGATTTCCAAAGAGTTAAAAAGCTCTGAGGATCAAAGGGCTAAAAATCAAATGACTATGAAAAGAGCTGAAAATAATGAGAAGACCTAATCCCAGAAATCTAGACAGTGCCCACAAGTTATGCAACTTCACTACGTGTACAAACTAATGGTTAAATGTAGTGTTTGCACATACAACTTACCTACGTGTACAAACTGATGGTGGAAATTCGTGTGATGCCTACCTGGTGGTACGCCAGTTTTTATAGGACCAGCGAACCGAGTCGCTGAAGTCATGGGGGATCTAGCGTCGTCATCCAAATCTGTCTCTAAATCAGGATTAGCTAATCTAACAATATCGCCATGACGAGTGTCTGGTTTAGCCTGGGGGTCAAGCTCAATGCGTGGAAGTACATTAACATCTCTTATGTTTCCTGTTTCATTGTGACAGATTCACGATTAATCTTGAGAAATTTCGTGAGAGGCGAGGTATTACCCAGGTAAAACGGTGCACCTCGGAAATTGAATTTTCTCCGTCTGTTCCAGGTGTGGGAAACTCTTGATGTTATACAAAAAAAATGATTCCTAATCGAATCATCAACATTTTAAATCGCATCAATAAATCATTTTGACGTTTATATATCAGGCGTATTATTTTGGCATTGGCTGACGTCACTTGCAATTTGTCATCCTAAGCTAGGTGTCCGTTTTCCAGCGCAATATGTTAAGTACATCTTCAAAACAATTTAATCCGTTGTGTCATTTTTTTAATGCGTGGGATAGAAAAATTTTAAAATAGAGTTTGAATTCGTTATAATAGAGTTCAAATACGTTATAGCTGAGTTCAAATACGTTGTAGCTGAGTTCAAATACGTTATAGCTGAGTTCAAATACTTTATAGCTGAGTTCAAATACGTTATAGTTGAGCTCAAATACGTTATAGTTGAGTTCAAATACGTTATAGCTGAGTTCAAATACGTTATAGTGGAGTTCAAATACGTTTTAGTTGAGTTCAAATCTATTCTGTTAGAGTTGATGATAAAACTATTCATTCGAAAGGCTAAAAATGAAGACAAGAAATGACTTTTGAAGAAGGTCGTGATCACGAAGTCAAATATTGACTTCTGTCAGCTTCCCGTTTGTTGTATCTGGCCATGAAAATAATCATTGGATTGCAGATCGATGACTTCCAGATGAAGTGCAGCTGCTAGCAGATTATGAAAAACACAAACAAATGTGATTTTGGAATGTTCTTATGTTGGTTGAACTGGAATCAAGATAGGAACAGCGGTCCCGAAATTGTGTCGCAAGTAAAAAATCAGTCGTTGCACAAACTCGCGTAGCATTGGTCCTATATTGGGCCTATATTGGTCATTTATTGGTCCTATATTTGGCCTATATTGGGCTTATATTGGGCCTATAATGGTCCTATATTGGGCTTATATAGTTCCTGCATTTGGGCCTATATTGAGCCTATATTGGGCCTGTTTCACAGCATGGAAATTGAATGAAATAGGACCAAAAAATGACTTAGGTTTTGCCGAGCTCCTTCTCATTGGTAACACGTTGGAAACAAGCTTGCCCTCAAATGGCAATCTGAGATTCAATGAGTTCACTCCATTGGTCAAATCAGCAGAAAAGTCTCATTTCCAAAGCCATTCACCATTTTTTGAGTTTTCATATTTAATAACTTTTTTCAATATATGCAATCATTTCTAAATAATGAGTCCCCTGGCCGAAATGGGGTACGTTAATTTGGAATATTGGTCTTTAAAAAATATATTATCATCAGATTTTATCGAGAAGTGCGATGATTGAGGCCAAAGCAATGAATACAGTGCGTTGTGGAAACCAAAGCCTCCGTGGCGTAAGATAACTCCATATATTTCCTCACATATATTTCCTTGTCTGTTGATGATGATAGAATGAAGAACTATCAATCAAGCAGCATGTCCAATTATCCTGTACATTTGCCAAAGTTAACGGCTCCTTTCATTTGACCTGTGTTTAATTTGGATTTCAATTTTGTCTTTCCCAGATTGTGCAACGGGTTGTTTAATATCTTTTGAAAACGTCACTTCCTGTTATTGTCGCATGAATTCAATGCATAGAGCCTATCATTCCGAAATTCCCATTGACTTCGCTGACCGGATACACCAGAGCCGTGGGCAGCATTCGACCCACGGGCCGTAGTTTGCCGACATCCTTGATTGAGAAAGTATTTCCTAAATTTATTGATTTCTTAAACTAATAATCGAGTGCTTTTCTTGATATTTACTTGATCTTTACTTGATCTTTACTTGGTCTTTAATTGATCTTAAATTGATCTTAATTGATATTTAGTCGATCTTTACTTGATCTTACCTGATCTTTACTTGATCTTTACCTGATCTTTACTTGATTTTTACTTGATCTTTAATTGATCTTTAATTGCTATTTACTTGATCCTTACTTGATCTTTACTTGATCTTTACTTGATCTTTACTTGATCTTCACTTGATCTTCACTTGATCTTCACTTGATCTTTACATGCTCTTCACTTGATCTTTACATGATCTTTACTTGATCTTTAAGGCTCAACATTTTACTCATTGATTATTGATGTTTTATACGAAGGTAACAGCCAGATGGAAGATATGACGGGATAGGGTTTCAACGCGCTGCGTGCTCTTCATCTCGACAAAGTCTAAATTCATTGCACGATTAAATGAGATTAAGTCCTGCATATTCATAGAATGTTCTAAATCCTTTTTTTTGTCTTTGTTAATCTCCTACCCTCCCAGTTAATCTACATTATTGTGTAGATATTGGTGATGGGACAACACAAAAGTTGAAATGATGTCATGAGGTCAAGGACGTGTTGTAAAAATGTGTTTTACAGTAAATTAAAGACACATTGTAGTCAGGCGTGTGACATATACAATTTGACATATTGCCATTTGTCATATGAATGAAGACCGACTGACATATTGTGAAGAAGCTTGTGTGTCGCTATTAGGTAGCGGACATTTGGTCTTCATCTTTTAGATTTATTACAGTAGCCTGTTAATCTACTGATTATAAAAGACATGTGGTCTTCATCTTTTAGATTTCTTATAGTAGCCTGTTAATCTACTGATTATAAAAGCAGATTTATAAAGTTTTTTTTTAAATTTTAATCCTGGCTTTTGTAGTGGCTTTTATTTAATAGGAGTTGTCGTCAGTTGGAGTAAATGGTTCTAAACACTGGATAATGGAAGGCCACCAGTTCGAAGAATTTGCTACTTGAAGGAATATGTCACTTCTGCTGGTAGCTTTGTTCTGTGGTGGCAGCCGACTTGTGGATCTTCCTCTGCTCTACAGTGACATTTCTCATTGAGTCTTCGATGGTTTTTCTCTTCTGGACAGCTGTCAGCATTGTGTTATACTTGTAGTGCTGTGCTTCTAGTGCTGTCCTTCTAGTGATGTCCTTGTAGTTTTGTCCTTGTAGTATTGTCCTTGTAGTGTTGTCCTTGTAGTATTGTTCATGTAGTATTGTCCTTGTAGTGGTGTCCTTGTAGTGTTGTCCTTGTAGTATTGTCCTTGTAGTATTATCGTTGTAGTATTGTCCTTGTAGTATTGTCCTTGTAGTGTTGTCCTTGTAGTGCTGTCCTTGTAGAGTTGTCATTGTAATACTGTCGTAGTGCTCCCCTTGTAGTGCTGTCCTGTAATTTTGTCCTTGTAGTGTTGTAATTGTAATACTGTCCTTGTAGAGTTGTCCTTGTAGTGCTGTCCTTGTAGTGCTGTCCTTGTAGTGCTGTCCTTGTAGTGCTGTCCTCGTATTGATGTCCTTGTAGTGCTCTCATTTATAGTGTTGTCCTTCTTACTTAGACCCTCCAAGAAGAGGCAAAGCCTGGTGTTTATTTTTGTCTCGTCAACAAGTTGTCCAACATCTCTCTGTGCGTTATGGTTCCAAGTCTACTGAATAAACTGAATCTAAAAAAACCAATAACGCTACAAAGAGGAAACATAATTCTCAGCGAATGTTCATTACAAATCTTAAGCAGACGTAATAACTAGATTGTCCATCGATACTAGATGGTCTTTTAGGACTAGATGGTCTTTTAGGACTAGATGGTCTTTTAGGACTAGATGGTCTTTTAGGACTAGATGATCTTTTAGGACTAGATGGTCTTTTAGGACTAGATGGTCTTTTAGGACTAGATGGTCTTTTAGGACTAGATGGTCTTTTAGGACTAGATGGTCTTTTAGGACTAGATGGTCTTTTAGGACTAGGTGGTCTTTTAGGACTAGATGATCTTTTAGGACTAGATGGTCTTTTAGGACTAGATGGTCTTTTAGGACTAGATGATCTTTTAGGACTAGATGATCTTTTAGGACTAGGTGATCTTTTAGGACTAGATGGTCTTTTGGGACTAGATAGTCAATAATTCAATAAATAAGTATTAATAAATCTTCCAAAACATTTCACATATTAAAAAAAAAATATTCACGCAAATCATTAATTTATTTTAATTTTTTTTTTCAATTTCAAGCACATAAAAATCTTATGACGTCTGCCTTTTCATTTACGAATTGTCTGAGCGTTTCGGTTAGTCGAGATTCAAATGTGTAAGTAGGCTGGTAAGTCTAATATTTTTTTTCCTTTAAAATGTCACTACTGCGATCGTGTAATATATTAGTTACTTCGCGCTTCAGTTACTAAACATAAAGCGCCTGGTTTCAATATTTGAGATCTGCTAAAATATACGTTGTTTTAGGTCCTTGCAAAATGTGTGTTGTTTCTTGTTTTGTCTCGCCTGCTTGAGAAGGCCTCTAACCTAAATGTCCTTTCCATTCACCATTGCCCCGTCTTTTGATTCAACCATAAATATCTTGTTTTACTTCAAGCCATACATATCTTGTTTCACTTCAAGCCATACATATCTTGTTTCACTTCAAACCATACATATCTTGTTTCACTTTAAGCCATACATATCTTGTTTCACTTCAAGCCATACATATCTTGTTTTACTTCAAGCCATACATATCTTGTTTTACTTCAAGCCATACATATCTTGTTACACTTCAAGCCATACATATCTTGTTTTACTTCAAGCCATACATATCTTGTTTTACTTCAAGCCATACATATCTTGTTTTACTTCAAGCCATACATATCTTGTTTTACTTCAAGCCATACATATCTTGTTTCACTTCAAGCCACACATATCTTGTTACACTTCAAGCCATACATATCTTGTTTCGCTACTTCCTTCTATATTTAAGGGATAAATGAAATAACATCTAATCTATTTTCATCCAGCTTTTAATCTTCATAAAAACGTATGTAGATCTGACATTTTTAGATCTATTACTAACACGAAATAATTAATTCCTCAAAAACAAGTGTTCAGGTTTCTAGAAGTTTTTAGAGATAAACTGAACCATCTCATGTTGGGGACTGCTCTCCTTATCTCATGTTGGGGACTGCACTGCTTATTTCATGTTGGGGACTGCACTGCTTATTTCATGTTGGGGACTGCACTGCTTATTTCATGTTGGGGACTGCACTGCTTATTTCATGTTGGGGACTGCACTGCTTATTTCATGTTGGGGACTGCACTGCTTATTTCATGTTGGGGACTGCACTGCTTATTTCATGTTGGGGACTGCACTGCTTATTTCATGTTGGGGACTGCACTGCTTATTTCATGTTGGGGACTGCGCTCCTTCTTTCATGTTGGGGACTGCGTTCCTTATCTCATGTTGGGGACTGCGCTCCTTATTTCATGCTGGGGACTGCGCTCCTTATCTCATATTGGGGACTGCGTTCCTTATCTCATATTGGGGACTGCGCTGCTTATTTCATTTTGGGGACTGCACTGCTTATTTCATGTTGGGGACTGCACTGCTTATTTCATGTTGGGGACTGCGCTGCTTATTTCATGTTGGGGACTGCACTGCTTATTTCATGTTGGGGACTGCACTGCTTATTTCATATTGGGGACTGCACTGCTTATTTCATGTTGGGGACTGCACTGCTTATTTCATATTGGGGACTGCGCTGCTTATTTCATGTTGGGGACTGCGCTGCTTATTTCATGTTGGGGACTGCACTGCTTATTTCATATTGGGGACTGCGCTGCTTATTTCATGTTGGGCACTGCGCTGCTTATTTCATATTGGGGACTGCGCTGCTTATTTCATTTTGGGGACTGCACTGCTTATTTCATGTTGGGGACTGCACTGCTTATTTCATATTGGGGACTGCGCTGCTTATTTCATGTTGGGGACTGCACTGCTTATTTCATGTTGGGGACTGCACTGCTTATTTCATTTTGGGGACTGCACTGCTTATTTCATCTTGGGGACTGCACTGCTTATTTCATGTTGGGGACTGCACTCCTTATTTCATGTTGGGGACTGCGCTGCTTCTTTCATGTTGGGGACTGCGTTCCTTATCTCATGTTGGGGACTGCGCTGCTTATTTCATTTTGGGGACTGCACTCCTTATTTCATGTTGGGGACTGCACTCCTTATTTCATGCTGGGGACTGCGTTCCTTATCTCATATTGGGGACTGCGCTGCTTATTTCATGTTGGGGACTGCGCTGCTTCTTTCATGTTGAGGACTGCGTTCCTTATTTCATGTTGGGGACTGCTCTCCTTATCTCATATTGGGGACTGCACTGCTTAATTCATATTGGGGACTGCGCTGCTTATTTCATGTTGGGGACTGCGTTCCTTATCTCATGTTGGGGACTGCTCTCCTTATCTCATATTGGGGACTGCACTGCTTATTTCATATTGGGGACTGCGCTGCTTATTTCATGTTGGGGACTGCGCTGCTTCTTTCATGTTGGGGACTGCGTTCCTTATCTCATGTTGGGGACTGCGCTGCTTATTTCATTTTGGGGACTGCACTCCTTATTTCATGTTGGGGACTGCGCTGCTTATTTCATTTTGTGGACTGCGCTCCCTTTTTCAATTGTATCTAAAATTTAAATACACTTTCTTTTCTTATTAAAATATTTGTGAGTTTTGGTCGGAAAACATGCATATTTATCTAATGGCGTTTGATGGGGCTACCTTTAAATGATACATTGTGCACTTCATATAAAGGGCTCCTATTTTAACATGTTATGTAACGGAACCCTATTTTAACATGTTATGTAACGGAACCCTATTTTAACATGTTATGTAACGGAACCCTATTTTAACATGTTATGTAACGGAACCCTATTTTAACATGTTATGTAACGGAACCCTATTTTAACATGTTATGTAACGGAACCCTATTTTAACTTTAACGATCTACAACTTTAAAGAGTGACCATGAATATTTATCTCGGTGATTTTGGCAGAGATTCTTTGTTTGAGTGCTACATTAGATGGCACCTGATGGACCTGACTCCTGCATTGTTTGAGTGCTACATTAGATGGCACCCGATGGACCTGACCCCTGCATTGTTTGAGTGCTACATTAGATGGCACCCGATGGCCCTGACTCCTGCATTGTTTGAGTACTACATTAGATGGCACCCAATGGACCTGACTCCTGCATTGTTTGAGTGCTACATTAGATGGCACCTGATGGACCTGACTCCTGCATTGTTTGAGTGCTACATTAGATGGCACCCGATGGACCTGACTCCTGCATTGTTTGAGTGCTACATTAGATGGCACCTGATGGACCTGACTCCTGCTTTGTTTGAGTGCTACATTAGATGGCACCCGATGGACCTGACTCCTGCATTGTTTGAGTGCTACATTAGATGGCACCCGATGGACCTGACTCCTGCATTGTTTGAGTGCTACATTAGATGGCACCTGATGGACCTGACTCCTGCTTTGTTTGAGTGCTACATTAGATGGCACCCGATGGACCTGACTCCTGCATTGTTTGAGTGCTACATTAGATGGCACCCGATGGACCTGACTCCTGCATTGTTTGAGTGCTACATTAGATGGCACCCGATGGACCTGACTCCTGCATTGTTTGAGTGCTACATTAGATGGCACCTGATGGACCTGACTCCTGCATTGTTTGAGTGCTACATTAGATGGCACCCGATGGACCTGACTCCTGCATTGTTTGAGTGCTACATTAGATGGCACCCGATGGACCTGACTCCTGCATTGTTTGAGTGCTACATTAGATGGCACCCGATGGACCTGACTCCTGCATTGTTTGAGTGCTACATTAGATGGCACCTGATGGACCTGACTCCTGCATTGTTTGAGTGCTACATTAGATGGCACCTGATGGACCTGACTCCTGCATTGTTTGAGTGCTACATTAGATGGCACCTGATGGACCTGACTCCTGCTTTGTTTGAGTGCTACATTAGATGGCACCTGATGGACCTGACTCCTGCATTGTTTGAGTGCTACATTAGATGGCACCCGATGGACCTGACTCCTGCTTTGTTTGAGTGCTACATTAGATGGCACCTGATGGACCTGACTCCTGCATTGTTTGAGTGCTACATTAGATGGCACCTGATGGACATGACTCCTGCTTTGTTTGAGTGCTACATTAGATGGCACCTGATGGACCTGACTCCTGCATTGTTTGAGTGCTACATTAGATGGCACCTGATGGACCTGACTCCTGCTTTGTTTGAGTGCTACATTAGATGGCACCTGATGGACCTGACTCCTGCTTTGTTTGAGTGCTACATTAGATGGCACCTGATGGACCTGACTCCTGCTTTGTTTGAGTGCTACATTAGATGGCACCTGATGGACCTGACTCCTGCTTTGTTTGAGTGCTTCATTAGATGGCACCCGATGGACCTGACTCCTGCATTGTTTGAGTGCTACATTAGATGGCACCTGATGGACCTGACTCCTGCTTTGTTTGAGTGCTACATTAGATGGCACCCGATGGACCTGACTCCTGCATTGTTTGAGTGCTACATTAGATGGCACCTGATGGACCTGACTCCTGCATTGTTTGAGTGCTACATTAGATGGCACCTGATGGACCTGACTCCTGCATTGTTTGAGTGCTACATTAGATGGCACCCGATGGACCTGACTCCTGCATTGTTTGAGTGCTACATTAGATGGCACCTGATGGACCTGACTCCTGCATTGTTTAAGTGCTACATTAGATGGCACCTGATGGACCTGACTCCTGCATTGTTTGAGTGCTACATTAGATGGCACCTGATGGACCTGACTCCTGCATTGTTTGAGTGCTACATTAGATGGCACCCGATGGACCTGACTCCTGCATTGTTTGAGTGCTACATTAGATGGCACCCGATGGACCTGACTCCTGCATTGTTTGAGTGCTACATTAGATGGCACCCGATGGACCTGACTCCTGCTTTGTTTGAGTGCTACATTAGATGGCACCCGATGGACCTGACTCCTGCATTGTTTGAGTGCTACATTAGATGGCACCTGATGGACCTGACTCCTGCTTTGTTTGAGTGCTACATTAGATGGCACCCGATGGACCTGACTCCTGAATTGTTTGAGTACTACATTAGATGGCACCTGATGGACCTGACTCCTGCTTTGTTTGAGTGCTACATTAGATGGCACCCGATGGACCTGACTCCTGCATTGTTTGAGTGCTACATTAGATGGCACCCGATGGACCTGACTCCTGCATTGTTTGAGTGCTACATTAGATGGCACCCGATGGACCTGACTCCTGCATTGTTTGAGTGCTACATTAGATGGCACCTGATGGACCTGACTCCTGCATTGTTTGAGTGCTACATTAGATGGCACCCGATGGACCTGACTCCTGCATTGTTTGAGTGCTACATTAGATGGCACCCGATGGACCTGACTCCTGCATTGTTTGAGTGCTACATTAGATGTCACCGATGGACCTGACTCCTGCATTGTTTGAGTGCTACATTAGATGGCACCCGATGGACCTGACTCCTGCATTGTTTGAGTGCTACATTAGATGGCACCTGATGGACCTGACTCCTGCATTGTTTGAGTGCTACATTAGATGGCACCCGATGGACCTGACTCCTGCATTGTTTGAGTGCTACATTAGATGGCACCTGATGGACCTTACTCCTGCTTTGTTTGAGTGCTACATTAGATGGCACCTGATGGACCTGACTCCTGCATTGTTTGAGTGCTACATTAGATGGCACCCGATGGACCTGACTCCTGCATTGTTTGAGTGCTACATTAGATGGCACCTGATGGACCTGACTCCTGCATTGTTTGAGTGCTACATTAGAGAGCACTCGATGGACCTGACTCCTGCATTGTTTGAGTGCTACATTAGATGGCCACCGATGGACCTGACTCCTGCATTGTTTGAGTGCTACATTAGATGGCACCCGATGGACCTGACTCCTGCATTGTTTGAGTGCTACATTAGATGGCACCCGATGGACCTGACTCCTGCATTGTTTGAGTGCTACATTAGATGGCACCCGATGGACCTGACTCCTGCATTGTTTGAGTGCTACATTAGATGGCACCCGATGGACCTGACTCCTGCATTGTTTGAGTGCTACATTAGATGGCACCCGATGGACCTGACTCCTGCATTGTTTGAGTGCTACATTAGATGGCACCCGATGGACCTGACTCCTGCATTGTTTGAGTGCTACATTAGATGGCACCCGATGGACCTGACTCCTGCATTGTTTGAGTGCTACATTAGATGGCACCTGATGGACCTGACTCCTGCATTGTTTGAGTGCTACATTAGATGGCACCTGATGGACCTGACTCCTGCATTGTTTGAGTGCTACATTACATGGCACCTGATAGACCCGACTCCTGCTTTGTTTGAGTGCTACATTAGATGGCACCCGATGGACCTGACTCCTGCCTCGGTCCCTCGGCCGATTTACAACTTATAAGTTAACCTTTTTGATATGGTAAACTTTTTTAAAGGTAACTTTTGGTATTGGAAATAATACTTTTTTAAAACAAGGACCCACATTTTTCATTATATAACCCCAGCTATATATCAGCACATTCCAAAATTAATATTATAAATGTGAATCAAAGTTGGACAATTTAAAAACATTGAAAGGGGAATAACTCTCGTCAACAAGTTTTACTCTTCCCCAGCGATGAATCGAAAAAAGAGCTAAGAATCAGCTTCGCAAATACAGTGGGACAAAAACGTTTGAACTGGCTTTCACTCATGTGCATGGATAATGACATCCTTAAGACCATTGACTTTAAACCAACAATAAAACAATTCACTGCAAAAACAATACGCCAACGATTATGTTGATTTATATTAAATAATTTATTCTATTTATCTGTCAATAATGATAATTTATCATGATTATTTATAGCTTATTTATGTTAATGTTTCATAATTATTATTGATTATGAACGATTTTTTAATTTTTATTTTGTATCAATAAATTGAATTCATCGAAGTCTAACTTTATTGAATGTTTGTATTTTATTTGTATTTTATTGTTTTTATTTTACATGTTCATTCCTCTCGGTGAGTTGGTGGCGAGCATGAACTGTTTGCCCCCCCCCCCCATCACTGTTTGAGCCCCCTTCTCATCTCCCAGGTATGTTGTGTACTAGGGGGCCCCAGTGCATTGCTGTGCCCAGGGCCTCCTATGTTGTTAAGACGGCCCTGTTGACAAGAATGGAAACATAGTATTTAATATTTTTGACTTATCATATAAAGAATGTTTAGTACGTATCTTTCTGCTGGTATTTTGAAGCTGAGTGTAATAGAATGTCTTGTATTCAAATAGGCGCACACATAAACCTCTTCATGGTTTCATATTCTTTCTTTTTTTAAAAAGAAAATTTTTGATCAATCGCTGTCTTAAATTAACACCTAACTGATTTATCATCAAAATGAGCGAGCAGGCCAATCATCAAAAAATGAACGAAAAATCTCATCATTATATTGTGCAACATTTATTAAGACTTCCACTGTTCGTGACACACTCACTGTTGAGATCAACGATTCAAGCTTTAAATTACAAAGGACATGCATGACACACGGCACAGCTGACACACATGTCACACCGGACACACACGACACAACGGACACACAGGACACATCGGACACACACGACACAACTGACACACCGGACACACACGACGTGCCTCACTCATGTCATGAATGAA
>OZ024794.1:2922037-2970077 GCA_964017045.1 Omphiscola glabra | reverse complement strand
AATATGTGAATTAGTGAATACTTACACGTATGAACAACTCAATTAAAATAAATAGATGAGTCCAACCCGCAATTGGCAAATATAATATAATACCTAATTTTTTAGATAAATCTATTTACCGTAAGAGCAAGAGTTGTCAGCGACACATTTGCCAGAGTAAGCATCGAAACTGTAGTAGTTGTTACATTGACGGTAGAGAGACTCGCCATAGTAGCACTCGTAATATCCGTAACACAGTCCAACAACGGCATAGGTCTTGCCGTCATCTTTAGCTCCACATGGGTCTGGTAGAATAAACAACATAACATAAATGGTAGTAATGGAGAGAGACTACAACGGCATAGGTCTTGCCGTCATTTTAGCTCCACATGGGCCTGGGGATTAAAGAAGCCAATGCGATAATCTTAAAATAGGAGATTTTTTAATTTTTTACATTATTTGTCCTTTCAAAAATGTGATAAATGTTTTTATGATAGTAATTAAGGAGAATTGATTACATCAGTGCACTTGTTTAAAATATAGTTTTTTTTTAGGAAAGTAGAATATCTTTAAAAATAAACTTACAGGTGCCGAGACTGTAGTCGTTGCTGTTAGAGTAAGAACTTCCACTTCCGTAGCTAGAACCAGAGCCAGCATATGATGATCCACTTCCGTAGCTGGTTGAAGCTGGGGCAGTGTAAGATGATCCACTTCCGTAGCTGGTTGAAGCTGGGGCAGTGTAAGAAGATGATCCACTTCCGTAGCTGGTTGAGGCTGGGGCAGTGTAGGATGATCCACTTCCGTAGCTGGTTGAGGCTGGGGCAGTGTATGATGGCTTGTTGTAGGTGGCATATTTTGAGCTGTAGGTGGATGGCTTGGGGTAGCTTGGGACATTGTAGCTTGATGATTTGTAGTTGTTGTTGTCGTAGTTGTTGTTGTTGTTGTAGTTGTTGTTGTTGGCGTAGTTGTTGTTGTCGTAGTTGTTGTTGTTGGCGTAGTTGTTGTTGTCGTAGTTGTTGTTGTCGTAGCTGTTTGATCCACCATAAGCCTGGCCGTAGCTATTGCCTGGGTTGAAGTAAAGGCCATCTTTGTACTGGTCGTTGTTGCCTACATTTTTGTACTGGTTATTACCATAGTTGCTGCCATAGTTGCTCTGACCACCATAGGCGTTTCCTGAGCTACCGTAGTTGCTCTGACCACCATAGGCGTTTCCCGAGCTACCATAGTTGCTCTGACCACCATAGGCGTTTCCTGAGCTACCATAGTTACCCTGGCTACCGTAGCTAGAACCACTATAGCTGGCAGAGGCAATGGCCAAAATGGCGAAACTGACGATCATCTCCATACGAGCCATTGTTAAAATAGTACAGCTGTTGAAGACAGTAACAGAAACTTTATGTTAGATAGCAATCCGTAGTCAAATAAACATAAGGCAATTTGGGTCTTCATTTATATGTTATATCGTTAAGATTAATTTTACAATATTCATCAAAATAACTTCCATAAAGCTTCAAACTCATCTGATTAGTGTTAGGAAGTAACATTCAAAAATACTCATTTAGCCTAATGCAAGTTTAGCTAAGACCCCATTCGAGCAAAATCTAAAATAAGAGAAGCATTTTTGAAATATTTTAGGAAATTTTGTTTGCTACAAATTCATCTCCCCCAGCCACTTTTGTAATCTCTAACCCTTCTCCCACAGCCATTTTAGTAATCTCTAACCCTTTTTCCGCAGCCCCTTTGTAATCTCTAACCCTTCTCCCACATCCATTTTTTTAAATCTCTAACCCTTCTCCCGCAGCCTATTTTTTTAATCTCTAACCCTTCTCACACAGGCGCTTCTGTAATCTCTAAGTTGTGGCTAATGTTAAATGTCAAAATTATTATTATAGAGGTAACAAGTTTTACAAAAATATTATTTAATGCAACGTAATGCGGTCTTTGAATAATATCCAAATGAAACTAACTTTCTTTAATTAAGTAATTTCAAGAGAAATGCCCCCAAACTTAACGCTTTAAACTATGTTAACATTTTTTACTGCGTTAAAATTGCTTTGGCTGATAACATTTAGACAATACATTTGACAAGTGCAATAGTTTGCACAATATTTCGTCAAATAGCTTTCATTTCTTTATGTCTAGGAAGGTCTGAAACTTACCTGAACTTCTCACGTCTGTGTGCACGAGGTAAGAGTCTGGTGACGATGTGATACTATGAGGGTTGGGTGCTCCTTTTATACACAAGAAAACGCGACGAAGGATTAGATCAATTCGTGACCAGTATAAAAAACGCATTTGTCATTTTGAAAATAATCTCAGAGATCTAGGACAGACCTATTTCTAACGTACACGTCGAGCTAAAATGGGGAGTGGGTTATTAATTATGTATTTACTGGTGTAACCAAAGGCTTTGTTTCGACTGGCAGGTGAGATAATACGATCTCTTTGCTCTACCTCACCAATACAAACCTGGGGACATTTTAGGATTTAGCTATACAAAGCTAGCGGGTTATTCAATTCATAATTTCCCGGATAACAAAGCCGGTTATTCAATTCATAATTTCCCTGATAACATAGCCGGTTATTCTACTCATAATTTCCCGGATAACAAAGCGGGTTATTCAATTCATAATTTCCCGGATAACAAAGCGGGTTATTCAATTCATAATTTCCCGGATAACAAAGCAGGTTATTCAATTCATAATTTCCCGGATAACAAAGCGGGTTATTCAATTCATAATTTCCCGGATAACAAAGCAGGTTATTCAATTCATAATTTCCCGGATAACAAAGCGGGTTATTCAATTCATAATTTCCCGGATAACAAAGCAGGTTATTCAATTCATAATTTCCCGGATAACAAAGCGGGTTATTCAATTCATAATTTCCCGGATAACAAAGCGGGTTATTCAATTCATAATTTCCCGGATAACAAAGCGGGTTATTCAATTCATAATTTCTCGGATAAAAAAGTGGGTTATTCAATTCATAATTTCCCGGATAACAAAGCGGGTTATTCATTTCCTAATTCCCATTAAGCTAACGGGTTATTCAGTTCATAATTTCCCGGATAATCTAGCGGGTTATTCAGTTCATAATTTCCCGGATAATCTAGCGGGTTATTGGGGAGCTTAATTTGACCAGGTAAACTAGTAGGTTATAGATTTCCTAATTTCCCGGGTAAACTAGCGTGTTATATTTTTTATAATTTCTCGGATAAGCTAGCTTGTTGAGTAGCTAAATTTTAATCTGTAAGCTAGTGGGTTAAAAATTTCATAATAAGTATAGATAATTACATTCTATATAATTACTGCCAAATAGACGACTATGAACTTGTTAAATTTTCTCATGATAGCAACTGCCTCTGATTGCTAGCTCAAGTAATATCATATCAGGGGTTCATACGAATTCTTGGTGCATCCTTATAGAACGTACGCAGAAAATTCAAATTTCAGACCCCACCTGTTTCACGTGTATATCTTTGAGAACACCCCCTCTCCATACCTTTGCGAACGTACAAAGAACTTACGCCCCCCCCCCCCCCCCAAACTGCCTTTTTCCCGAAAAAGACATCCAACAAAATCCAATAATCTTTATGTAAAACAAAATGTGACATAGGTTTTAGTCACTTGTGATTCGGCGAGTCCAGTGGTTAAGAATATAGACGCCGCAACGCCCTGTGGTGCCCATGGCCCTCGGGCAGGGCCATGAGAATGGGGCGAAGAGCAACAGGCGTCAAAATCAGGGTGTGCCATCATTGTTTTTAAATGGGACCTTAATAATGAATTAAACAAAAAAAATTCGTATATTTCTTAATGTCACGTGGCGCTAAACTAGTCTAATTAGTGGTCCACCCGGGGGTGGGGGGGTTACATTTTATATGGGTCTCTGCGGTTTTCTCAAAGTAACCCACTAGAGTAACTATTGGTTGCAGTTACTTGATGGCGGTTAGTTACCTACGTACGAGTTACATTTATTTTTACCCTTTATTTTAATTTTTTTTTTATGCATTCGCTATTTCGAAGTGTACTTGTTAGAATTCAACCCAAGGAGCCAGGTGAAAAATAATGAAATCCTTAAAGAACCACCGGTAGCCCAACAAAATATACGTCACATTCATGCTAAGAAATCGTAGACTAAAGATTGCTGTAATACTGCTACTACTGAGGACTATCTGTGTACATGTGGCGAGTTCATTTGTGAAAATACGTGGCAATATTATGACGATAATTCCTACCAAAACATGGCGTGATATTTTTACCGCATTTGAAATATAAATTTGCTATATTTCGTATTTTTGACTTTCAGGATGTATATATATTTGGTCTTTTTGACTTTCAGGATGTAGATATATTTGGTCTTTTTGACTTTCAGGATGTAGATATATTTGGTCTTTTTGACTTTCATGATGTAGATTTATCTGGTCTTTTTGACTTTCAAGATGTAGATATATTTGTTCTTTTTGACTTTCAAGATGTAGGTATATTTGGTCTTTTGATTTTCAAGATGTATATTGTAGATTTTTTAATAAACGTACGCACTTTCTGCCGAGGACCCCTCCCCCCCCCCCACCAGGGGGCCATCGCAAGAGTACGCAAAATCGACAACCCCATGCTCTCAGTGTCTACGCCCTAAATGGAAGAGCCTTCACCTTTAATGATAGTCAGTGAAGTATCAAGGATAGCTTATTTCAGAAGCTAGAATGAAGATTTTTGTAAAGAACAAACTGATATTAGATAAAATATCAACCATAAATGTGGATCAACCTTGGCGATCGAGGTGCTTCTGTTGTAATATTAATTGTATTGTGTGCGTTTTAAAATATGCAAAAGTAAAGTTTAATAAATTCACAATTTAATTAACTTTTAAAAATTCTGGATCTGTGTTTTTCTTAGGCTTGCCTACTTTAGATACGGTTCACCGGTATTGTAGCGGACACACCTTACCAGTTACAACGTGTTCAGTACCAGTTACAACGTGTTCAGTGTACGCCACCAATATCGGAAACAACAAATAACTCAACGCGTGATTAAAAGAGAGGACGTAAAGAGAGTATCTCCATAAATTGTGTTAACTTTTAACTTTATTCATATTAGATTACTGGGCTCCTAAAACAGTTTAATATCGACGACAACTTAAATAGTTAAGGGGATTAAAATGAAATCTTGAATAGATTACCAATCTAAATGATAAAATATACACGATACAATATAATGCGGTGTTTCCCAACGTGGAGCTTACTCCCCACAGGATTGCTTAGGGGGGCAATTCATAAATGAGATGTATACAATTTGAAAACCAACCGTCTTGAGTCTCATATCAAGGCCAAACATAGTTGACATATTATTTCTGATTGAAATTACTGTAAACATTAAAGAAACATTTTGGAAAAAGAACAACCTTAAAGTCTCTGTTTACTGCTCATACTGCTCCTGTCAATCTTACTCTTGTCTGTTTACTGCTCATACTGCTCCTGTCAATCTTACTCTTGTCTGTTTACTGCTCATACTGCTCTTGTCAATCTTACTCTTGTCTATTTACTGCTCACACTCCATCTGTCAGTCGTACTCTAGACTGTTTACTGCTCATACTCCATCTGTCAATCTTACTCTTGTCTGTTTACTGCTCATACTGCAACTGTCAATCGCACTCTTGTATTTTTACTATTCATACTCCATCTGTCTATCGTACTCTTGAGGCTACTTATGAAATTTCTTTTCTCATATCTACATCTGGGGAAAATCATATTACAGAGCGAATTTAATAAAACCACGACTATAAGCTTTTCTTAAAACTCTTCTGGAAAAAAGATGACAAAAGGGGGCAGAGGAAATTTAGATAGGCTTTGGTGGGGCACGGCACAAAAATGGTTGGGAATCACTGATCTAAATGATACAACCTACATGATACAATTCAAATGATATATTCAAAATGAAACTTCAATACTCAATAACACTTTAAGTTTCTATCTGAATGTAAGGTTTGAAATATTTGAAGTAATTTTGATCTAGATATTGCGGTATCCAATTTGTCCGTTTCTCCACCGCAGCATGAGATTGTATTTTGTATGAAAGGCACTCTATTCTAACTACATCTTTCAATAAAATGTAAATATGATTTTTATCCCATTATTTTATTGCTTTAAGTTAAGGCGATCTTGCCATATTTTTGTTGTCATGATTAAATATATTTCAATGTTAATTGTTCAAATGACCCATAGAGAGCCAACAAGAACTTTTCTTAATTTTAACCACATGACGAAACTGATGGTCTTTTCCCTTTCATTTTAAAATTATAAACGAAAGTTTGCTTTGTAACATCCCAACTCTTATTTTATTACACTACACAAAATCAAATGGTTGTAACTTTAACATTTAATCAGTTGTACGTCTTTCACGCAAACAAATGCAATTTATTAAAATTATCAAGGACCAAAGTTCAGGGTTGGGAAAGCAGTGAGTGATGATGTCATCAATCGGGTTATTTTTAAAATAAAATAATAAACTCTTTCGGATATGAGGAGGGGGGGGGGGGTTGATTTTATTTATTTGTCCCATCGATCACAAGATAGTTTATGTGACTAACTATTTAATTACGTCATGACAGTCGTGAAAAAGCTATTTTAAAATTTTCATTTGAACGTAGATAAATAAGTCATATAATAATGTCAGATAATATTTCATATAATGGAGCTCAGTAGTTAGGCACTTTTACATTTGAATATTCATATCTTAAAACTAAGTGAAGTTGGCATAAGATTTTCTTTGAAACTAAGCACATCGTTATTTTTCATCTTTCAAAATGTACAGTATAAGGGCAAGGATGAGGTGTGGGCACATTTTGATGTGATTAAGAAGATCTAAAAACCTTATCATTTTATAGGAGTGAAAATTTAATCTTTAAAACATAGATGCATTTCTTTTTAATATCCCGAAAATACAGCTCAGGGGCGTGAAGAAATATGGGTTAGATTTTACTTGAAATATAAGGATTTTTTCCCTTTAGCGCAAAATACAATTAAGGGTATGTCAAATTATATTTGAGATTTAGTTCATATATTTTAAAAGCACAAGACTTTCAGATAGAAAAATTGGATAACATATTTATCTTTAAATATAAAAACTGTTTTTTCAACTATTAGGCTATAGCATAGTTCAGGGGCGAAGCAGCGGTTGGGTCCTCTTTCGCCTTTTCGTCCTCGAGGAACAGCAGCCGATCTTCATCGACGTCTGTGATTAGGACATAGGCCGCCTACAAGAGCCCTCCAGGCATCACGATCCTGAGCCAATCTCTCCAGCCTCCCCCAAGTGTGGCCAAGTTTCTTGGTATCCGCCTCAACTTCACGGCGCCAAGTGTTCCTCGGCCTGCCTCTTTTCCGTTTTCCTTGAGGGTTCCAATTCAAGGCTTGTCTAGTTATGCTGGAGGCAGGTTTCCTGAGCGTATGGCCAATCCATCTCCATCTTCTCTGGAGGATCTCTTGTTCTCCCGGTTCTTGCTTTGTCCGCTGCCACAGTTTCTGGTTGCTGATCCCGTCGGGCCAATGAATCCCGAGAATCCTTCTTAAGCAGTTATTGATGAAGGACTGGATTCTCTTCATATTCCCAGCAGTGGTTCTCCATGTTTCTGCACCATACAGTAGAACCGGTTTCACCATTGTGTTGAAGGTTCTGATCTTCAGTTTGGTATTTAGGTGTTTGGAGGCCCAGATATTTTTTAGTTGTTGGAAGGCTGCCCGTGCCTTTCCTACCCTTATTTTGATGTCAGCATCTGACAGACGGACAGCGGTTGGGTACATCTTTAAAAGAAAATACCACTTGGTCGTTTCAAATAATTCATTCTTTTGTAAAAGTTAAGGCCATGTTGAAACATTTTTTAGACATGTTTTCTGTGTAGTTCATGGGCGTGAAAATTGGTTTGATTGGCCCATACTATACAGAAGGGAACAATCTTAAAGCCCAATAATTTGATTTATAGAAATATCTATAGATCGACAATTATTTTAAAAGAAAAAAAGTCTTATTGACTTTTGCCTAAATTCGAGGGGTCTCAAACGATATTTTTTCTTTCGAGGATACAACAAACTCGATGGTATTTTTAGATGTTGAGACTTTGTAAGAACAGGTGAAAAGTAGGGCAATATGAATTCCATTATTAACCCGGTAACATCGGGTTATATATTCTAGTAACATCCTATTTAAGACGAGACTATCTCCGTCAAACAAAGCTCACTATAACGCAAGAAAAGCACTCACGATATTTAGTGATGTTTTCTGCATTTTTAAATTGCACGTTATTTAGTTCAGCGTTAAAACCTACATACATACATACATACATACATACATACATACATACATACATACATACATACATACATACATACATACATACATACATACATACATACATACATACATACATACATACATACATACATACATACATACATACATACATACATACATACATACATACATACATACATACATACATACATACATACATACATACATACATACATACATACATACATACATACATACATACATACATACATACATACATACATACATACATACATACATACATACATACATACATACATACATACATACATACATACATACATACATACATACATACATACATACATACATACATACATACATACATACATACATACATACATACATACATACATACATACATACATACATACATACATACATACATACATACATACATACATACATACATACATACATACATACATACATACATACATACATACATACATACATACATACATACATACATACATACATACATACATACATACATACATACATACATACATACATACATACATACATACATACATACATACATACATACATACATACATACATACATACATACATACATACATACATACATACATACATACATACATACATACATACATACATACATACATACATACATACATACATACATACATACATACATACATACATACATACATACATACATACATACATACATACATACATACATACATACATACATACATACATACATACATACATACATACATACATACATACATACATACATACATACATACATACATACATACATACATACATACATACATACATACATACATACATACATACATACATACATACATACATACATACATACATACATACATACATACATACATACATACATACATACATACATACATACATACATACATACATACATACATACATACATACATACATACATACATACATACATACATACATACATACATACATACATACATACATACATACATACATACATACATACATACATACATACATACATACATACATACATACATACATACATACATACATACATACATACATACATACATACATACATACATACATACATACATACATACATACATACATACATACATACATACATACATACATACATACATACATACATACATACATACATACATACATACATACATACATACATACATACATACATACATACATACATACATACATACATACATACATACATACATACATACATACATACATACATACATACATACATACATACATACATACATACATACATACATACATACATACATACATACATACATACATACATACATACATACATACATACATACATACATACATACATACATACATACATACATACATACATACATACATACATACATACATACATACATACATACATACATACATACATACATACATACATACATACATACATACATACATACATACATACATACATACATACATACATACATACATACATACATACATACATACATACATACATACATACATACATACATACATACATACATACATACATACATACATACATACATACATACATACATACATACATACATACATACATACATACATACATACATACATACATACATACATACATACATACATACATACATACATACATACATACATACATACATACATACATACATACATACATACATACATACATACATACATACATACATACATACATACATACATACATACATACATACATACATACATACATACATACATACATACATACATACATACATACATACATACATACATACATACATACATACATACATACATACATACATACATACATACATACATACATACATACATACATACATACATACATACATACATACATACATACATACATACATACATACATACATACATACATACATACATACATACATACATACATACATACATACATACATACATACATACATACATACATACATACATACATACATACATACATACATACATACATACATACATACATACATACATACATACATACATACATACATACATACATACATACATACATACATACATACATACATACATACATACATACATACATACATACATACATACATACATACATACATACATACATACATACATACATACATACATACATACATACATACATACATACATACATACATACATACATACATACATACATACATACATACATACATACATACATACATACATACATACATACATACATACATACATACATACATACATACATACATACATACATACATACATACATACATACATACATACATACATACATACATACATACATACATACATACATACATACATACATACATACATACATACATACATACATACATACATACATACATACATACATACATACATACATACATACATACATACATACATACATACATACATACATACATACATACATACATACATACATACATACATACATACATACATACATACATACATACATACATACATACATACATACATACATACATACATACATACATACATACATACATACATACATACATACATACATACATACATACATACATACATACATACATACATACATACATACATACATACATACATACATACATACATACATACATACATACATACATACATACATACATACATACATACATACATACATACATACATACATACATACATACATACATACATACATACATACATACATACATACATACATACATACATACATACATACATACATACATACATACATACATACATACATACATACATACATACATACATACATACATACATACATACATACATACATACATACATACATACATACATACATACATACATACATACATACATACATACATACATACATACATACATACATACATACATACATACATACATACATACATACATACATACATACATACATACATACATACATACATACATACATACATACATACATACATACATACATACATACATACATACATACATACATACATACATACATACATACATACATACATACATACATACATACATACATACATACATACATACATACATACATACATACATACATACATACATACATACATACATACATACATACATACATACATACATACATACATACATACATACATACATACATACATACATACATACATACATACATACATACATACATACATACATACATACATACATACATACATACATACATACATACATACATACATACATACATACATACATACATACATACATACATACATACATACATACATACATACATACATACATACATACATACATACATACATACATACATACATACATACATACATACATACATACATACATACATACATACATACATACATACATACATACATACATACATACATACATACATACATACATACATACATACATACATACATACATACATACATACATACATACATACATACATACATACATACATACATACATACATACATGCATACATGCATACATACATACATGTTGTTCGTCAAATCGACTAGGACCATCCAGTCATCCGGTTAAGGGGGTGGGTTACGGTGGGTTCGTAGGTGGCTTGCCAATCCTATACGTGCTCGGAATAGTCTGTGGCACCGCGGGCAGGGGATAGTTGATGCTGTCGTGGATTTAATCATGTTCTTTCGGGCTTGCCTGCGTGTCTCAATGGTGGCCATCCTACTGGCTTCATAAGATTTAGCCCCTATCTTAACCACTGATCTCCACCTGACTCTGTCCTGAGCTGTCTGCCCCCATTTAGTAGTTTCGATGCTGAAGGCCTTTAGTGCCACTTTCAGTGAGTCTTTGTAACGTTTTTTGGACCTCCTTGGGAGCGTTTGCCCGTCGTGAGTTCACCATAGAATATTTGTTTAGGGAGCCGGTGATCTTCCATACGGGCAACGTGTCCCATCCAACGGAGTTGATACTGCATCAGGATGGTGAAGATACTAGGTAGGTTCGCTCTAGCGAGAACCTCTGTGTCAGGAACTTTGTCTTGCCACCTGATGCCAAGGAGTTTCCTGAGGCTGGTTGTGTGAAAATGGTTCAGTTTTTTAGCGTGACGATGGTAGACTGTCCACGTTTCACATCCGTAAAGCAATGTCGAGAGGACTGCTGCGCTATAGACCTTGATCTTCGTTTCCCGTCTGATATCTCTCCTGTCCCAAACAGTGCTGCGGAGTCTGCCAAATATGGAACTAGCTTTTGCAAATCTGGATTTCATTTCATCATCAATGATGACAGATCTGGAGAGGGTGCTGCCCAAGTAAGTAAATTTATCCACCGCGTTAAGACGCTGTCCGATGAGTCAGCATTGAGGGCACAATCGTCCGCAAACAGAAGCTCGTTGATGGTGGTATGTTTGACCTTTGTTTTAGCTTGAAGCCTGTTTAGGTTGAAGACAGATCCATCGGTGCGGAAACGAATTGGCAAGCCCGTGGTGGAGTCCCTGAACGCATCAGACAGCATTGCAGAATACATAATACTGAAGAGCGTGGAAGCCAGGACACAGCCCTGCTTCACACCATTTGTGACAGGGAATGCTTGAGATGATTGGCCGTTGTCTTGCACTCTGGCCATCATGCAGCTGACGGATGATGTTGGTGAATTTTCTGAGCATCCGTACTTCTTCATGATTTTCCACAGGCCACCTCTATTGACCCTGTCAAAAGCCTTATTCAGGTCAAAAAATGTGGAATATAGGTTCATATTTTGCTCCTGACATTTCTCTTGGAGCTGCCTGGTAGCAAACACCATATCAATAGTTCCTCGTTCTTTTCGGAAACCGCATTGACTTTCGGGTAGGAGACCTAGCTCCAGATGTTCATTCCGGCGGTTCAGAAGGGCTCGGGCCAAGATCTTGCCAGCGATGGACAGCAGTGAAATTCCGCGGTGATTGTCGCAGGCCTGGCGGTTTCCTTTGTGTTTGTACAGGTGGATAATTGAGGCATCTTTGAGGTCCTGTGGTACAGTTTCAGTCTGCCAGATGATCTGGAATAGACGCAATAGCTTATCCGTCAACGCTGGTCCACCCTCTTTGTAGATTTCGGCAGGAATCATGTCGGAGCCAGGTACTTTACCATTGGACATTTGACGGATTGCTGTCTGTATCTCGACCAAAGTTGGGACAGTGTCCAGTGACTTGTTCGTTGGGACCGGGGCAGTCTTTTAATGGCCTCATCATTAATGATGGAAGGCGTATTCAGCACACTATTAAAGTGTTCCGCCCATCTGTCCAAGATTTTTTCCTTGTCTGTGATGAGTGTAGAACCGTCTGCACTAAGGAGAGGGGAAGAGCCTGAGGTGGTAGCTCTATAAATTTCTCTCAGGACAATGTAGAAGTTTTTCATGTCTTTTTTGTCTGCAAATCCCTGAATCTCATCAGCTTTCGCACTCAGCCAGGAGTCTTGCATCTGGCGCAGTTGTAATTGGACCTTGCTGCGGATGTTCCTCAATGAAGCTGTCTTTGCTGCTGACATTGGGTCATCATGGAGGGCTTTGTACGCCCGACGTTTTCGCTCAAGTAGCATTTGGATTGCTGTGTTGTTTTCATCAAACCAATCCCTGTGTTTTCTGATAGAGGGTCCGAGGCGCTCAGCGGCTGTGTTATACACCGTCTCAAGAAGTGTGGTCCACGCTGCTTCCGTGTCCTGGTTGTTCAGAGTTATGGAATCAAGGCGTTCATCCAGGGTGTCAACAAAGGTTTGTCTTACATCAGGGATCTTCAGCTTACTGATGTTGAGGCGTTTCGGAGATTTGGTGGCCTGAGGTCGTCTCTTAGGTTGGATGTGAATTTTCAACTTTGAAACGATGAGGCGGTGATCCGTCCAGCATTCTGTGCCGCACATGGCCTTAGTCACTCTCACATCCTGCCGGTCCCTATTTCTAACGATGACATAATCTATTAGGTGCCAGGTTTTAGAACGGGGGTGCATCCAGGAGGTCCTGTTGCACGTAGGCAGGTTAAATGTGGTGTTTGTTATTAGAAGGCCGTGTTCAGCACAGGTCTGAAGTAGCAGTAGGCCGTTGTTGTTGCACTTTCCAACACCATACTTCCCCAACACTCCTCCCCAGGAGGTGTAGTCACTGCCGACACGTGCATTGAAATCTCCAAGAATTATGAGTTTGTCAGCAGTCGGTGTGGAGGAGATGACAGTGTTCAGGTCCTCATAAAACTTATCTATGGACTCTTCTGTGTTTGTCATGGTGGGTGCATAGGCACTGACTAAAGTGACAGCCTTCTTTCCATGGCAGAGGGGGAGTTTCAACGTCATTAGTCAGTCATTGCTTCCATCTGGAGAGCTGGAGAGCTTGCTCGCAAGAGATGTTTTAATAGCAAAGCCCACTCCGGCTTCATGCCTTGCGTCAGGGTCTCGTCCACTCCAGAAGAAAGAATAGCCAGCAAGCCTTTCCGTGAGTTCACCTTTGCCAGAGAGTCTGGTTTCACTTAGGGTGGCGATGTCTATGTTGTATCTGACAAGTTCATGAGCAATGAGCGCCGTGCGTCGTTGAGGTCTGTTTGTAGAGTCCCTGTCAAGCAGTGTGCGGATGTTCCACGTGGCAATTTTAAGTGGAAAGGATTTTATCTTTGATTTTCGACCGCAAAAATTGGGTCCCCGTCGACCCTGTTTAGCCTGCCAGGGTGTGAAGGAGCAGGGAATGTTTTGGGCTCCTATTCTAGCCCCTTCCTCGTGCATTTAGAAGAGTGTGCCCGTCGCCACAGGATTTGGGATGATGGAAAATAGATGACTGATGACTTGCGCGGGTGACTTTGTTTAAAGTGAGGAAGAGTTGCGCAGCGTCAACCTCACTCTCTCGTCCGGACCCACCGTGTCCAGGGGCAAGACTAAGTCAAGACGACTGGAGATGGGTACGGATGCAGTGGATGACCAAGATGTTCTACGTGCTTCATCTTGCTCTACGCACTCCACGGTGCGTTGCTGTAATCGCATTCTCCTCCGTTGAACCCAAAAGGTCTCCTCCGCAGCATCGGACGACGTCCAGGCTTCGCATGCAATAGGTAGGCAGTCCTAAATCACCGAGGGTTTGAGGCCCAACAGCTACCCTCGCCTGGTTTTGACGGCTTTTTGTACTTCTTGTTATTATACCGCCATCTTGAACCCGTATGATAGGGTGTATAAGTCAGATGGCCGGGATAGGGTTGTATATTGACGACATCAATGTTATATAAATACTAAAGACTAGCACTTGGCTGCACGCCCCAACACATACAGCTTTGTGCTCTTGTTGTTATTCAGCGCTATGATTGTCGTAGCCATAAGTTTCCTTTTACCGTCTTATTAAATGATAATACTTATCCGAAAACATACTTTCTGATTTGGCCTAAGTTTTAAATTCAGTTTCCACACATTTGACTATTTCTGCTAATTAATTTCGTGTCTAAATTTCAAATTTTTCTAGCTTTTAGTGCTATTGCTATTTTTTATTCGGCCATCTTGTTTCTAGCCTATACATACATACATACATACATACATACATACATACATACATACATACATACATACATTCATACATAGAGAATGATTATATGTGATATATTGCAGTCGCCATACATACAATTATTCATACCTAGAGAATGGTTAGATCACATATTATACATTCATACATTCATACCTAGAGAATGATTAGATGTGTTCAATTGGAGTCGCCGTTCTACCCTCATTCAGATTTATGTTATTAGCGGTGTATGACTTTTTAGTAAGACTTTAGAACAAAAGGTTTGCAGAACGAGATCCTTTCACAATTATTTCAACTTGTAACATTGCTGGATATATTTGTTCAGCAAGTTATCTACCACTCACTTCATTAAATTATCATCCTCAATTTAACTGCTATCTTTCATCTCAAGAATTGAATAAGGTCGGATCTATCACACATTTACTTATTTACATAGTCAATACAAATATGATTCTTGATTCAGATAAATCCATGTAACAAATGTAGTTACAATATAACATAAGAAATCTTCAGTACAATTCCACTCATGAATTAATATCACATTCAAATATGGCCTCCATGTCTCCCGGACTCAAAACGTGTCCTCACAATATGTCTTCCAGCCTTACCCACATAAAATCATGCAATGCTCTTCCGCCACCAAACTAGTTCCTCTTGTTCTCATCCTATATGGTTAAATTACTACGCCACCATGCAGCGGTATCAACAATTCAATCATGTGACTGAGTATCGTTAACTTGTTGTGTTACCGATGTGTTCAATTGGATTCGCCGTTCTATCCTCATTCAGATTTATGTTATTAGCGGTGTATGACTTTTTAGTAAGACTTTAGCAAAAAAAGGTTTGCAGAACGAGATCCTTTCACAATTATTTCAACTATTTTGAATATATCAGCCCATGTATCTGTGAATCCGTTAATATTACAGATTTTTTAAAAGATCTAGTTTTTAAATAGGGAAATATTGCTTTATAGTTTTGCAAATATAAATTATTTCGTAAATGTATAGCTACGTACAAATGTGGGGAATAGAGGGGAATAGAAAAGATGTTTTCAGAACTGTACATCTATGGAGTAAATGTGGGTAATAGAGATTAGAGAAGATGTTTTGAGAACTGTGTATCAATGGAGTAAATGTGGGGAATATAGTAAATGTTTTCAGAACGTATATATATGGAGTAAATTGGGAGCGTAGAGTTACGTAATTCCCAAATTAATTTACTAGAGAAAGAAACGAAATATTATACGTAAAAATTTTGTTGAAGTAAAGCAAGCAAATGTTTGGTGACACGACTTGGAGTCTATCATGCTTTCTTTCCTGTAGGTAGGGGAATCTCTGAGTTCTGTTTAGAGTCTTGGTTTAAGAACTATTTTGTGGTTCACCGTGTGCATTTCTTTGCGAACAGGGAAGCAACGTCATTCATACTTTTGATTTATCGTACAAAGAATTTTTATAATGCTATATTGTGGAGGTAATTTTTAGATGATGGTAATGTTCCCGGGATTCCGGTCAACAAGTTTGAGGTGGGTTGCCGATTTAGAAGCGTTGGCCACCGAAACGTTAACCTGGGAAACAAGACCACCATTGCGTGCCCCGCTTTGGCAGAAAAGGGCATGTGTGGTACCTGTCGGAAACAAACAGCTCCTACAGGGCTGTCCACTGTGATATTTCACAGATGGAAGAAAAGGCAAAGACAGGGTAGGGATCATGATTACAAGTTGCCGTTGAGGGATATGAGGCGAGAGACTGTGGTGGAAGTCTCTGGCCGATGATTCTAGATACACAGCCCTGAGAAAGCTGCTCCTAGGCAACAGTTTCGTCCCAGCTATTTCGCAAACTAGTTGCGAGGTGGAAACACACTGTAGAATCCCTCCTAGAGGGCGTCCAATGCTTCCCAGGGACGGGTGGGGAGAGATATTAGGACGATAATATACCGTCCTGACCCTTCGGAGAGTAGACTCCGAACGCTTTGAACGCAGCGTTTTCGGTTGACCAGACGTCCCCTGGCGGGGAGGCCTCCATCAGCAAACCCGATCGAGCGATTGCGGGTGGGGCCAGTCCACGCCCGGGGGTCCCTGGTGTGCCCTCGCACGGTCCGACGTCGGGGAGACCTGGCGCCTGGCTTGTGTGGGGGAACGCCAGGGAGGGCATACGGAGCTTAGGCTCGCCGGCACGCTGACGCCATTTCCCAATGAAATATTTAGTTAATAAACTATCTTGTATTAAAATAGTTGGTCAAATATAAGTCTTCAAAGGTTTCATTTTATTTTATCTTCTTAAAAGCTTTTTGTGTTAATGGTTGTAGTAAAGTTATTTTGTTATAATTTCTATAGCTATGCCAAATGTGTGATGATTGCTTTAGTAAGCTAATTTATGATCATTTCTATAGTTAAGCTAATTTGTGATCAATACATTTTTTTAAATAAAAATATAACTCAGCTCTCATCAAAATTAATTATCTGGCAAATAATCAAATAAAACATTATCAAGAATTGAAAGCAAAATCTCATTATTATACAGTCCAACATTTATTTAGACAATCATAGACTTGCTAAACCCATCAATTCAAGCTTTATATCACAAACACGCACGACACATGACACGGTTGACACACATGACACGCCTGACATACTCGACACGCCTCAATCATGTAATGAATGGACATTGCACACTCATTCATTCAAAAAAACTTAAGACTTAATATCCACTGCTGGATTTGCCAGAGTAAGCGCTGTTGTCGTAGTTGTTGTTGGCAGCGACGTATCCGTTGTTGTTGTAGTTGTTGTTGGCAGCGGCGTATCCGTTGTTGTTGTAGTTGTTGTTGGCAGCGGCGTATCCGTTGTTGTTGTAGTTGCTGTTGTCATAGGCAACGGCTGGGGCAACTGCGATGGACAAATAGAAAAATACTTTCAAAGATAGTAAATAGTGAGCTAATCAAGTAGTGGGATAGTCAAATAGTGAGATATTGCTATGGTGATATTATAAATTGTAGATAGTTAGATAGTGTAGTGAGATAATCAAATGGCAAGATAGTGAGATAGAGAGTGATTGTAAGATAGCGAGATATTATAATAGTAAAATATTAAGATAGTGAGATAGTCAAATAGTGATATAAAGTTATATTTAAATAGTGTGATAGTGAGATTGTCAAATGGTAAGATAGTGAGATAGCGTGGTAGTCAAAAAGTAAGATTGAGAGATAGTGAAATAGTACGATAGTGAGATACAGAGTTAGTGAGAGTGTTAGATAGTCAAAGCGGAAGAGTGAGATAGTGATATAGTGAGATAGTCAATAAGTGAGATAGTCAAATTGTAAGATCAAGAGATAGTCAAATAGTGAGAAGGTAATATAGTGAAATATATCATCGAAGCTATAGTTAAAGACAATTATTACAATCTGTGAATTAGCGAATTCCCACAAGCATTAAAAACTCAAATAGATGTGATTATTTTTAAAACAACCCGCTATTGGCAAAGATAAATCTATTTACCGTAAGAGCAAGAGTTGTCAGCGACACATTTGCCAGAGTAAGCATCGAAACTGTAGTAGTTGTTACATTGACGGTAGAGAGACTCGCCATAGTAGCACTCGTAATATCCGTAACACAGTCCAACAACGGCATAGGTCTTGCCTTCATCTTTAGCTCCACATGGGTCTGTGGATTAGAGAATCCAAAATGATAATGTTAAAATGTGTGATATTTTAATATTTTTGATATTTATTCCCTATCAAAATGTCATACAGATTTCTATGATATTAATAAATGATAATTGATTACATCAGTATCATTGACATTAGCGCATAATTTTAAATATATATTTTAGGAAGAAAATATAATCACTTCAAAAATAAACTTACATGTTCCCAAACTGTAATCGTCACTGTTGGAGTAAGAGCTTCCACTTCCGTAGTTAGAGCCACTGCCAGCGTATGATGATTCACTTCCGTAGCTGGTTGAAGCTGGGGCAGTGTAGGATGATCCACTTCCGTAGTTGGTTGAAGCTGGGGCAGTGTAGGATGATCCACTTCCGTAGCTGGTTGAGGCTGGGGCAGTGTAGGATGATCCACTTCCGTAGCTGGTTGAGGCTGGGGCAGTGTAGGATGATCCACTTCCGTAGCTGGTTGAAGCTGGGGCAGTATTGGATGATCCACTTCCGTAGCTGGTTGAAGCTGGGGCAGAGTAGGATGATCCACTTCCGTAGTTGGTTGAGGCTGGGGCAGTGTAGGGTGATCCACTTCCGTAGTTTGTTGAGGCTGGGGCAGTGTAGGATGATCCACTTCCGTAGTTGGTTGAGGCTGGGGCAGTGTAGGATGATCCACTTCCGTAGTTTGTTGAGGCTGGGGCAGTGTAGGATGATCCACTTCCGTAGTTGGTTGAGGCTGGGGCAGTGTAGGATGATCCACTTCCGTAGTTGGTTGAGGCTGGAGCAGTGTAGGATGATCCACTTCCGTAGCTGGTTGAAGCTGGGGCAGTGTAAGATGATCCACTTCCGTAGCTGGTTGAGGCTGGGGCAGTGTATGATGGCTTGTTGTAAGTGGCATATTTTGAGCTGTAAGTGGATGGTTTGGGGTAGCTTGGGACATTGTAGCTTGATGATTTGTAGTTGTTGTTGTCGTAGTTGTTGTTGTTGGCGTAGTTGTTGTTGTTGGCGTAGTTGTTGCCTACTTTCTTGTACTGGTTATTACCATAGTTGCTGCCATAGTTGCTCTGACCACCATAGGCGTTTCCTGAGCTACCATAGTTACCCTGGCTACCGTAGTTAGAACCACTATAGCTGGCAGAGGCAATGGCCAAAATGGCGAAACTGACGATCATCTCCATACGAGCCATGGTTCAAATAGTACAGCTGTTGAAGACAGTAACAGAAAAATGTTAGATAGCAACCCGTAGTCAAATAAACATAAGGCAATTTGGGTCATCCTTAAGATGTGCTATATTTAAGATTATTCAACGATATTCATCAAATTAACTGTTATAAAGTTTCACACTCATATGATTTGTGTTAGGAAGTAAAGTTTAAAATTACTCTGGAAACCCATCTGCCACATCTATTTCTTCATAATCTCTTACCCATCTCTCACAGCCACTTGTTATCATTTTTATCCCATTTCACACAGCCATTTGTTATAATGATATCCCATCTTTCACAGCCACATGTTATAATATCGATCCCATTTCCCACAGCCAATTTTTATAATATCTAACCCAGGGGTCGGGAACCTATGGCTCGCGAGCCAGATGTGGCTCTATTGATGGCTGCATCTGACTCGCAGACAAATGTTCGATTATAAAAAAAATGCTTTAGACTCCTTTGATCTACATATTAATTGCATATCAATATTTCATTCTACAATTGAGTTAGAGTATTAGAAGTGATGACCTAAACTCCGCTGACCTCAAAGACAGAAAAATAGCAACCCTGCACACATTGACTTGAATTTTTAGTTTTAAACATAATGTATGGCTCTCACAGCATTACTTTTCAAAATATGTGGTGTCCATGGCTCTCTCAGACAAAAGGGTTCCGGTCCCCTTATCTAACCCATCTCTCACAACCACTTGTTATAATCTCGAACCCATCTCTCACAGCCACTTGTTATAATCTCTAACCCATCTCTCACAAACACTTGTTATAATCTCTAACCCATCTCTCACAACCACTTGTTATAATCTCTAACCCATCTCTCACAACCACTTGTTATAATCTCTAACCCATCTCTCACAACCACTTGTTATAATCTCTAACCCATCTCTCACAACCACTTGTTATAATCTCTAACCCATCTCTCACAACCACTTGTTATAATCTCTATCACATTTCCCACAGCCATTTGTTATAATAAAAAAACTCCTCTCTCACAAAAACTGTTATTTGTAAAAAAAAAAAAAAAAAGTTATGAAAGAGTTTGCAGTTTTAATTTACAAAAAAAAAAAAAAAAGATTTATCAATGCAACGTACTGCGACCTTTTGAATAATATCCCATATGAAACTAGATTTCTTTAAAGTAATTGCTCGAGCAATCCCCTTATCCTTTTCAATTATGTTATTTTTTATACGGCTTTTCCTTTTTTTGCTTGAACATATTTACAGACTACAGTTGACAAATACAATACTATGCAAAATATGTGGTCAAATCGCTTTCAATTTATCTATATCTAGGACAGTCTGAAACTTACCTCAACTTCTTACGTCTGTGTGTACAGGGTAAGAGTCTGGTGACGATGTGATACTATAAGGATTGGGTGCTCCTTTTATACAACAGAAAACACTATGAGGGATTAGATCAATTCAAGACCGGTATAAGAAACGCATTTGTCTCCTTCGAAATAGTATCAGAAATCTAGGACAGATCTAGTTCTAAGATATGCGTAAGTCTAAAAAAAAGGGGGGGGGCGGGGTTTTAATTATGTTTTCACGGTACTGACGGGAGAGATCACAAAATATTCATCCTTCTAGCTCAACTCTGCAAGCATTCGTACACTAGCTTGGCGTTTGTTCAGATTTAACTTCATAGCTAGCGGGTTATTGAGTTCAAAATTTCCACGTAAGCTAGCTGGGTATAGGGTCTGTTTATATTTACCCTTTGTGCGTTAATGGGACTGAACTTCATAATAATTATAGAGTTTTTTCTTTTTTAAACTGTACCACCCCCCACCCCCAGGCCCCCTCCCTCCCCAAAGACGGGGAAAAAAGGATACTAGACAAAATAGAAATCGACAAAGCTGTTGTATTTTGACATGACCTCAACTGCCCCCGAACGCAATCTAAAGTCACAATCAGGTCAAGGGGATATACTCATTCACCTTCCATGACAGCCAGTGAAGCATCAACGATTGTTTATTTCAGAATTTTGAACGTGTTAAGATGTTTCTAGAGATCAATCTGACCCAAAATACAATATAAATTGTAGGTCTTGATAAACCTTAGATATAATGAGTAGATTTTATTTTAATTTTTTTTTATGGCAGGCAATTTTAAAATTAGCAAAAGAAACGATCGGTATAATCACACTTTTGAATAATCTGTCATGACGATGTATTCTTTATCTTTCTTCTCGATCAGGCTTATTCGAGATGAATGCAAAGTTTTCACAGATGGTCTAATCTAGACACGGATCACTGGTTGGATAGTGGACAGATCTTGACACTGGCCACGTGTTGAGCGTACACCAAGAATATCCTAAACAAATAGATAGCTCAGTGCATAATTAAAGTGGAGAATGTCAAGAAAACATCGACATAAATAATGTTAATTTTGGATGTGGTGAATATTCAAATAGTTTGCTCTTGATCAGTATAGGAATCTGTTCATGTTTAAATAGATTTTGCTCTCAAATCAATTTAGGGTCGGGGACCGACTAAATAGTCGAGGCACATAAAATGAAATTCTAAATGATAAAATCTAAAAGATACAAATTACATGATATAATCTAAATGATACAATATAATTGATACAATCTAAATGATACAATCTACATGATACAATCTAAATGATACAATATAATTGATACAATCTAAATGATACAATCTACATGATACAATCTAAATGATACAATCTATATGATACAATCTAAATGATACAATCTACATGATACGTTTCCTCCACAATCCCAACTGCTCGTCATTGCATCAATTAAGGCAAATGATTGGATATAAAATGCTACTAAATACTAAGTGTTAAATGCATTAGTTGCAATAAAATAAAGATATTCTTCGGCTTACATATTTAGCTGGAATCTTTCCCTAATTAAATTAACGATATATGGCTTCAAAGAAAAGACTTATAATAAAAAATATTTCCACTGAAAACAGTTTTTTAATTTCCACTTGTACCTTTACCAGTGGTAGGGTTAGTGTTTGTTCCTACTTTCCCCTCGTCGCCCGGCTTGTCCGTATTTTTGGCAGCGACGGCTTGCCGTCTTATTTCAAATGCATTATCTTATTTTTCCGCAAAGGCAAGTAGTTTTAGCTCCACCTGATTGTCGAAAAATAGAGTAATTACATATGCAATGCTGTAAAAATATCACGCAATGTTGTGAAGGAATTAAAACCAAAATGTTGCCACTTTCCCCCCAAATGAGCGCTTACTATTTATCGCTTCAATAGTACTCAGTAGTAGCAGTATTACAGTAATATTTCGTCCACCGTATCTTCAATGTGTTAGTTCAGTGGTTCCTATAAAGTTTCGATTCCCGGCGCTTGTGCCAAATTTAGGTTTTCACCATTCTTTTGCTGCCATCTCGGATACTACTGACTTTTAAGTTAATGCTATTTTTATTTTATTCTGTTTTTTTATTGTTGTTTCTTCGCTGCTGAGGAAATGCTGCACCTGGAGCGAAGTCGGAAAATAGTGCCACTTAATAAATGTAGAAAAAGTGCCCCCGGGGCGGTTCAGTAAAAAAGACAATTTTGCCCCCCTCGTCTTATTGAAGTATATGGTATTTGATATTCTAATTCACTATTATGAACCAATCTAAAGAAGAATTTGGCGTCCGCCATGACTGCCCTCATTGCCCAATTCTCATGGCTTTGCCCGAGCGCAACATGGCACCCAAAGTCACGCATATAATGGGGACCACTGTCCAAACTGTTGGCGGTATAAACCCGCGACACCTTTTGTTATTCCTGTGACGTCACAATTATCAATTTAAATCGGCGTTTCCCAATTTGGTACCCACGCCCCAAAGGGGGGCATTTTGATTGTTTAGGGGGGGTATTCGAAAATGAGCTGTCTAGAATTTGAAAACCAACTGTCTTGAGACCCGTTAGAAGGCCGAACATAGTTTCAAACATCAAAGAAATTTGTTTTAAAACGTCTCTGTTTACTGTCAATCATACTGTCAATCATACTGTCAATCATACTGTCAATCATACTGTCAATCATACTGTCAATCATACTGTCAATCATACTGTCAATCATACTGTCAATCATACTGTCAATCATACTGCCAATCATACTGCCAATCATACTGTCAATCATACTGTCAATCATACTGTCAATCATAATCATTAAGGTTACCTATGAAATTTCTTTACTCATAGCTAAATCTGGGGAACATTGATTGATGGATTGCTTGAATACCTATATAGCGCTTGTATCCATGCTATTTTAGCATGCTCACTGCGCTCTCGGCGATGGCATCAGAGGCGTCGCAGGAGTTGTCGGAATGATTCATTGTTTCGATGTTCGCCGCCTATGTGGGACGCCATCTCCGGGTTTGAATTCAGAGTTTCCTTCTCTTAGATGAGTTGCCGTCCAAGGTTAACGAGTCCCATCCACTATAGAAGATAATTTAATCAAACCATCAATATCAGCATTTTTTTAAACTATTTAGGAAAAAGATGACAAAGACGTGAAAGATATGCCCCTAAGAAACAATACTGTTGAAAGCTGTGCCCCTAAGAAACAATACTGTTGAAAACTGTGCCCCTAAGAAACAATACTGTTGAAAGCTGTGCCCCTAAGAAACAATACTGTTGAAAGCTGTGACCCTAAGAAACAATACTGTTGAAAGCTATGCCCCTAAGAAACAATACTGTTGAAAGCTATGCCCCTAAGAAACAATACTGTTGGCAAAAAAAAATTACAAAATAAGTAAATGTAAATGAGTGAAGATTTTGAAATACAACTGGTTGAAAAGCTGAAAACAAAACAATTCTCTGTGCAAATGGATGAATCAACTTTGAAAGACAGAAAGGCCGTATTGATAACTTAAGATATATTGATAAAGGAGGTTTTGCTGAAGAAATATTGTTCTGTAAGTCATTAGATAGCACCACTACCGCCAAAGATGAATATAATGAGATAAAAATTACTAAGATGTCAATAATATACCAATCAAAATGAAATAAAATATCTTGTGCTGCATATGGTGCTCCTACATTTAATATCATGTGCCTCATATGGTGCACCTACTGTGATGAGCGAAAAAAGATTGGCTGCTTTAAATTTATAAAATAATGAAATAGTAAATGAAATGATACATAATTTAAATATTTGAGAAAATCTTTCATTTGTCACCCGCATTACAGTTCTCCGTTATATTTTTTTTTTTAAATTACTTACTGTTTTTATTCCTAATCTTTTTTCATTATTTCTAAAACCTGTTAAATAGTTTCATTTAGTGAGATTCAATTCAATGTTTGAATATAACAAAAATATGTATATACATGTATATATATAATACTAGCGAGTACAAGGCATGCGTTGCAATGCCACTCAAGAAAGAAAGTGTGTTGCGTTTTAGTTTTAATTATGTTTCTTGAAGTGCTTTTAAATACACAATGTTTTTTTGTTTTTTCGTATGGTGCATACACGAATAAATCGGATGGTTTTCCGACGCGAGAGCAGGCCACATACAGCTGTCCATGGGAGAAGCATGGGTTTTCCAAATTTAGTCCACACACTTGTAGCGATTGTCCCTGTGCTTTGTTGATGGTCATTGCAAATGCGAGTCGCACCGAAAACTGTCTACGTTTGAATTCAAATGGCATATCTGTTGGAATCATTGGAATGCGTGGCAGCAGTACATCTTCTCCATTAAATTTTATATTTAAAATAGTTGCTTCGATGATATTGTTCATCATGTTTTTCACTGAAAGCTTGGTGCCCTTGTAAAGTCGTGGTGGATTTATGTTTCGTGAAAGAATGATAGGCATGCCAATTTTGAGTATTAAAACGTGCGACTGGGATGCCTGGCAAGTCAATCGCAGCAAATTCCCGCTGTTTCGTTCTTAAATTTGAGGGCACTGCAATACACGCATAATTTATCCATTTTACGAAATAAACACGCTTGGATGAAGACTGTAATAATAATTAGCATTGTAATGGAATGCACTAAGATTTAATTCAACGTGCAGTGTTCGTCTGGATCGAGCATTGCGTACTCGAGCTGTTTCCAGTCTTGCTTCCCGTTGCTCCACTGTGTCAAAGGTACGGGATTGAGCATTACGTACTCGAGCTGTTTCCAATCTTGCTTCTCGTTGCTCAACTGTTTCAGATGAACGGGTTTGAGCATTGCGTACTCGAGCGGTTTCCAATCTTGCTTCTCGTTGCTCGACTGTTTCAGATGAACGGGTTTGAGCATTGCGTACTCGAGCGGTTTCCAATCTTGCTTCCCGTTGCTCCACTGTTTCAAAGGTACGGGATTGAGCATTGCGTACTCGAGCGGTTTCCAATCTTGCTTCTCGTTGCTCAACTGTTTCAGATGAACGGGTTTGAGCATTGCGTACTCGAGCGGTTTCCAATCTTGCTTCTCGTTGCTCGACTGTTTCAGATGAACGGGTTTGAGCATTGCGTACTCGAGCTGTTTCTAATCTTGCTTCCCGTTGCTCCACTGTGTCAAAGGTACGAGATTGAGCATTGCGTACTCGAGCGGTTTCCAATCTTGCTTCCCGTTGCTCCACTGTGTCAAAGGTACGGGATTGAGCATTGCGTACTCGAGCTGTTTCCAATCTTGCTTCTCGTTGCTCCACTGTGTCAAAGGTACGGGATTGAGCATTGCGTACTCGAGCTGTTTCCAATCTTGCTTCCCGTTGCTCCACTGTGTCAAATGTACGGGCTTGAGCATTGCATACTCGAGCGGTTTCCAGTCGTGCTTCTCGTTGCTCGACTGTTTCCGATGCTCGTGATGACCTTTTCTTTCGCGTTTGAGGTGTGGAAAAACCTATAGCTTTTCGTTTGGGCGGCATCATTGATTTGACAGAAAAAGTATTGCTTTATGACGAATATTACAAATGCATGTGATATCTGTTATTAGATGTCGATAGGCAATGGTAATTTCACATTTAACACCACGTGTTACTTCACACACAAAATGAAATATCGCTGTTTGTATTTGATTCAATTAATTTACGATATTTTTAAGGTTAATAGTTTTCACATGTTAGGAAGTACAATGAATTGTTGGCAGTACAATGGACTACGATTTATTGATCGTTTTGTCACGCGATACGTGTAAAAACAAGTAATACTTCCGGAACGCTGTCTGCAACACACTAGTCGCTCACACATTTTTCTTCAAACAACATTCTTCCTTTAATCATAACTGAATTATAATTATTGTCACATTTAATTAATGTCATTTAAAGAAACGCTGGTATTCAAGAATATTTTGAAAGTAAAATTTTTAATTAACACTGGGGAAGCGCTGATGGAGACAAACATTTTGCTTTAGAATTAATGATAATGGCAATGGCTGATCAGCTGTTATCTGTTGTTATGTGTTGTTATGTGTAGCAGAAAGCCTACCAATGGCTGGTACGTATCACGTGACAAAACAAGGAAGTGACTCATCGTAGTCCATTCCAGTTGTATAGGGGTCACATTACTTTATAAATCATAAAATCCAGCGTTAAAATCTAGATGTTACCATAGTTCAATACCTTCGTTTTCTATGGGGTAATTTAAATACTTAAGAAACCATCGATTCATGTCAAATGTCTTTTCATAAAACAAAACAGCTCCGAAATTCTAACACTCTATTATAGAATTACTCAATCATTGCTATCAAAAACCATAACACGTTTACAACGTCATATCCGATTCTAATATGCGTCACAAAATTCAAGCTTATTTATACAAACAACAAAAATACTCTACACTAAACATGCAACAACGTGTTTTCTCTGCTCTTGCTACAAATTTGCTGTCTTTTGGCATTTGTTCAAGGGTGGTTGTTTTGATAGCTCTGTTTGAAATTATATTGTTGAAGCTCATTTAAGAAAACAAAACGAATGTAAGGCCCCCGGCCAAAACGATATATTTTAAAATGGTTGCATTAATTCAGAAACCTACTTATTATGTAACACATAAACTGAAATGTCGTTATTTGTATTTGATTCAATTTCATTCACCCATGAAATAGCTCTGTTTGAAATTATATTTTTATAGTTCAATTAAGAAAAAATGGAATTTGAGGCCCCCGACCCCAAACGGAATATTGTGAAATGGTTGTAATAAGTTAGAAACCTTTGCGGGCATGCGCACAACAACTCGTCAACTTCTTATCGTAATGGGATGAATGGTAAAGGGACGCAAACGGAAATTATATTTTAATAGCACCAATGCACTGATACCCACCCAAAAACGGAATTTTGAGCAATGGTGGAACTAATCTAGAACCTACTTACTATGTAACATACAAATTGAAATATCTCTCTTTGTTTTTTAATTAAATTCAATCCACCTATGGAATAGCTCTGTATGAACCTATAGTATTAAAGTTCTTATCAGAAAAAAAAAACGAATTTAGGGCCACTGGCCCAAACGGAATATTGCAAAATGTTGTTCTAATTTAGAAACATTTGCGGGAGTGCGCATATCAATTCACCAAAGTTTTAATCGCAATCAGATGAATGGTACAGGAATGCATAAGATAATTATAAAGACAATAAAAGGGTGGCAAACGCATGTAGGGCCCCGGCCACAACACGGAATATTGTAGAATTGTTGTATTACTTCAGAAACCTACTTATTATGTCACACAAGCAGTTTAATGTTGCTATTTGTATATGATTAAAAATCTATCTATCGAATGAATGGTGAAGGAGCACATACGGTTTGAATTATATTTCAGTATTAAAACGTGCGACTTAAAACAAATTAAAGGGCCAATGGCCAAAAACGGAACATTTTATACGTGATGTAATGACACAGTTAAGTGCCCGTGTAGGGGACCAACAACTAACTAAAGGTTTGGCGCAATCGCATGAATGGTGTAGGGGCGCATACGAGACATACATACATACAGACATACATTTCTTTATATATATATAGATATTTAACATAGAGGGGGAATAAAAATTTTTGAAAGGTTTTTTTATGTGGATGGGGGAAAAACTTATTGTACGTACGAATTCGGGTGGGGGGCTATCCAAAAAATAAGGCAAGAGCAACAACAACCCCCCCCCCCCGGGCCTGTTTGGTTCCGGTTGCAGTGAGCCTTTGTGTTCGTACTTGGCATCCCCAAAATCTGGTAAGCTTACCATTCGCGAACCTATAGGGTGTGTGTCGGGGATAGAGTCAGTTTTTATTTAAATAATCATCTATATTGACTTAGCTCTTCTTCGTGGGTGGCTGGGTGGCGTACTGGCAAAAATCTTCGGAAGGCTCATTGACCCACGTCCCGTTACCATATCAAGCTGAAACTTGGCACAGTGACTAATTGCCGGTTGCAACACATTCTTTCAAATTTTCAGCCCCAACCTCAAATCCTCAACTTTCAAACCTCAACGCCAACCCTCAACACCCAACCCTCAACCCCTTGTATATGTGTAGCAGTGTTCTTGTTGTCGTGTCTGTATCGTGCTGGCATGTGCACACGCAACAGAGTAGCTGACACAAAGTGTGTGCTCTAATGTCCATTGTAAGTGTTGATTGTGCAATAGAGAACTTAATTCCCTTTAAAAAATTTTACTCTCTTTCTACTTGCATTTCCATTGTGCTTTTCGAAATTTTTTGTTGTTGACACAAGTGACATTTATGCTCATTTAATCGTTTGTTTCGTGAAGTGGTCTCACAGCAAGGTGCTGATCGCCTCGCTGTAACTGAGTTGTGTCAACATCGCGTCGTCTTCGTTCCGTGAAGCGTTGGTAGTTGCGCTCATAGCAGAGCTGTACAGTTGTGGGTGTTAAAAAATGTAATAATTATACTTTTATCATTAATTTAAAGAAAAAAAAATACTGAAGAAAATAAAAAAAATAAACATTAAAAATTCTTTTAATAACGACTTTCCATCAAAAACGAGTTTAAACGCACTAAAAAGTAAAAAAATTATTAAACGTTCTTAAGTTGCATTACGCAAAGAAAGTTTGTGCAAAAAATAGTTTCAAAAAATAATTTTAAAAATATTAGATCCGAAGACGGTTGGCTATCCACCTGTAGGAGGCCAAGGTTTACATCCCAAAGGGGCTAGGCTGTCCACCTTTAGGAGGCCAAGGATTACATCCCAAAGGAGCTTGGCTATCCACCTGTAGGAGGCCAAGGGATACACCCCAATGCGTGGTACAAGAAATCTCCATTAAATAGCCGAGGATCTGTTCGAGGGTCATAACCGTTTCAGTCAGGGCCGACCCTAACAATTGCGGGGCCCTATGCAAAACGGATTGCGCGGGGCCCATTCTGGGTAGAGGATAAGGATAATAAGTGAAAATTAAGATTTTGTATTAGAAAATAAATTCGGGGTGGGGCCTATGAAAGTGCTGGGCCCACTGCGGCCGCATAGGTTGCAGTGGCCTAAGGCCGACCCTGATTTCAGTAGTGTTTGCTTATCTTTGGAAATGTCTGATCATTTTGTACGATGCCAGCAAGCCTACCTCCCAGCAGACAACTCAGGTGTACAGATCGGGAACATCGAAACCTCGGAGTATCTAAAAAGAGCAAGGCTCAGAGCAATAGATCCGTAGAGAAATCCAAAGACATATGAGGTGGAGAAGTCCAAAGACATATGAGGTGGAGAAGTCCAAAGACATATGAGGTGGAGAAGTCCAAAGACATATCAGGTGCTTTCTTTGATGGATAGACAAAATGCAAGGCTTACTTTTGCACCATTTATATCAACTGTGAATAAATGGACGCCTGTAGTAACTAATTCACGTAATTAAAGCATGTCAAATATATAGACTCCTAACTTTTTACGTTGAATTCTTAATTTTTATAAATCTCGACAGTTTTTGTACATTTCATTATTAAGTTTGCGTACATCTCTTTATTTTGGTCGTGTACATCAGATTATTTTGTTAGTGTACATTTCATTGTTTAGTTTGCGTTCATCTCATTATTTAGTTTGTGTATATCTCATTATTTAGTTTGTGTACTTCTCATGTTAATATATTGTATATCTTATTTTTTATATTGCATACAGCTCATTTTAGTTGGTGTACAAATCATTTTTGAAAAGCATAATTATCATTATTTAGATGGTGTATAGCCTCCTTTTTTACCTTGCATCACTTATTGAATAGCTTTACAATCTATTATTAATGTAATTACCACATTCAGTTATTTAGTTGGTGTACAATCTATTATTAAGTTATTTAAAGCCGTATCCGGAAATTCGATCAAATTTCCGTCCATCAAATTTCCGCCGAAGAAATTTCTTTCTAACAAATTTCCTGTAACCAGTTAACACTGACCATTATTTATAAAAGGAATATATTATTATTCCAGTGAGAAACTGAGTTTTTAAAACAAATGCAGGACAAACGGAGAATATAAATACTACAACAATTTATTTCAAGACTTCTAATCATCTCGCCACACAAATGATCAGAGTGTGTCACGGGTGGACTTGAGAGCATCATGGTGCAAGTACAATGTGCAGATGTCGGTGAGATGCTGTCTAAAGAACTGTGTGTAAGCTACTGTCTTAATCATCGTCTTAGCTTGGGTCTTAGTAACGACTGGTTGATGTTCCAGAATATGTGTTGGTGACCTTGACAGCGGCGTATCCGTTTTTGTTAGCATAGGCGTATCCGTTGTTGCTGTTGGCAGCGTCGTATCCATTGTTGTTGTTGTTGTTGTCATATGCAACATATGGGGCCTCTGTGAGTTACAAATACAATATACAATCCATGAAATGCTTCATTAAAATTAAATGAAACAGAAGTGTCAGATCTCAATATGTGTATAAGTAGAAGATGTCTAATCTCAATATGTGCATATGTAAAAGAAATATGTCTAATCTCATTATGTGCATATGTAAAAGAAAAGTTTTTTTATCTCATTATGTGCATACGTAAAGGAAGTTAATAAATAAGCTTAAGTACTAGTTACCTTGGACACAGCACGTGCCAAAATGTCAATAAGGGTAATCAACTATTTACCGTAAGAGCAAGAGTTGTCAGCGACACATTTGCCAGAGTAAGCATCGAAACTGTAGTAGGTGTTACATTGGCGGTAGAGAGACTCGCCATAGTAGCACTCGTAATATCCGTAACACAGTCCAACAACGGCATAGGTCTTGCCGTCATCATTAGCTCCACATGGGTCTGAGGATAAGAGTAGAAAGGGTTGTTCAATTTAAACTTGAGCTAAGATTTATTTCGATAACTTTCTTTTTATTCTGGTTTGTATTTAACCTGGACCAGTTGTTACGCTAAGACATGGCGGTGAACTTTATTTCATCAGTCCAGATTTTTTTATAGTTCGAACTGTACATTGTTATATCGACCTAGTTTTAGTGCGTCATTAGGTGATGACCGGATTTAAACACATGTGCGCATAATTAGCGCCTATGTCTTTGATGTTGCGAATAAGTCAAACGTTTATATTAAATTTTAGATGATTGCTGTGGAATTTATTTTACAGATAAAACACGCATTTTTGTCAAGGCAGTACTATTCATTTAAAAAAAAAAATTATATGATCTAAATTTGGACACAGCCCATAACATCCTTGGTAAACATCGACCAACACAAAAACCATGGGTGACAGCTGACATTCGTTAAAGAAAACAAAGATGATAGATACAGAGGAGGCCGCCACATATAGGAAAATTAACCAAACCATCAAAAAGGGTATGAGAAGGGCGTAGAAGAATTGAATTGAATAGCAAAGCTACGACATTGAAAATTGCTTGAAGAAACACAATAGCAAAAAGGCATACCAGTTGGTGAAAGAACTAACCACTGCAAAGCAAGGGCGTAGTACTACCATTATACAAGATAAAAATGGCAAATGTCTGACCGAGATAAATGATATCCTGAAAAGATGGACTGAATACTGCTCAGAGCTGTATAATGAAAATATAAAGATAGACTCAGAGATCCTTAATGTCCCCCCAGCAACGGACAATGAAAGCTTCCCCATTCTCCGCGCAGACGTAGAAGCAGCAGTCCAAGCACTTCAAATAGGAAAGGCCGCAGGAGTGGATAATATCCCTGGAGAGTTGGTGAAACAGGGAGGAGAAACAATGATAAATGCCCTAACCAATATTTGTAACAAAATATGGCTAACAGGGGAATGGCCCAAATATCACATTAGGAAATGGCGTCAGCGGGCCGTCGAGCTCGCGCTCCTTATGCCCTCCCTGGCGCCTACCCACAACTGCCAGCCGCCGGGTTTCCCCGACGTCGGGCCATGCGGGGGAACGCCAGAGACCTCCCCTGCGTTTAAAGCGTCCGCAGTCCACTTTCCTAGGGGCCGGGACGGTAAATTAACATCCTAGTATCTCCGCCCACCCATCCCGGGGAAGCATCGGACGCCCTCTAAGAGGGATTCTACAGTGGGTTTCCACCTGGCAACTAATTCGCGAAGTAGCTGGGACGAAACGGTTGCCTAGGAGCAGCTTTCTCAGGGTTGCATATTAAGAATCATCGGCCATAGGCTTCCACCACAGCCTATCGCCTCATATCCCTTAACGGCAACTTGTAATCATGGACTCAATCGCTCATTATCACACTTAACAAACAAGGTAACTTACAGCTATGCCAAAACTTTCGCACCATTAGCCTAATAAGCCACCCAATCAAGGTCATAATGAACCGACTAAGACCATATGCCGACAGTATCATAGCTGAAGAACAGGTGGGCTTCAGGCATGGACGTGGCACTACTGAGCAGATCCTAAACCTCCGGATAGTATGTGAGAAATATGCTCAACACCAACAAAACCTATACCACGTCTTTGTGGATTTCAAGAAGGCATTCGACAGGGTTTGGCATGCTGCTTTATGGGCCGCAATGAGGCACTACAACATCAACACAAACTTAACCAGAATGATAAGCAGCCTCTATGATAAGTATGATCCACTTCCGTAGTTTGTTGGAGCTGGGGCAGAGTAGGATGATCCACTTCCGTAGCTGTTTGAAGCTGGGGCAGTATTGGATGATCCACTTCCGTAGTTTGTTGAAGCTGGGGCAGTGTAAGATGATCCACTTCCGTAATTGGTTGAAGCTGGGGCAGGGTATGATTCACTTCCGTAGCTGGTTGGAGCTGGGGCAGTGTAGGCTGACTCACTTCCGTAGTTTGTTGGAGCTGGGGCAGAGTAGGATGATCCACTTCCGTAGCTGTTTGAAGCTGGGGCTGTATTGGATGATCCACTTCCGTAGTTTGTTGGAGCTGGGGCAGAGTAGGATGATCCACTTCCGTAGCTGTTTGAAGCTGGGGCTGTATTGGATGATCCACTTCCGTAGTTTGTTGGAGCTGGGGCAGAGTAGGATGATCCACTTCCGTAGCTGTTTGAAGCTGGGGCAGTATTGGATGATCCACTTCCGTAGTTTGTTGAAGCTGGGGCAGTGTAAGATGATCCACTTCCATAGCTGGTTGAAGCTGGGGCAGTATTGGATGATCCACATCCGTAGTTGTTTGAGACTGGGGCGGTGTAGGATGATCCACTTCCGTAGTTGGTCGAGACTGGGGCAGTATTGGATGATCCACTTCCGTAGTTGGTTGAGACTGGGGCAGTGTAAGATGATCCACTTCCGTAGCTGTTTGAAGCTGGGACAGTATTGGATGATCCACTTCCGTAGTTGGTTGAGACTGGGGCAGTGTAGGATGATCCACTTCCGTAGCTGTTTGAAGCTGGGGCAGTATTGGATGATCCACTTCCGTAGTTTGTTGAGACTGGGGCAGTGTAGGATGATTCACTTCCGTAGTTGGTTGAGACTGGGGCAGTGTAGGATGATCCACTTCCGTAGTTGGTTGATACTGGGGCAGTGTAGGATGATCCACTTCCGTAGCTGGTTGAAGCTTGGGCAGTGTAAGATGATCCACTTCCGTAGCTGTTTGAAGCTGGGGCAGTATTGGATGATCCACTTCCGTAGTTGGTTGAGACTGGGGCAGTGTAGGATGATCCACGTCCGTAGTTGGTTGAGACTGGGGCAGTGTAGGATGATCCACTTCCGTAGCTGGTTGAGGCTGGGGCAGTGTAGGATGATCCACTTCCGTAGCTGGTTGAAGCTGGGGCAGTATTGGATGATCCACTTCCGTAGCTGGTTGAAGCTGGGGCAGTATAGGATGATCCACTTCTGTAGTTGGTTGAAGCTGGGGCAGTATAGGATGATCCACTTCCGTAGTTGGTTGAAGCTGGGGCAGTATAGGATGATCCACTTCCGTAGTTGGTTGAAGCTGGGGCAGTATAGGATGATCCACTTCCGTAGTTGGTTGAAGCTGGGGCAGGGTATGATAAGACACTTCCATAGCTGTTTGAAGCTGGGGCAGAGTAGGATGATCCACTTCCGTAGTTGGTTGAAACTGGGGCAGTGTAGGATGATCCACTTCCGTAGTTGGTTGATACTGGGGCAGTGTAGGATGATCCACTTCCGTAGCTGGTTGAAGCTTGGGCAGTGTAAGATGATCCACTTCCGTAGATGTTTGAAGCTGGGGCAGTATTGGATGATCCACTTCCGTAGTTGGTTGAGACTGGGGCAGTGTAGGATAATTTACTTCCGTAGTTGGTTGAGACTGGCGCAGTGTAGGATGATCCACTTCCGTAGCTGGTTGAGGCTGGGGCAGTGTAGGATGATCCACTTCCGTAGCTGGTTGAAGCTGGTGCAGTATTGGATGATCCACTTCCGTAGCTGGTTGAAGCTGGGGCAGTATAGGATGATCCACTTCCGTAGTTGGTTGAACCGGGTGCAGTATAGGATGATCCACTTCCGTAGTTGGTTGAAGCTGGGGCAGTATAGGATGATCCACTTCCGTAGTTGGTTGAAGCTGGGGCAGGGTATGATAAGACACTTCCATAGCTGTTTGAAGCTGGGGCAGAGTAGGATGATCCACTTCCGTAGTTGGTTGAGGCTGGGGCAGTGTAGGATGATCCACTTCCGTAGTTGGTTGAAGCTGGGGCAGTATTAGATGATCCACTTCCTTAGCTGGTTGAAGCTGGGGCAGAGTAGTATGATCCACTTCCGTAGTTGGTTGAGGCTGGGGCAGTGTAGGATGATCCACTTCCGTAGCTGTTTGAAGCTGGGGCCGTGTTTGATTCACTTCCGTAATTGGTTGACGCTGGGACTGGGTAGGATGATCTACTTTCGTAGTAGGCTGAAGCTCGGGCAGTGTATGATGGCTTGGTTGAAGCTGTGCCAGTGTATGATGGCTTGGTTGAAGCTGGGCCTGTGTATGATGAACCGCTTGCATAATTGGTTGAAACTGGGGCAGTGCAGTTTGGTTTCTTGTTGATGTTATTTATCGAACCGTAAGAGGATGGTGTGGGATAGGTTGGCACATTGTGGCTTAAAGACTTGTAGTTTTTATCGTAATTATTGTTGTCATTCTTATCGTTGTTGTTGTTACTGTAATCGCTGTTGGCTTGGTAATTGTTGTTGTTGTCATACCCATTGGACTTGCCGTAGCTTTCGGCTGGACCAGAGTACGGACCACCTTTGTGCTGGTCATTGTTGCCCAAAGCGATGTATTTGTACCCGCCATTGGTGACGCCCTGATCACCATAGGCTTTTTCTGTGCTATCGGAGTTGCCCCTAACACCATAGTTTGAACCACTGTAGCTTGCAGAGGCAATGGCCAGGATGGCGAATCCAACGATCATCTCCATACGAACCATTGTTAAATTATTATGGCTGTAAAAAAAAATCGTAAGGAAAAGGTCATACTGAATAACGAAAGTATATCAGTGAAACCAAATATATTAATGTGGTGTGGTGTGGTGTGATGTGGTGGAGGAGTGGTGTGGTGTGGCGGAGGAGTGGGGCATCAATCAACAGGATAAGAGAAGCCTTGAAAGATAACGAAACAAAACTACGATCATATCATATTTTCTAGTAACATGAAAAACTGATTGGAAAACATTGACTGATCACTGTCTTTTTTAACATATTTTTTATTATACCTCAATCAATTATGTACGTTTCAAATCGATATTTGTTAATGAACACCAACAAAGCAGGACTCGAGTAGAATGTAACGCAATCAACCTTTGGACCAGGGTAGAATGTAACAAACCTGGACCAGGGTAGAATGTAACACAAACATCCTTGGTCTAGGGTAGACTGTAACACAATCAACCTGGACATGGGTAGAATGTAACACAAACATCGTTGGTCTAGGGTAGATTGCAACAAAACCAGCCTTGGTCTAGGGTAGAATGTAACAATAGAATGTAACACAAACATCCTTGGTCAAGGGTAGAATGTTACACAATCAACCTGGCCATGGGTTGAATGTAACACAATCAGCCTGGCCATGGTTAGAATGTAACACAATCAGCCTGGCCATGGATAGAATGTAACAAAATCAGCCTTGGTCCAAGGTAGAATGTAACAAAATCAGCCTTGGTCTAGGGTAGAATGTAACAAAAGAATGTAACACAAACATCCTTGGTCAAGGGTAGAATGTAACATAATCAGCCTGGCCATGGGTAGAATGTAACAAAATCAGCCTTGGTCTAGGGTAGAATGTAACAAAATCAGCCTTGGTCTAGGATAGAATGTAACGCAATCAGTCTGGCCATGGGTAGAATGTAACACAATCAGCCTGGCCATGGGTAGAATGTAACACAATCAGCCTGGCCATGGTAGAATGTAACACAATCAGCCTGACCATGGTAGAATGTAACACAATCAGCCTTACCATGGTAGAATGTAACACAATCAGCCTGGCCATGGTAGAATGTAACACAATCAGCCTCGCCATTGGTAGAATGTAACACAATCAGCCTGGCCATGGGTAGAATGTAACACAATCAGCCTGGCTATGGGTAGAATATAACACAATCAGCCTGTCCGTAGCTAATGTTATTGTAAATGCCTCCACAAACCTTGTTCAACTCTATGTAGAAAATACTTTGCCCCCACCTCTAAACATCCCCCCCCCCTCACATCGCACTACCTCAAACCGTGCCCACCTCAACCCCACTAAGTGGTATATCTAGTAAACACATTCAGCTGGTCAATTCATACATTGCCATTCATATTTAAATTGAAATTTCCTCAAAGTTGCCTTATGCTAATTTTAATTTTATTTTCCCAAACACTCTTTCCTTTTATCTATTTTCGTTATAAAATATTATCATTTTAACTGGCAAAAGTTGTGCTGCCCTTAATGATTTTCTAAATACGATTTTATTTCTACTACAAATGATTTTCTAAATAAGATCTGTCCTTCTATTAATGATTTTCTAAATAAGATCTGTCCTTCTATTAATGATTTTCTAAATAAGATCTGTCCTTCTATTAATGATTTTCTAAATAAGATATGTCCTTCTATTAATGATTTTCTAAATAAGATCTGTCCTTCTATTAATGATTTTCTAAATAAGATATGTCCTTCTATTAATGATTTTCTAAATAAGTTTTTTTTTCCTACTTCTAATGATTTTGTAACTAATATCTGCCCTACTACTAATGATTGTGTTATTCAGATCTGCCCTACTATTGATTGTGTTAGTTAGATCTGCCCTACTATTGATTGTGTTAGTTAGATCTGCCCTTCTATTGATTGTGTTAGTTAGATATGCCCTACTATTGATTGTGTTAGTTAGATCTGCCCTTCTTTTGATTGTGTTAGTTAGATCTGCCCTACTATTGATTGTGTTAGTTAGATCTGCCCTTCTTTTGATTGTGTTAGTTAGATCTGCCCTACTATTGATTGTGTTTGTTAGATCTGCCCTACTATTGATTGTGTTAGTTCGATCTGCCCTACTACTAATGATTTCGCTATTAAGAAATGTCCTACTACAAATCATTTTGTTATTTACATCTGTCCTGCTTCTAAGGAGTGTGTTAGTTAGTTTGATCTGCCCTACTACTTTTGATTTAGTTAGTTTGATCTGCCCTACTACTTTTGATTTAGTTAGTTTGATCTGCCCTACTACTTTTGATTTAGTTAGTTTGATCTGCCCTACTACTTTTGATTTAGTTAGTTTGATCTGCCCTACTACTTTTGATTTAGTTAGTTTGATCTGCACTACTACTTTTGATTTAGTTAGATCTGTCTAATGATGAACAAAAGATCTCCTCCAGAGCTTCCTCACTCGTAATGATAACAAGAAACACACATAATGTTGAGAAGTTTCTTATTTTAAAAAAATTATATTTTAGTTTTATATACTATTAAACTGTGTTAAAATTCCTAGCAAAGTCTGTATAAGAGATGTATAGGATTAGTACTTACGATATACATGTAAGCCATAAAAATGACATGTGGGCTATAATATTTTGGATGTATTTTGATAATGTTTAAGTTTAGAAATGATTTTCATTTATATTTTGAATTAAGAGTACAAAAATAATGTTTATGAATAATTTTGAACAGAGATGAATGACCGCATGTGATGAAGGACTTGTGGTAAACGATAATATTAGAATCAAGCATCATCAATCGTTTGGTAAAAAACAGTTTAGCCAGGAAATTTGACAAGTTAAGTTAACATTTGTTATAAATCTAAAGATTTCCATATTTCTGAATAGATCTCAAACTTTACCTGAACTTCTGACACATGTGTACAGAAAGTGACAGTGTGGTCACGATGTGATAAACCATGAATGGACTACTTCTGTTATACACCACACAAAAATAATGAGGGATTAGATAAATGTATGGTCAGTGAAACTCATTAGATAGTCATCTAATCCAAACCCAATCCAGTTTCAAGTTTTTCTCTTTGGAGTGGGCTATTAATGATATGTTAATGAATTCAGTTATTTCCAAGACGTTATTCGTGGTTTACGATTCACTAGCCAGGGGAGATTACAAGATTTGGTCCAACTTTTAACTCGCCACCACCAACATCAGTTGATCCCTGTGATGCCCGTAACTTCCCGGGGGAAGAGACGAATCTCTGGCCTGTGCCATGCGTTAGACAGTACTAACACGCCCAGGCGCTATTCTTTTTTCAAGGGATGACTTGACAACAACCACACCGATGGCCAACCATAGTCTTTGCTGCCTGGCGCTATGTTTATTAAAGGGATGACTTGACAACAACCACACCGATTGGCAACCATGGTCTTTTCTTGTGATGATACTGGCTGTGTTTCTTTCAGACAATTATCTCATGGAAAAGGGGGGGGGGGGGTGGAATTTAGATTTTGGGCGGGAAGTAACAGAGGCTATAGACGTAACTAAGGGGAGCAGATGGGACAATGTCCCGGACGCCAGACTAGTGGGGGCGCCAAAATGGTCGTTGATGTATTTAATGGATGAAAATAATGGGTTTCAGAATGGTCCACTCCTCAAATAATGCACTCCCTAAATAATGCACTCCTCAAATAATGCACTCCTCAAATAAGATTTACCTAAAATATACGGATTATCAAATATATAGAGTGTAGCGTTATTTCAATAGAGATCAATAATAGTCTTGTCTTTTATATGGCTGCACCTATTGGTACTCGGGTACCAGAATTGAGAGGTTGGGATTAAAATACGATGTAAAATATTTTTTTTGGGTTTGTAAGACCAAATGAGGTATCAAATGAAAGATAATTGTATGTACTATACGTTTGTAAACTTAATTTTTCATTTTAACTAAAATAAACTACCACAAATGACATCCGAATAGCATTAGTCAAAATGTACACGGACACGCAGCGCCCCCTTTCGGACCCGGGACACATTAAACTTGTCTTTTATATTGTGTGACGTAAAAGTGGTTTTCCCGTTGGGGTTTAGTTTTCACAGCGTCGCCCTGTTGACATATTGACTTTTGAGTTAAACGTTGAAGTGTGTGAATCAGAAGGTAAAGGTGGCATAACTTTGTATCTTCTAAACATAATACTGTTCTAACGGTTACATCTCTTGTTCTTAAACTGCACATGCTGTGACAGCGTCGTCTATGTTTTGTGTGGCAGTGTGGGGAAGTGCGGTGTATTTTTGTAGCAAAGTGGTGTATGTTAGTGGGGATGGTGTGTAGTATATCACTACTATTTACACAGACTTACACTTATGAAGCATCGGTAAGTTTTCTTTCAAACAATAGAAGATTGAAACCTTTTCACGGCTGATACGCCTTTTAACCTTAGGACAGAGCCTCTTGACCTGTGTGCCGCCAGATAATGCCTGGTGTGCCGCGAGATGATGCCAGGTATGCCTAGAAAAAAAATACGTATTTCTACATAGTGGAGGTTGTTGACATAGGGGACATTGGTGACATAGGGGACATTGGTGACATAGGGGACATTGGTGACATATGGGGACATTGGGGACATAAGGGACATTGGTGAGATAGGGGACATTGGGGACATAGTGGTCATTGGTGACATAGGGGACATTGGTGACATAGGGGACATTGGTGACATAAGGGGCATTATTGAGATAGGGGACATTGGGGACATAGTGGTCATTGGTGACATATGGGACATTGGTGACATAGGGGACATTGGCGACATGGGAGACATTGGTGACATGGGGGCATTGGTGACACGGGGGACATTGGCGACATTGGCGACATGGGGGACATGGGGTACATTGGCGATATTGGGGACATTGGTGACATGGGGACATTGGCGACATGGGGTACATTGGTGAATTAGGGGGACATTGGTGACATGGGGACATTGGCGACATGGGGTACATTGGTGAATTAGGGGGACAGTGGTGCAATAAGGGATATTTATTACATATAGAACATTGGTGCAATACGGGACATTGTTGACATAGGGGACATTGGTGACATATGGAACATTGTTGAATTAGGGGACATTGGTGCAATAAGGGACATTGGTGCAATAAGGGACATTGGTGCAATAAGGGAGATTGGTGACATAGGGGACATTGGTGCAATACGGGACATTGGTGGCATAGAAGACATTGGTGGCACAGGGGACATTGACATTTGTGTTAAAGTCTCCATCATCAGACATGTGTCCAGTACAGACTTGTAAATAATCAGATTTGGTCTGTCCCTTACATGACTGTGTACGTAATATGGTCTGCCTCCAACATGATTGTGTACGTGTTTTGTCTGTCCCTTACACAGTTGTGTACGTGTTTTGTCTGTCCCTTACACAGTTGTGTACGTGTTTTGTCTGTCCCTTACACAGTTGTGTACGTGTTTTGTCTGTCCCTTACACAGTTGTGTACGTGTTTTGTCTGTCCCTTACACAGTTGTGTACGTGATTACCTACATCTATTACATGATTGTGTACGTCGTTTTCCCTGGACTCATTTAATGAACCAACAGTTCGTTGCGTTGTTCTATGTATGAAGCATCAAAACAATCACTTAAGAATATTTTTTCGTTGCGTTGTTCTATGTATGAAGCATCAAAACAATCACTTAAGAATATTTTTTCATGCGGTCAACATTTAGAAAAGGTAATAGTGTGGGAGACTGCAATCAGGTTAGCACAATAGGAAATTGGTAAAACACAGTAAGGTTAAACCTGATAAAAGGAACTCAACAAAACAACGAACGTGTCGGCAGGAAGCCTTCATCAGCGAACAATGTCTCATAGGTAGGTAAAATGGCTTAAAATGATGCATAGTAGTTCTATGTCAGGTGTACAAGCTACATGTTTCAGTGTACTGTTGTTACAGAGTAGTTTTATGTCAGGTGTACAAGCTACATGTTTCAGTGTGCTGTTGTTATAGAGTAGTTTTATGTCGGGTGTACAAGCTACATGTTTCAGTGTACTGTTGTTACAGAGTAGTTTTATGTTGGGTGTACAAGCTACATGTTTCAGTGTACTGTCGTTACAGAGTAGTTTTATGTCAGGTGTACAAGCTACATGTTTCAGTGTACTGTTGTTACAGAGCAGTTCTATGTCAGGTGTACAAGCTACATGTTTCAGTGTACTGTTGTTACAGAGTAGTTTTATGTCAGGTGTACAAGCTACATGTTTCAGTGTACTGTTGTTACAGAGTAGTTTTATGTCAGGTGTACAAGCTACATGTTTCAGTGTACTATTGTTGATGCTACAGTAGTTTTTGTTAACATATATTGCCATCCCCCCTCCCTTGGATTTGCCGCTGTCGGTTGTTCTATCGGCACGGAAAATGTTAAATTCGTCCAGTGGCACCGCTGAATCTGGTACCGTTTCGTTAAGCCATGGTTCTCTCAGGCATATTAAAGAGCTTTCGCGAAATTGATAGAAATGCTTACAGAAACAATCCAGTTCATCCATCTTATTACATAGTGATCTAGCGTTTCCCAAAACAACAGGTGGAAGAAAGCATCGATGTCCTCTGCCTCTGCATTTCACACGAATGCCTACCTTTCAGCCCCGCTGTCTTCGCCTAAGTCATGAATCGGTCGCCCTTTGTTGTTGACATGGCGGATGGTTACAAAAATGGCGGAAGTAAGTTTTTATGCTAGAGTAATTTGATATAGAAGTCAAATACGGGGAGGACTGCGGTCAGGCTCTATGGGGAGAACTGTGTTCAGATTCCTATAAGAAATACGAAACACCGCTCCTGTTAGGAGAAAACCTGGATACAAATAAACGGAACATGACAGAAGACGTATTGGCAGAAAGCCTTCAACGGCAAAAATCAGAACTCAGCTTGATACTTTTGCCTACAATTATTCACATTTAACAGAAAATCTTTTCTAATGAATTGTAAGAATTTTAAGGAAAGCAATGTGTTGAGTTTGTATGGTGTTTGCTAATGTCTTACAGCGGCTACGCCCATGTGACATAGTCCTAATGGGGATATGAGAGTCTTGGAGGTGGGTACCAACTTAATATAAGCGACAACGGGGATACTTAAATGGCTGAACAAACTTTCAATTTGTTTTTCAAAGATTAAACTGATGTAATAGAAATAAATGGAATGGCGTTAGACTTAAGTCAATTTGACAGAACGTCTTCTTAGATATCCACATCTTATCCAGAAATGTGAAGAAATTAAAGAAAGGTTAGTAATACCAAATAAAAATTCTTATTTAAACAACCTCTAACCGTAACCCTAACCCTTAACAACAAAGTTTTCGTATTAATCATTCATCAGCATTTTTTATTGTTTTGTTTTATATTAATATTCTTACGACACACCCGTTTTTGCACAACAGATTTATTTCACCAAATTTTCAGAAAAACATCAGAAAATCTTACACACCAAACGCACTTGCGCTATTTAAAATGTAAAGAAAACTCATTTAGCGCAGTTATCGGAGATTTTATTTCATGAAATCAGCGGCATCATATTTCCTTTATCTTCCCATCAGCGGCATCATATTTCCTTTATCTTCCAATCAGCGGCATCATATTTCCTTCACCTTCCAATCAGCGGCATCATATTTCCTTCATCTTCCAATCAGTGGCATCATATTTCATTCATCTTCCAATCAGTGGCAACATATCTCCTTCATCTTCCAATCAGTGGCATCATATTTTCTTCATCTTCCAATCAGCGGCATCATATTTCCTTTATCTTCCAATCAGCGGCATCATATTTCCTTCATCTTCCAATCAGTGGCATCATATTTCCTTCATCTTACAATCATTGGCATCATATTTCCTTCATCTTCCAATCATTGGCATCACATTTCCTTCATCTTCCAATCAGTGGCATCATATTTCCTTCATCTTCCCTTTGAAAAGAAAAAAGAGAAGCGTTGTAGAGGTTCAGGTTGGGGATGGGGCTGAAAATTTGATAGAATCTGTTGTCATCGGCAACGAGTCTGTGTGCCAGGTTTAACCTTGATAAGTTGACGGGAAGTGGGTTAATGAGTTGTCAGAAAATGTTTCCCCACAGCCAGAAATAAAGGATTTAAAAAGTTTGATTCATGCCTGTGTCTTTAAACACGTTGTTATGTCTTTTGTACATGGAATTATTTGTGCAATGTCTTGTTCCCCCCTTTCAGGCATGTATGACCTAGTTATCAACACAAAATTTATGAGCTTACCAGCTATGACCAAAGTTATATATATATATATGGAAGTCTAGCATAGACTTTTTTATCTTTAAATATAAAAAAAATCGGCATTTCAACAAAAAATAAAATTTTAGGATTTTTCCTATCCCCGAATTACCACTCACACCCCCACCTCCACCCTACACCCACTTCCACCCTACACCCACCTCCACCCACACACCCACCTCCACCCACACCCCACCACCACCACCCATACCCCCACCTCTACCCACACCCCCACCACCACCACAGCCCCACCTCCAACCACATCCCACCTCCACCCACACGCCCACCTCCACCCTACAACCCCACATCCACCCTACACCCCACCCCGACCCTACACCCACTTTTTTTAAGATCACCTCAGAGCGGAGCGTTCTCATTAAGAAATTAACCGAAAGATGTACAAATTAATTTGCTCCTCAAATAAACAGACTTCTTTTAGGCTGACGTGATTAGCCCTTAAGTCAATGTGACGTCATAGAATATCTCGATACATTTCTTTATTACAAAAATTGTTTTTACAATATGTCAACGACCTGGTCCCCGATCTAAAGGTCAATCAAAATTCGTATTTGAGTTGTGTGCTTTCTTTTTAACAATCTGAAAACGTATCCTTGCTATGTTACCACAAGTCTGTGCGATGTTACCATAAGTCTGTGCGATGTTCAAACAAGTCTGTGTGAGGCTACCACAAGTCTGTGCGATGTTCAAACAAGTCTGTGTGAGGCTACCACAAGTCTGGGCGATGTTGCCACAAGTCTTTGCGATGCTACGTAAAATTCTTGTGATGTTACCACAAGTCTGTGCGATGTTACCACAAGTCTGTGCGATGTTACCACAAGTCTGTATGAGGCTACCACAAGTCTGTGCGATGTTCAAACAAGTCTGTGTGAGGCTACCACAAGTCTGTGCGATGTTCAAACAAGTCTGTGTGAGGCTACCACAAGTCTGGGCGATGTTGCCACAAGTCTTTGCGATGCTACGTAAAATTCTTGTGATGTTACCACAGGTCTCTGCGATGTTACCACAAGTCTGTGCGATGTTACCACAAGAAAGTTCAATTAATCTTAATCAAAGACTCGTTTTTTTTACAAAATGATAATCATGGGTTTTGAAACGTTACTCTGATGATTATTCAACTTGAAACATTGACCTGACATATCAAACCTAGCATACAATAATTTTGTGATCTAATATAAGAGTCACTTGGCCATTCAGAAGTCAATAAAAAGGTAAGACACGAACCTCTACCGGTGATGTCTAGAGTCAACACAAACCTCTACCGGTGATGTCTAGAATCAACACAAACCTCTACCGGTAATGTCTAGAGTCAATACAAACCTCTACCGTGATGTCTAGAGTCAACACAAACCTCTACCGGTAATGTCTAGAGTCAACACAAACCTCTACCGGTGATGTCTAGAGTCAATAGTCCATTCAATGATAACATTTGTTTCAATTCAATAATTTATTTATGTTATGTTATTGTCGTATCAGACAAAGTTACAAATGTTATTTCTGGCTGCACTATGTTACCAGACTGCTATGTTTGAGGTACTAATGTAATATCTTGTTACACAATGTTAACAATATGTTATGTTTGAGCTAATATTACATTTACTTAAGTATTACTCCTTTGTGTGTGAGTGTGTCCAATGGAACTTAAATGAACACAGTCGTAATTAAAGTTCAATCTAAGACAGCTGAACATTCCTTGTTCATAAATCTTAAGGATAGTCGTAAACTTCTTTGGTTGAAGATTCAACATTTACTGATTGTTTTTCCCTCCATGTACGTCCTTCGATACAAACATGTTCTGAATATCTCAACTATTAACATAATTTTTCCTTTGTGACTTAAATTGTTAATAATTATCATAATTTTGATTTGAAAATTTACATAATGACCTTTTTAAGAAAAGGTACTAAAATTGCAAACCCTTTATAATATATGTAACATCAGTGAATTTATAATCTATCTTTTATCCATCCATAACATAATTTTGATTTAAAATTTTACATAATGACCTTTACAAGAAAAGGTTCTATAATTGCAAACCTTTTATAATAAACGTAACTTCAGAGTATTTATAATCTTTCTTTTATCCATCCATAACATAACATGTTTATTTATCAAAATAAATCAATTTAATTGTAATAATATTGAAACGGGTATTTTAAAACTCGGAATATCCAAACAATCAGCAATTGAAAAAAAATGAAACTAATTGGTATTGTTAAAATATGTTTATAAATTTATTTTTGTTCACATAAAATTGCTCAGAGCGATTTGGGGCCAGTCGTTATAAGTAG
>OZ024794.1:2613040-2921837 GCA_964017045.1 Omphiscola glabra | reverse complement strand
TTTTGAAACGATCTTTCAATGGGCTTCAAATGAACTGTCGATGTGGCTTCAAATGAACTGTCAGTGTGGGATTAAATTAACTGCCAATGTTGCTTCAAATGAACTATCAGTGTGGCTTCAAATGAACTATCAGTGTGGCTTCAAATGAACTATCAGTGTGGTTTCAAATAAACTATCAGTGTGGCTTCAAATGAACTGTCAGTGTGGCTTCAAATGAACTGTCAGTGTGGAATTAAATTAAATGTCAATGTGGTTTCAAATGAACTGTCAATGTTGCTTCATATGAAATATCAGTGTGGGGTTAAATGAACTCTCGATGTGGCTTCAAATGAACTATCAGTGTGGGGTTAAATTAACTGTCAATGAGGTTTCAAGTTAATTGTCAATGGGGTTTTAAATGAATTTGTCAATATGGTTTTAAATGAATTGTCAATGTGGTTTTAAATGAACTGTCACACAGCATCAAGGCAATCAAATTATGTCAGTCCTCGAATTCTTAATGCTATTACTTAAAATTCAAATAAGTATCCCAGCCGTGGTGACAGACTGACCCACCATCCCCTTCCACAGAGTTACCCCTCAGCCCCCTTTTGCTTTAACATCCAATATGGAGATCATGGCCCTAGACCAGAGGTCGAGAAAATCATTAATCAAAAGAGCCAAAAATCAGCAGCAGGACGATTAGAAAAGATTTTAGAGCCAAATTTCTTTTCAAGAACCTGTTAAGAGCCATGTCTTTCCTAGTCACAACCGATTTATGTGGACGAAATCCACAAGGCCTGGGATTAGTCTTCAAGGATTATAAGCTGGTTCCTAACAGCAAATCACCTCTCTCCACGCCGCTGGATAAACCAAGGAAATATCATGTTGATGATACAGCTTGGCACCAGTGGCGTCGCAAGAATTGTCGGAAAGTTTCATTGTACCAATGTTAACCGCCTACGGGACTCAATCTCCAGGTTTCAATTCAGAGTTTCCTTCTCTTAGATGAGTTGCCATCCAAGGTTAACGAGTCCCATCCACCCGGCGTGCCGTCCAAGGTTAACGAGTCCCATCTACCCGGGATGCCGTCCAAGGTTAACGAGTCCCATCCACCCGGGGTGCCGTCCAAGGTTAACGAGTCCCATCCACCCGGGGTGCCGTCCAAGGTTAACGAGTCCCATCCACCCGGGGTGCCGTCCAAGGTTAACGAGTCCCATCCACCCGGGGTGCAGGTGATGTTTTTGCTTGACTTGGCTTTGGTTGTAATTGAACTCCAGACCACAAACTTGAGATTTGCTCAGTTTAGACCACTCGGCCACCCTCAACTAAAACTAGATGCAACTAAAAGCTATCGTAAAATTTCGACTTTAAATTATTATATTACGCGAATAAAGTTATTTTACCGTAAGAGCAAGAGTTGTCAGCGACACATTTGCCAGAGTAAGCATCGAAACTGTAGTAGTTGTTACATTGACGGTAGAGAGACTCGCCATAGTAGCACTCGTAATATCCGTAACACAGTCCAACAACGGCATAGGTCTTGCCTTCATCTTTAGCTCCACATGGGTCTAAAGATTAGGGAGAAACAAATTAAAATAATAACAATGTCAATTCGATTGTTTCAAGTATATTAAAGGTTGATTTCTTATATCGCGGTTGAAATGTTTAAATAAATACTTTTAAGTCCAAAACCCATTTTATGTTTGAACAATTAAATACATTAATATTTTCAAGAAGGTAATTTCTTTTTGGTTATTTTTCTATTGTACAAAAATATTCTAAATATAAATTAAAGATTTAATTTTTTTTAAATTCCATGACTTTTTCTTTAGATTTTAATGTTTATAAAAAAATTAGTGGGAAAAAGAAAAGTTTGCTGATAAATATATAAAATTATTTATTTACTTACATGATCCAACACTATAGTCGTCGTTGTTAGAGTAAGAGCTTCCACTTCCGTAGTTAGAACCAGAGCCAGAGTAGGTAGATCCACTTCCGTAACTGGATGAGGCTGGGGCATTGTAGGATGAACCACTTCCGTAGCTGGATGAGGCTGGGGCATTGTAGGATGAACCACTTCCGTAGCTGGATGAGGCTGGGGCATTGTATGATGGGCCACTTCCGTAACTAGTTGAGGCTGGGGCAGTGTATGATGGCTTGTTGTAGGTAGCGTATTTTGCGCTGTAAGATGATGGTTTGGGGTAGCTTGGGACATTGTAGCTTGATGATTTGTAGTTGTCGTTGTTGGCGTAGTTGTCGTTGTTGTAGTTGTTGTTGTTGCTGTAGTCATTTCCGGATTGGTAGCTGTTTGATCCACCATAAGCCTGGCCGTAGCTATTGCCTGGGTTGAAGTAAAGGCCATCTCTGTACTGGTCGTTGTTGCCGACATTCTTGTACTGGTTATTTCCATAGTTGCTCTGACCACCATAGGCGTTTCCTGAGCTACCATAGTTGCTCTGACCACCATAGGCGTTTCCTGAGCTACCGTAGTTGCTCTGACCACCATAGGCGTTTCCTGAGCTACCATAGTTGCCCTGACCACCATTGGCGTTTCCTGAGCTACCATAGTTACCCTGGCTACCGTAGTTAGAACCACTGTAGCTGGCGGAGGTAATGGCCAAAATGGCGAAACAGACGATCATCTCCATACGAGCCATTGTGAGAGTACTTTAGCTGTAAACAAATAGAAATGAAATGTCACGTTAAGAGTCATTTCTGTGAAATATATTCTCAAAACACTTCTTTAAATTTTAACGCTGTGCGCACTTTTAAGTGTGTCGAAATTCTTTACGTTTATCCAGGTTATTGCTCATTATTTATTGAGTTAGTTTTCGTAATTTATAAAAGTGTTCGGCCATGATGGCTGTAGGGCGAACGACCCCCATCTCTACAAAACTATAAATACTTTTTAGTTTTAACGCTGAGAAAAAGATTTTATAGCTATCCACTCTGGCAGATGTCTATTCTTTTCAGGAAACATTAGACACTTCATCAGAGTTTTATAAAGGTTTCTTCTAGCTTGCATCTCGAGTGAAGATTTATGACTTACCTGAAGCTCTTACTTCTGAGTGGACGAGGGTAAGAGTCTGGTGACGATGTGATCAGACACTGTTGGACGGCTGCTTTTATACACGATACAACTTAATGAAGGATTACATATTTTTAGAACAGGTTAATAAACTCATTTCTCGTCTTCCCCTAATCTGTGGCAGATCAAATCTGAGAACGTATGTTTTCAATTGATAAACTATGACCAGCGAGTGTGGAAAGATTCAATCAAGTATTAATGAATTCAGTCCAGGGATTTTTGGGGACTTAATGTGAACCGTGTTTACAGAATCAGTTGTCAAAGCCCTTCATTGGAAATGTATCTATGGATTCATATCTATTTCTTGCGGTAACAGAATAATTTTGTTAACCGAGACTGGGTGGAGGCCGGATAATTTGTATAAGGCAATTGGGCTATATGCCTAGGGTTAAATATTTGGGACGCGTGGATTGCGGGGTATTGAGTGCTGGGCTTTGATTGCTGGGTATTGATTGCTGGGCAGTGATTGCTGGGCATTGATTGCTGGGCATTGATTGATGGGCATTGATTGATGGGAATTGATTGATGGGCATTGATTGCTGGGCATTGATTGATGGGCATTGATTGCTGGGCATTGATTGCTGGGCATTGATTGCTGGGCATTGATTGCTGGGCATTGATTGCTGGGCATTGATTGATGGGCATTGATTGCTGGGCATTGATTGCTGGGCATTGATTGATGGGCATTGATTGCTGGGCATTGATTGCTGGGCATTGATTGCTGGGCATTGATTGATGGGCATTGATTGCTGGGCATTGATTGCTGGGTATTGATTGCTAAGTATTAATTGCTGGGCAATCATTGATGGGTATTGATTGCAGGGTATTGATTGCTGGGCATTGATTGTTAGGTATTGATTGCTGGGCATTGTTTGCTTTGCATTGGTTGCTAGATATTGATTGCTGGGCATTGATTGCTGGGCATTGAGTGCTTTGCATTTATTACTGGAAATTGATTGCTTGGAATGTATTGATGGGCTTTGAGGTCTTGGCATTTAGTGCTTGGCATTAACTGCCAACCGTCGATCCCTTGAGCACCTGTACCCCACAAGACCAAACCAAAAGAACTTGAAATAAACCCGTTATCTTGACATCGTGAATCTTGCTGCCTAGCTGCCCTCATTATGAGAGATTTATTCAAACGGTAAAAACAAAACAGAGATCATTATGATAAACCGTATGAGGTTACCGATACCATTTATTATAACTTCTTCTGTAGGGGAATAATCTGTGGGATCTACCTGGAGGCCATTAAATATGGATCGTTTTGCTGAATAATTTATATTTTATAACAATGGCCAAGAAAAGATACGTCTGTAATCTTTATATTTTATATTTTATTTTAAAAACAATCGCTACATATCTTAAAGAGATGTGTTAAGTCAAGAATGGCTAAAATGTTCCTACTTTGGTTTATAATTGCAGATGAATCTTTCACACAATATCTCTGTCACTTAAATGTAAATGTATCTAATTTAGACAAGAGCTGCCTTAGTTCACTAAATGACATTATCGCAGATAAATTAAATATGGTTTAAAAAGACCTTGAACTTTAACACAAATGGCAATTATCAACAAATTGTCCATGGTTAAATCGGATTTTTTAAAATTAATTGTTTTGCCCTAAAGGTATTAATCTGAAATCCTAAGACGGTAAATGAATTATGTCTGGTTAAAATGAAATATTGGATGAATAATGTCAGGTAGAGTGAAATATTGAATTATTGAAAATTTTATTTTCTTAAAGATGGTGGCAGATTAGAAAATCTTTGTTTAAAACCAGGAGCTGGTTAGGGTTAGGAAATTGGCTAAAATATATTCATATTACACTATCAGATGAGAAGACTACCTACTTAGTGATGTCACTGAAATCAAACCGCTGCTGCAGCTCATCACAGTATCTCTATTTTACTTGGTTATTGGTTTGACAGTCTGGTTATGAGAGGTGGTCAGTAAGTTTTGTTATGAGAGGTGGTCAGTAGGTTTTGTTATGAGTGGTGGTCAGTAGGTTTTGTTATGAGAGGTGGTCAGTAAGTTTTGTTATGAGAGGTGGTCAGTAAGTTTTGTTATGAGAGGTGGTCAATAAGTTTTGTTATGAGAGGTGGTCAGTAAATTTTGTTATGAGATGTGGTCAGTAAGTTTTGTTATGAGAGGTGGTCAGTAAGTGCTGTTATGAGAGGTGGTCATTAAGTTTTGTTATGAGAGGTGGTCAGTAAGTTTTGTTATGAGAGGTAATCAGTAAGTTTTGTTATGAGAGGTGGTCAGTAAGTTTTGTTATGAGAGGTGGTCAGTAAGTTTTGTTATGAGAGGTGGTCAGTAAGTTTTGTTATGAGAGGTGGTCAGTAAGTTTTGTTATGAGAGGTGGTTAGTAAGTTTTGTTATGAGAGGTGGTCAGTAAGTGCTGTTATGAGAGGTGGTCATTAAGTTTTGTTATAAGAGGTGGTCAGTAAGTTTTGTTATGAGAGGTGGTCAGTAAGTTTTGTTATGAGAGGTGGTCAGTAAGTTTTGTTATGAGAGGTGGTCAGTAAGTTTTGTTTTGAGAGGTGGTCATCAAGTTTTGTTATGAGGGTTGGTCATCAAGTTTTGTTATAAGTGGTGGTCAGTAAGTTTTGTTATGAGAGGTGGTCAGTAAGTTTTGTTATGAGAGGTGGTCAGTAAGTTTTGTTATGAGTGGTGGTCAGTAAGTTTTGTTAGGAGAGGTGGTCAGTAAGTTTTGTTATGAGAGGTGGTCAATAAGTTTTGTTATGAGAGGTGGTCAGTAAGTGCTGTTATGAGTGGTGGTCAGTAAGTTTTGTTATTAGTGGTTGTCAGTAAGTTTTGTTATGAGTGGTGGTCAGTAAGTTTTGTTATGAGAGGTGGTCAGTAAGTTTTTTTTATGAGTGGTGGTCAGTAATTTTTGTTATGAGAGGTGGTCAATAAGTTTTGTTATGAGAGGTGGTCAGTAAGTTTTGTTATAAATGGTGGTCAGTAAGTTTTGTTATGAGCAGTTGTCAGTAAGTTTTGTTATGAGCAGTGGTCAGTAAGTTTTGTTATGAGTGGTGGTCATTAAGTTTTGTTATTACTTGTAGTCACTAAGTTCTGTTTTAAGAGGTGGTCAGTAGGTTTTGTTTGAGAGGTGGTCAGTAAGTTTTGTTATGAGAGGTGGTCAGTAAGTTTTGTTATGAGAGGTGGTCAGTATTTTTTGTTATGAGAGGTGGTCAGTAAGTTTTGTTATGAGAGGTAGTCAGTAAGTTTTGTTTTGAGAGGTGGTCAGTAAGTTTTGTTATGAGAGGTGGTCAGTAAGTTTTGTTATGAGTGGTGGTCATTAAGTTTTGTCATTACTGGTAGTCACTAAGTTCTGTTATGAGAGGTGGTCAGTAGGTTTTGTTTGAGAGGTGGTCAGTAAGTTTTGTTATGAGTGGTGGTCAGTAAGTTTTGTTATGAGAGGTGGTCAGTAAGTTTTGTTATGAGTGGTGGTCATTAAGTTTTGTCATTACTGGTAGTCACTAAGTTCTGTTATGAGAGGTGGTCAGTAGGTTTTGTTTGAGAGGTGGTCAGTAAGTTTTGTTATGAGAGGTGATGAGTAAGTTTTGTTAAATTTACAAAGACAACACAGTGCCTGATCGGATCATATGACTTTAAGTCCAAAGTGAGAGAACTCCTTACACGAGCATTGCCCCTCTGAAAGAGATTTGCACACAGACTAAGCTTAACAGAGCAATTATAAAACTGAAATCAGGAAAATCACAAGTCACAGATAATATCCATTAGAAGATGTTGGTGAAATTGGGCCCTGGAGTAAAAAAAAATGACAGATTCGATCTTATAAACAGATATTTGAACAAAAGAGAAATGCCAAAATGTGGGGACAATTTCATTATAACATCAATATTTATAAATTAAATGATGATGGTGATTGAATACTTTTATAACACTAGTGTTCATGCTATCTTACCATACTCACAGCGCTGCTGTGTCCTAAACTATATATTTTTAAAGAAACAAAAAGTCTTTAAATTTTTCTTAAATGATTTTTTATAAAAGATTGAGGCAAACTGATCCATAATTTAGGTGCAATAGACCAATATCTCTAACCAATATCACTGACCAATATCTCTGTCCAATATCCCTGTCCAACATCCCTGACCAATATCCCTGTCCAATATCACTGTTCAATATCCCTGTACAATATCCCAGATATAGATCCCTTACCAATATTCATGACCAACATCTCTGACCAATATCCCTGACCAACATCACTGACCAATATCAATGAGCAGTATCTCTGACCTCATCAATTGGAAAACTTGCAGAATGAATGATCAACAATCGCCCTTGCAGACAGCCAAAATAAGACAGTAAAACAACAGCACTTCCACTGCCTAGCACTTGCACTGCCCACAACTTCCACTGCCCAGCACTTCCACTGCCCAGTACTTCCACTGCCCATCACTTCACTGCCCAGCACTTCCACAGCCCAGCACTTCCACTGCCCAGTACTTCTACTGCCCAGCACTTCACGACTAACTTATCCACCAAAACTAGCAGACTACACTAGCAACCTCTATACAAACAACATTTTCACCTTGGCCGTAGATCGAATGGAACATGCCAAAATGGCCACTGGATCTGAACAGGCAGAATGACACAAGCAAAAATGGCCACTGGATCTGAACAGGCAGAATGACAAATGTCAAAATGGCCACTGGATCTGAACAGGCAGAATGACACAAGCAAAAATGGCCACTGGATCTGAACAGGCAGAATGACACATGTCAAAATGGCCACTGGATCTGAACTGGCAGAAGGGCACATGTCAAAATGGCCACTGGATCTGAACAGGCAGAATGACACATGCCGAAATGGCCACTGGATCTGAACAGGCATAATGACACATGTCAAAATGGCCACTGGATCTGAACAGGCAGAATGACACATGTCAAAATGGCCACTGGATCTGAACAGGCAGAATGACACATGTCAAAATGGCCACTTGATCTGAACAGGCAGAATGACACATGTCAAAATGGCCACTGAATCTGAACAGGCAGAATGACACATGTCAAAATGGCCACTGGATCTGAACAGGCAGACGGGCACCTGTCAAAATGGCCACTGGATCTGAACAGGCAGAATGACACATGTCAAATGGCCACTGGATCTGAACAGGCAAAAGGGCACATGCCCAAATGTCCACGGGATGTGAGCAGGCAGAAAGGGCACATGTCCAAATGACCACTGGATCTGATAAGACAGACGTGTACAAACTAAAATGGCCATTGGATCTAAGCGGGCAGAAGGGCACATGCCAAAATTGCAACTAGTTCTGAGCTGGCAGAAGGGCACGTGCTCAAAAGGCCACTGGATCTGAGCAGGCAGTGCGGCACATGTCCAAATGGCCACTGGATGTGAACAGGCAGAATGACACATGCCGAAATGGCCACTGGATCTGAGCAGGCAGAAGGGCACATAGCCCTAGATTCTAAATGATGATGATAATTTAAAGTATAATTTTTTAGCATTGCATACACAACCTAATTCGGTGAACTTAAGCTAGGCAAGCGCTCCCAAGAAGTAATAAGTAATTGTGATAAGTTTTCACAATAACAGGTAAAAATTATAGCTAAGTCCCTACCATTAAATACCCGATAACATCGGGTCAAATATTCTAGTTTATTATATTTTTAAACATCCTTTATATTAACTTTGCTTTTGTTCGTGGCTTGCTGGCTGTTAAATTCTTTGGACGTCTAATTGACCCACTTTACATCAACCTATTGAGCTGACCCTAGACTCGTTTCCGATGACATCACACTTTTTCAATTTTCAGCCCCAACCCTAACCCCATAAAATCAGTTGTTTTTTTTGTTTTTTTCAGAAGAAAGATGAAGGAAATATGATGCCACTAATTTCATGACATAAAATTTCCAATAACTGAGCAAAAGGAGATTCTTTAAAAAAAAATATCGCAGGTGCGTTTCGTGCTTAATATAATCTTTTTTTTCTGAAGGAGGGAAATAAATCTGTGTTGTAAAAAGGGCCCAAAACCCACCCTCAAACCAAATATAATTATATTAACTGTGCTTTTGTTCGTGAGATTCCTTCTTGAAAAATCTTGGGAAGGCTAACTGACCCACTTTCCGTCATCTTATTAAGCTGAAACTTGGCACATAGACTCATTGTCAATGACAACATGTTCTTCCAAAATTTCAACCCCAGCCCAACCCCCAAAAGTCAGTTTTTTCTGTTTTTCAAAGGGGAAATAAAGAAACTATGGTGCAATGATTACTTAAATATTGTAGCTAAATATTGTTAATAAATATTGTGACTTAATAATGAGACTAAACAGTTTGACTAAATACTCTGACTAAATAATGTTGTTACTAAATAATTTGACTAAATAGATTGACTTAATACTGTGACTAAATAATGTGACTACATAGTTTGACTAAATAGTGTGAATAAATAACGTGACTAAATACTGTGACTAAATAATGGGACAAAATATTGTGACTGAATATTTTGACTAAATTGTGTGATGAAATACTGTGACCTATTACTGGTACACGTTAAGGTGACCACAAACTGTGACGAAGTATTGTGACTAAATATTGTAACTACATAAGGTGACTAAATAATTTGACTAAATAGTGTGAATAAACAATATGACTCAATACTGTGACTAAATGATGTGACTAAGTACAGTGACTAAATTTGACTAAATAGTTTTACTAACAAATGTGTTTACATAATGTGACACTACAGTTTGTCTAAATACAGTGACTAAATAATTTTACTGAAAATGTCGCATAAGAGATGGAGTCGGTGGGCCGTCGAGCGCGAGCTCTTAATGCCCCCCCCCCGGCGCCCCCCCCCCCCCCCACACAATCCAGCGCACTGAAGGACTTAACCCGACGCCATCCCGTGCGGAAGGGCGCCGGGAACTTCCCCCTTGACCTAGGGGAGGCCCGGTCGACCGAGGACGCTGCGTTTAAAGCGTCCGCAGTCCACTCTCTGTGGGTCAGGACGGCTTTGCTTCCACTCCGGGGGGTTGGTGTTGCGTTACCACTCCCCACCGCCCAGGGAGTCTTTCGGTCGGGACGTTGGTAGTGGCGGGACGAAACGGTTGCCTAGGAGCGGCTTTCTCACGGCCCATAGCTAAAATCATCGGCATGGGTTTTGATGGCCACCCAAGCCTTATATCCATTAACAGCAACTAGTAATCATGTTAGTGGCAGCTCCCGTTGCGTTGGGAGTCATGCGTTTGGCCGGGTTTTTTTTTAGCTTCGGGTGGACAAGTCCCCCCTACTAGTCTGCCACGCCACGAAGAGGCAAAACCCCATATGGACGCCCCCAAGTCTCCTCGGGGACGTTGCCGCTTACGCAGCACAGAAATAATAATAAATAACTTTACTAAATCATTTGATTAAATAGACTATATATTGTGACTAAATACTGTGATCAAATACTGTGACTAAATAATCTGACTTTCATGTTCTCAGATTTTCATGCTGTCGCTCGCTTTAAAGCGAATCAGAGAAGTCCAAAACTTAAGACATAGATCTATTCAGACAAGTATATTCTTTCGTGGTTAAAACTATTATATTATAATTAATCAAATAATTGAATTGTAATATCGAAATAGATTAAAAATAATAAAAATCCATTGAAATGATTTATATTCACTACCGCCTGGCAGTAATGTGGGATTTGTTTACTCATGATCCAAGCTGGTATTTACATTGGAATTATGATTAAGAATTGGTGCTCGACGCTCATTTACACGATTCTCAGGTTCTTGAGCTTAATTTGCTGATCTCCAGCAAGTGGTAGGCCAAACATTGCTTATATTTCACATCTATAGTGTTTGCATTCCATATTTATGAATTTGTTCAAGTGACAGTATTATAATGTCAGTTTTAGAGAAGAACTTTTGTTTATTTTCTAAATGCTTTAACTTAGTATCCCTGGCCGTGGTCGTCATTTCATGTTTTATCGGGGGGGGGGGGGGGTGGCGCAAACCAAAACTTTGTCGGCTGGTTAAGTTGCTTTTTTACTGGAGGCGCCACAGTACATAGCAATTGAAGACCTTGGTGCTAAAAGTACTTCAGTCACTTTTTGTCAAAATCAATATAAGCTGTCACATTTTCTTATCCGTAATAGCCCAGTGTACTGCAGAAATTTGAACAAATTAAAATGTGCCTAAGTCCCTGACAAAATATGAAATGTTCACATTTTATAGACAAAAAGATTATTTGAACTTGATTTTTTCAAAATGTTCATATTGTTACTTAAGTCCTTTTAGCTCTAAGGTCATCGATTTAAATAAAACCTGCAATTCAGGGGGAGGCAAATGCCCCCATCCTGCTCCACCCAAATGACGTCTCTTGTCCCTGGATAGTTTAATCCATATTATTATGTATCATCCATCACACGGGTCATATGATTAAAGTAATGCAATTTTTTTAAAATTGTAAATCCCAACAGGAGATTATAGCCCTAACCATGAGCTCTATTTTCTATTTATTGTTTGGGTTCACCACTCTGAGTCAAGTGTCACCCATCTCCCATATTTTTACCCTCATCACTTCTTTGACTTTTAGTCATTAATGAACGAGTTTAATGCTGTTGTTTTTTTCAAAACATTGGTACGTAAAACAATTTGGGGGCCCGTCCGGGATTTGATGCGTATATTATTAACGATACCAATACCTAAGCTATCCAATTACTTTTTGTACATCTTAATAAGAGTTCTAATTAAACCGATATAGTGCTTAAATTACTTATTTGCTTATCAAAATGGAAATTTATTATAACAAAGCATAGGCGGTGGCATTAAATAAATTAACTTGAAATGCATTAATTGTTTCGTATTTTCTATCTAACGAGCCATTTGTAAAAAATTAAATTGTTTTATTTAGTTTTTAGCACGTGACAGACCGTAATTTATTCACATTAAAAAATACTTAAACATATTATAGTTTACAAACAAATTAGTTGGCAGCCCATAAGCTAGAAGAGTATTTTATAAACGTTCAGATCCAGTTAGCATGCGATTGGTTCAGTAATCTATGTTACATTTACTGTGATTGGTTCAGTAATCTATGTTACATTTACTGTGATTGGTTCAGTAGTCTATGTTACATTTACTGTGATTGGTTCAGTAATCTGTGTTACATTTACTGTGATTGGTTCAGTAGTCTATGTTACATTTACTCTGAATGGTTCAGTAATCTATGTTACATTTACTGTGATTGGTTCAGTAGTCTATGTTACATTTACTGTGATTGGTTCAGTAATCTGTGTTACATTTACTGTGATTGGTTCAGTAGTCTATGTTACATTTACTGTGATTGGTTCAGTAATCTATGTTACATTTACTGTGATTGGTTCAGTAGTCTATGTTACATTTACTGTGATTGGTTCAGTAATCTATGTTACATTTACTGTGATTGGTTCAGTAATCTATGTTACATTTACTGTGATTGGTTCAGTAGTCTATGTTACATTTACTGTGATTGGTTCAGTAATCTGTGTTACATTTATTGTGATTGGTTCAGTAGTCTATGTTACATTTACAGTGATTGGTTTAGTAATCTATGTTACATTTACTGTGATTGGTTCAGTAGTCTATGTTTATTTCCTATTGAGATTATTGAAGAAAAAAATGTAGGGTTTTTGTTTGTTTATTTACTTTGTTTTCTTGGAAAATGAGAGTCAGATCAATACATCAAGAAATGGTTTCGTGCAGTTTCAATTGGTTCAATGCCGTTATGTGTTTAAACATTGTACTATTATAATGTTCTAAAGTGGTGTACTAATGTAGTGTACTAATAGAATTCACTATTGTAGTGTATTAATGTACTGAACAATTCAAGTATACGCATGCCTTTTTATCGTAGAACGCAACCAACCGGAGTTACTGTCCCTATCTGCAATGGATTCTGCGTGGCTGCATTAGGAATAGCGCCTAAAAGAGTTACAAAATGGGACTACCCGCACCTTTAGTTTCAAAAAGAAATCACTGAGTGTACTAAGATCACAAGTTACTTACATAAATCTATACCGTCATTCAATCACAGCCATCTACACTTTATACTGTCATACACAACTAAATTTTATCAGAAATTAACAATTTTCTTAACAATTTTTCATTTCTCGATACTCAAGCATCCTTAAAGTAGTCCTCCTTTTAAAGGTATTGTTTAACTTATTCTTTCCTTTTCAAGGTATTGTTTAACTTATTATTTCCTTTTAAAGTATAGTTTAACTTATTCTTTCCTTTTAAAGGTATTGTTTAACTTATTATTTCCTTTTAAAGTATTGTTTAACTTCTTCTTTCCTTTTAAAGTATTGTTTAACTTCTTCTTTCCTTTTAAATTAACTTCTTCTTTCCTTTTAAAGTATTGTTTAACTTATTCTTTCCTTTTAAAGGTATTGTTTAACTTCTTCTTTCCTTTTAAGGGTATTGTTTAAATTATTCTTCCATATAAAGGTATTGTTTAAAATATGTTTCCATATAAAGGTATTGTTTAACTTATTATTTCCTTTTAAAGTATTGTTTAACTTATTCTTTCCTTTTAAAGTATTGTTTAACTTCTTCTTTCCTTTTAAATTAACTTCTTCTTTCCTTTTAAAGTATTGTTTAACTTATTCTTTCCTTTTAAAGGTATTGTTTAACTTATTCTTTCCTTTTCAAGGTATTGTTTAACTTATTATTTCCTTTTAAAGTATAGTTTAACTTATTCTTTCCTTTTAAAGGTATTGTTTAACTTATTATTTCCTTTTAAAGTATTGTTTAACTTATTCTTTCCTTTTAAAGTATTGTTTAACTTCTTCTTTCCTTTTAAATTAACTTCTTCTTTCCTTTTAAAGTATTGTTTAACTTATTCTTTCCTTTTAAAGGTATTGTTTAACTTCTTCTTTCCTTTTAAGGGTATTGTTTAAATTATTCTTCCATATAAAGGTATTGTTTAAAATATGTTTCCATATAAAGGTATTGTTTAACTTATTATTTCCTTTTAAAGTATTGTTTAACTTATTCTTTCCTTTTAAAGTATTGTTTAACTTCTTCTTTCCTTTTAAATTAACTTCTTCTTTCCTTTTAAAGTATTGTTTAACTTATTCTTTCCTTTTAAAGGTATTGTTTAACTTCTTCTTTCCTTTTAAGGGTATTGTTTAAATTATTCTTCCATATAAAGGTATTGTTTAAAATATGTTTCCATATAAAGGTATTGTTTAAAATATTTTTCCATATAAAGGTATTGTTTAAATAATGTTTCCATATAAAGGTATTGTTTAAATGAAAGACATGACGGTTTTCAACTTCTAATTATATTTTTTACCTATTTTCAATTATAATGCTATACTTATTCAAATGTATTATTCTCCGGCATGATCAATAGGTTAAATAATGTATGACAAAGCTTCTCAACAAAAAAAAAATTTAAATAAAAGAAGAAAGAATTACTAATTTTTTTATTTCATTTTACTGTGACTTCTATTTAGCTTTGTACAGAAAGTGGGTCAAGCGTCCAGATGCGTGTAAAAATGTTGTTGAGACCAACACACGACACACATGCGACACTTCCAAAAACTGTATGCACTCTAAGTCACCATCCACAACTTCCTTCTTAATAACCACTGCTGGCTTTGGCATCGTAAGCGTCGTTGTTGTAGTTGTTGCTGGAAGCGTAACTGTTGCTGTTCTTGTTGTAGTTGCTGTTGGCAGCGTATCCGTTGTTGTTGTAGTTGTTGTTGGCAGCGTATCCGTTGTTGTTGTAGTTGTTGCTGGCAGCATATCCGTTGTTGTTGTAGTTGCTGTTGTCGTAGGCGACAGCTTGGGGAACTGAAAATGCAAAAAAAAATTTACGTTAAAATTTTTGGTAAACAAATGTTCAAATAAGTCAATACATATTTAGCATCAACATTGTATAGTCTATTTTTAGGTAATGTTAAAAGGCTATTGCTTTTCTAATTTTTTAGCTAACAAGTTAGCAACTAATATTTTATAGTTTCAAAAATCTCTTTACCGTAAACGCAAGAGTTGTCAGCGACACATTTGCCAGAGTAAGCATCGAAACTGTAGTAGTTGTTACATTGGCGGTAGAGAGACTCGCCATAGTAGCACTCGTAATATCCGTAACACAGTCCAACGACGGAATAGGTCTTGCCTTCATCATTAGCTCCACATGGGTCTGGGGAACACGGAGTTGAACAAAATCAAAAAATACTTTTAGATATAAGAACGTTTAATGCCTCTTTATTGTAAGGGTTGTTTTTTCCATTTTTACTTGATGCATTCAAAGAAATGTTGTTTTTTTTTAAAAATCTGTGCTTTCTTTTTCCTTTGTTTCTTAATAATTTTTTTTATTCTACAATCAATTTTATAGGTTAATAATATTCCTTAATTCATTTAAATGAGATTTGGATATGTAGCAGATTTTTAAAAATCTTAATATATTGCTCTCTTTGCACGTGAACAATGTACCCTGTATTTTGTTCATCTATTCCTGAACCAAAAATGACATTTAAAAAAACATTATTTTTTAAATAAATGAAACTTATATAACCAATAATTAATTACCTATTTTATCTTTTGTTACCAAAGTACTTGGGGGGCAATTCGACTAGACATTATGGTGTTTAGTGTAAATGAGAAAAATAACTTGAATTCTTAGAGAAAACATTTCATTCTAAACTTACATGATCCAAGACTGTAATCATCATTGTTAGAGTAAGAGCTTCCATAGCTAGAGCCAGAGTAGGATGATCCACTTCCGTAGCTGGATGAGGCTGGGGCATTGTAGGAGGATCCACTTCCGTAGCTGGATGAGGCTGGGGCATTGTAGGAGGATCCACTTCCGTAGCTAGATGAGGCTGGGGCAGTGTAGGATGGTTTGTTGTAGCTGCTGTATTTGGAACCGTATGAAGATGAGGTGGGGTAGCTTGGCACATTGTAGCTGGATGACTTGTAGTTGTTGTTGTTGTCGTAGTTGTTGTTGGCGTAGTTGTTGTTGTTGTAGTCATTTCCGGATTGGTAGCTGTTTGATCCACCATAAGCCTGGCCGTAGCTATTGCCTGGGTTGAAGTAAAGACCATCTCTGTACTGGTCGTTGTTGCCTACATTCTTGTACTGGTTATTTCCATAGTTGCTGCCATAGTTGCTCTGACCACCATAGGCGTTTCCTGAGCTACCGTAGTTGCTCTGACCACCATAGGCGTTTCCTGAGCTACCATAGTTGCTCTGACTACCGTAGTTAGAGCCACTGTAACCGGCAGAGACAATAGCCAAAAAGGCGAAACAGACAACTATCTCCAAACGAGCCATTGTTAGATTATAGAGCTGTCAAAATAAGAACGTTAGGAAAATCCAATCAGTATTTTACAAAAATATAGAACTTCAACAAAATTGACTTCTTTAAATAATTTTAAGTGTCCTTTATCAAGATTTAGGAGTGTGTCAGCAAATAGGAGAAGCAATCAGTAATTTATATCTCAATTTTGGTGGAAGAAAGCAAAAAGGCTCATCTATTTTTATTTCATGCTTCTAAGTTGACCAAAAAAGTTATCATTTTTAAATATTTTATATTAACTTCGATTTTGTTTGTGTATGGCAGGCTGGGTGGCAACATCTTCGAACGGCTAATTGACCCGCTTACCGTCAAGCTATCGAGCTGAAACTTGGCACATAGACTCGTTGCCAATGACAACAAATTCTTTCAAATCTTCAGCACCACACAACAAAAATCAGTTTTTCCTTTATTTTTAACGGAAACGTGAAGGAAAATTCCCGAAAGCTGCGCTAAATGAAATTCTAAAAAATATCTCAAGTTCTTTTTGGGCGTAAAATTGTATTTTACTTTCCTGAAATTGTTGGTGAAATAAATCTGCGGCGCAGAAATGGGTGGGTCATTGAATATTTATAAAGTTCAGGGGCTTGAAAAAAATGAGCTGTTGCGAGCCTTTTGGAGTGGGGGGGTGAGCACTAATTAGTATTCTTATACATTGCGTTAATTGTATGAATATTATGTCAAACTTTCAGCCCCACACCCCACTGCTTGATATTAAATTTGATAAAAGTTTTCACGAAAAACATTTGTCTTTTAGGGGTTGTTAATTAAAGTATCTTATTCAATAACAAAGACAACGAATGAACATCAATAACTGATACATGATGAAGTAGAAAAAATGTTGGGATAGTATGAAGACTTAGGAGATGTTACATTACTGTCGTGAGGATAAGAATCGGATAGTCATGAATCGGACAGTCGTGGTACATGAACAGCGAGCTACGCAAAGGGAACACGAACTTATGACAGTCCCATTTCGTACTGCTGAATCTAGATATTACTGAATGCTAGTGACTACTGAACTCTCACTTTATAATACTGTATCTCTAATAACTACTGAATGCTAGTTAATATCGATTTTAATGCTAGTTAATATCGATTTTAAGTCACTGTTGCTGCAGAAGGTTACGTTTCTACTGATGCTAGTAACTGCTGAGACCTAGTTACTAAAAAAGCTAGCTGCTACTAAAAGCTAGTTACTACTACATGCTAAGACTGCTGCGATGTAGTTACTACTGATACTAGTTACTACTGATACTAGTTACTACTGATACTTGTTACTACTGATACCAGTTACTGCTGATACTAGTTACTACTGATGATGGTTGCTACACTATGCTAGTTACTACTGATACTAGTTACTGATGATGCTAGCTACTGCTGATGCTAGTTACTGCTGCATGCTGGTTGTCCTGGTGAGACTTACCTGGATCTCTTACCTCTGTGTGCTGAAGCTAGGAGTCAGGCGACTAAGTGATTGAGCAACTGTTCCAATGCCACTTATATATACGCTGGCAACTTTCATGAGGCATTAAGGGATTTTGTTCTAAATGAGTTTTAGATGCACATTGATCATCTTTAGATTATCTCATAAATCTTGGGGTGGGACCTCATTCAAAAGTTTCAATTTCCACGTGACAAGACAACGTAAAGTAAGGTAGGACTACGCCATTATGTATTAATGAATTCATGCACAGAGTACAGGCCTTCCTCTGGGGGCTCGTTGGTGAGAAGATAATCATCAGTGAATAATGGCTTCTGTTAACTGGATTGGGTAGTCTTTTCTTAGACTAAACTGTAAGATTTATATACATTTCATTCAAATTATTCTATTCTGATTGTTTGACTTTTCTATAGCCAAACAATCCTCTGAAATTGATATGTTGTACCTGTTTATACATTTATACTTTTAATGTATGCTATGATAACTTAACACAGCGTAATTTGTTTCGTTCTTATCAAGACTTGTATAGACGAATATGATACTAAGTATAGGCCTATTCTACTTCAATAATGAAAATGGTAATCATCCATTTACACATACTCTCTACATTGAAAATTATCTTAACTACCATACTGCCAAATGTTTTCCAAACACTCTTTAATTAATTCTTATTTAAGCTTCTAAATGCTATCGTATTCGCTTTTAACAAAAAAATGATATGAACGCTATAAAAAGAATTAAAAAAGAGTCGATAACTAATTTATTGAAAGAATCGTTCCTGTCAATTCGGCTCAAAATATTAAGGAGCAGTTTTTGTGATGCGTCACTTTCCCCTGGCGATAAAATCTGGTGAATTAAGTGATGTATTTAGACAATATGGTAATGGTGAATAAGGTGATGTCGCGCTTAGCCATCTAACCCTGAGCTGACACCTAACACTTATGTCACGTGGTGTGATCTTGGTCTGAGGCGAACGTGAAAATGAAGTTGAAGTGAGCGATTGTTTTGAACGATGATAAATGAGTTGAAGTCTATGATCACGTGTCCAATATGTCATCGATTATTTTCAACAGATCTATAAAACAATGAGCTGATCTGTCCTAAGTCACTTCCACGTCAGACTCAGCTTGTGCACACAGAGAGCCAGGTACGTTTGGTCATAGGGCACAAAAATAGTTCCTAAGATAATTAAGCATTTTTTTTTCACTCTGTGGACAGGCAAGATTCGAATTAGAATCAAATTCCTGCATCCTTTTTCTGACAATGCTGGAGCTGTACCCAGGTATCTGACATTGCTGTGTACCAAGGTACCTGAGATTGCTGTGTACCAAGGTATCTGAGATTGCTATGTACCAAGGTATCTGAGATTGCTGTGTACCAAGGTATTTTGAGATTGCTGTGTACCAAGGTATCTGAGATTGCTATGTACCAAGGTGTCTGAGATTGCTCAACTCATGCCAATATTGTTTTCGGATCACGAGTAGCATAGTTATGGGATGAGCTAGTGTGCGCACTCTAACTTACATCGATCATACGGTGTTGTCGAGATGAGCAATGTAGAGTGAGACCCCCCACAAAGCCATGATTCAATACCCCCATTTTTTATTATCATTCAACAAATGCAGGTAATAATTTTGTATCACATACATAAAAAATATAAAATATCTGACGCATGGGAACGCATGGGAACGCATTTTCGTGTACCTTTCTGCGTTGCTAATAAATAAAAATACAAGTATTTTTGTGGAAAGGGGGGCAAGGGATCTCAATTGAGATTCACATATTTCCAAACACTGGATGATTTTAGTGACCAGAATGTAGATACAAAACGTTACCCTTGTGCATGTGATGACCTTCAAATTCTTTATGCCATGCAGGCTAAATAGATCAGGCGTATGACTATGTCCTAAATTTGGTAACTTATTGAATTCTTCATCTTTGATATTTTGATTTGTGTACTTCGGCAGATGTGTCTGTAGGATATTTTAAAGATTTATATTTATCGCCATTCTAAACTCTTTACCGATTTTAAGCTCTGTAGATTTATGTCAACCAGGTTGATCGCGATCAACTAAATGGCGTAATTCGCCGTCATAAAAAAAAGTATACCTTTTCTGTTTTTTTACTTTTGAACCTACGAAAGATAAATGAATAAATTTTTTACATTTTGACAAGATGCAATAATATATATATATATAATAAATCAATTTGGCGGACACCAAATGTTTAAAATACAACTGAAGCAATCTGAACTTACAAGTAATATTTTTGGCATAATCTTTTAAGCTTTCAGGCTTCAGCTCCAGGCAAGCCACCGTTGGCACAGATAGTTTCTCTTGACCGATCAGCGGGGTCAAATGTAAATGTGTCCCACTTTTAAAGTACTGATTTTTTCCACTCGCTTTAAAAAACGATCTTTTCATGAGTTTTGCCATGATCTCATTTATAATGATAATATATACTCAAATATGTCTTAAAATAGACAGTGGTACTAGATTTGTCATTGTGATTTTCCTTCAAATAGACAGTGGCTCTAGGTGCCACCACCAATCAGAATTTAAGTTGTTTCATCGATGAGACTTGTGAACTAAAGGCTCCGCTTCTTCTATTTAAACAATTTTTTTTCATCTTCATTATCAGCTTTACAAAAGAATTTTTTTTTTTTTAAACTCGTGTTATTTTATAAAGCGATAACAGTACTCAAACATTTAAAAGTTCTATATCAGGGGTCCCTTAACTGTTTCTGGGCACCATGCCATTGGTGCTATACAATTCTCTCTAGCTCCTGTTGTTGTCAACTGTAAACATTTTTTAGAATCGTTGTGGGTAGGCTGTTGAAAATGAGATTAACGTATTAAACTGTTTTAGGAAAGTGCAAAAAGAAAAAAAAAAGTGTTTTGTGATGGCCTGAAACATTTCAAAGACTTTCGGAAGAATTTTCATTTTTGATCTCTACGTGAAAATCGGTTATTGCAAAGATATTATTGAAAACACGCATTCTAACATACATTTCACACATAGCGGGTAACACATATATGCTATTGTAAATACATTGCTGTAAATAGATTGATGTCTATAGGTCGTTGTAAACAGGTAATTGTAAATAGGTTGTTGTAACTAGGTTGTTGTAAATAGGTTGCTGTAAATAGGTTGTTGTAAATAGGTTGGTTTGCATAGGTTGTTGTTAATATGTTACTGTACATGGGTTGTTGTAAAAATGTGTTGTTGTTGTTGATTTAAAAATTAATTTGGTCAAAAGTAGCCACGTGTTTGTGTTGTCCAGTTGATATGCACAGTTGAACAAATAAGGTTCGTAACTCTTATTTTCTTTATAACATTTTGGCTGAGTTTATAATCTATCCATATTTATTTCTTCATCATATTTTGACTGAGTTTATAATATATCCATATTTATTTCTTTATCACATTTTGACTGAGTTTATAATATATCCATATTTATTTCTTCATCACATTTTGACTGAGTTTATAATCTATCCAATATTTATTTCTTCATCACATTTTGACTGAGTTTATAATCTATCCACATTTATTTCTTCATCACATTTTGACTGAGTTTATAATCTATCCATATTTATTTCTTCATCAAATTTTGACTGAATTTATAATCTATCCACATTTATTTCTTCATTACATTTTGACTGAGTTTATAATATATCCATATTTATTTCTTCATCACATTTTGACTGAGTTTATAATCTATCCAATATTTATTTCGTCATCACATTTTGACTGAGTTTATAATCTATCCACATTTATTTCTTCATCGCATTTTGACTGAGTTTATAATCTATCCACATTTATTTCTTCATCACATTTTGACCGAATTTATATCTATCCACATGTATTTCTTCATCACATTTTGACTGAGTTTATAATCTATCCATATTTATTTCTTCATCAAATTTTGACTGAATTTATAATCTATCCACATTTATTTCTTCATCACATTTTGACTGAGTTTATAATATATCCATATTCATTTCTTCATCACATTTTGACTGAGTTTATAATCTATCCAATATTTATTTCTTCATCACATTTTGACCGAGTTTATAATCTATCCACATGTATTTCTTCATCACATTTTGACTGAGTTTATAATCTATCCATATTTATTTCTTCATCAAATTTTGACTGAATTTATAATCTATCCACATTTATTTCTTCATCACATTTTGACTGAGTTTATAATATATCCATATTTATTTCTTCATCACATTTTGACTGAGTTTATAATCTATCCAATATTTATTTCTTCATCACATTTTGACTGAGTTTATAATCTATCCACATTTATTTCTTCATCACATTTTGACTGAGTTTATAATCTATCAACATTTATTTCTTCATCAGTCCAAAATCAAATTAAAAATGGCACGTTTTGAAATAGTTATTGGATTCGCCATGTTGGCTTTGGTTGCTGCTAAGTATGGCGCTGGATCTGCCCAATATGGCGCTGGATCTGCTCAGTATGGCTCCGGATCAGCCCAATATGGCGCTGGATCTGCCCAGTATGGCGCTGGATCTGCCCAGTATGATGCCGGCAATTTGTATCAAGAAGATTACAACGCTCCATCCAACTACCAGAAAGGTGGCAACTACAAGGCCAGTGGTTCTAACTACGGAAAATCTGCTAGCTATAATTCAGCTTACAATGCCCAGCCATCTGCTTACAATTCCCAGCCATCTGCTTACAATGCCCAGCCATCTGCCTACAATGCCCAGCCATCCGCTTACAATGCCCAGGCATCTTCCTATGGCAGCCAAGATTACAGTAACGATGCTGATTACAATCTTGGACAATGTAAGTACTTCCATATTTGTAATATAATTACATTTGGTAATGAGAGATAAAAAATTTGCGATTTTCGATTGTCCTTTATTTTATTTATACAATTTAAACTGTACAGAAAGGGAAAATAAGTTCTTCAAACGAAAGGAGTCTGTAAATATAGCCACGTAAATATAGCGAGGTAAATATAACTATTCAAATATAGCTATGTTAAAGAATATATTTAAATAAATATACCTAAATATAGTTATGTAATTATAGCTATGTAAATATAGTTATGTAATTATAGCTATGTAAATATAGCTATGTAATTATAGCTTTGTAAATATAGCTAGTAATTATATCTTTGTAAATATAGCTATTATCTTTAGGATTCTTTTTTTTTCTTTAAAAACTTTTAACTTTTGATTTTGTTTTCCACTGATCACGTATGTACATACAGTTGACACAGTGGATGGATCTGGTAGCAAACATAAGACATACAGTTGACACAGTGGATGGTTCTGGTAGCGAAAATAAGACATACAGTTGACACAGTGGATGGTTCTGGTAACAAACATAAGACATACAGTTGACACAGTGGATGTTTCTGGTAGCAAACATAAGACATATAGTTGACACGATTGCTGCTTCATTGACCAAAATTGAACATATTTTAATATATGGAACACAGTTATTTCCTAATGAAGTTCATACAAAGGCCTTTAGGAGATTAAACCAGATGATGTCAAGTGTCTTATATTTCCCTGTCTCTTAAATCCACATCATTACATAAGAGAACACAGCAGATGTAAATTTGAGTCAAACAGAGACATGACCATGATAAACTAAGACATACTTGATTCCTACTGCTTCATATAATGTTCGAAATGAGCGGAAAAAAAATTGGTAAAACTTGACCATAAGAGTTACATTTCAGCTAAGTGTTATTTTTATTTTCTTCAGTTTTTACTGTTGTTTGTTCGCTGATGAAGACGACTTATTGCCGACACTTTCGTTGTTTTGTTATATTCTTATTTTTACTTTTTTCCCAAACTTTGTTTCGCTTATCTCCATTTTTCTAATCTGATTGTAGTCTCTCCCCCTTATTACCATTTATGTTATGTTGTTGTTTATTCAACCAGACCCAGGTGGGGCTAAAGATGAAGGCAAGACCTATGCCGTTGTTGTCTCTCTCCCCCTTATTACCATTTATGTTATGTTGTTGTTTATTCTACCAGACCCATGTGGAGCTAATGATGACGGCAAGACCTATGCCGTTGTTGGACTGTGTTACGGATATTACGAGTGCTACTATGGCGAGTCTCTCTACCGTCAATGTAACAACTACTACAGTTTCGATGCTTACTCTGGCAAATGTGTCGCTGACAACTCTTGCTCTTACGGTAAAATTGTGATTTAACAACAATACATTTATTTTAAAAAGAAATAATTTTTAAATAACTTCAGTTAAGATAAGATTATAGTATGGTTCCAAATAAATCCATGCGTTTTGTTGACATTCAATATATTGATATTGATAACATTGTACATATTCATATTCATCACATGGATAACTATTCTGATCCAGAAAGCAAACACAAAACATGACAATTATTTCTCAAGCTCAAACAAGAAGCCATCATATATTTTAACACTTCACTCCCTTTATGACACTATTGACTTTAAAAGTGTTTATTTCCTTTTTTATAACGGCCGGGGAAGAACACTTGAAACTTCTGAGAGATTGGGGAACAAAGGAATTTGTATATCTTTAGGTCATTGAAGAGAAAGAATTCGCCCTGATCGAGTTAATGTTAAGTTTATGTGCTTTATCCTCCAATTAGATTTGTACTTTGACAAATGCATTGCGCTTCTACTAGCCGTTTCAGCGATGTAGCTCCTAAATTGTCGTAATCAAATGTTCTTCGGTGTATATGTTATATATAATATTCCCAAGTCTTCTTCAACTGATCAATATTAATTATTTTTTTTTAACATTAGACTTAACTTTTAATATCATACAGATTTTAGAGCAAGGCAAAAACAGATTTAGAAACTATAGCTAAACAAAAGTAGTACGATTTCTATACAAGTTAGGGTTTTTTTTCTATTCTAGTTGCTCCCAGCGCTTATGACAACAGCGGGTACGCCAGTGGATACAATGCCAACAGTGGATACAATGCCAACAGCGGATACAATGCTAACAGTGGATACAATGCCAACAGCGGATACAATGCCAACAGTGGATACAATGCCAACAGTGGATACGCCAGTGGCAGCAAGGCTAGCAGCAATTATGGCAAGAACTATTAAGAGGGAAACTGAAGCTCGTCACGACATGAACATAGCGGACAAAATACAGCGTGAAAAGATTATGACGAATGTCAATCTTAGATTATGACAAATGTCAATCTTAGATTATGACAAATGTCAATCTTAGATTATGACAAATGTCAATCTTAGATTATGACAAATGTCAATCTTTATACGAGTGTCAACTTGCTCCGCTTGTCATGTTCATTTAAATAACGACGTTCCTTTATTAAGTTTGGTAATAAATGGTGGACCGTCATTAAAAACGTATCGTTGACTTTTGATTCACATATTGTTCTCGTTTAGTTTCCTGACGTGACACGTTCTGACTGAGCAATCCGAAGAAACAGAACATGATGGTTGTGCCATTAGAAAAAAAAATTATCAGAAAAGGAAGATTAGAATTATATATTAACCAATACAGCAAGGCTATGTTAAACCATACACCAAGGCTATGTTAACCAATACACCAAGGCTATATTAACCAATACACTAAGGCTATATTAACCAATACACCAAGGCTATGTTAACCAATACAGCAAGGCTATGTTAACCAATACACCAAGGCTATGTTAACCAATACAGCAAGGCTATGTTAACCAATACACCAAGGCTATGTTAACCAATACACCAAGGCTATGTTAACCAATACACCAAGGCTATGTTAACCAATACACCAAGGTTATGTTAACCAATACAGCAAGGCTATGTTAACCAATACAGCAAGGCTATGTTAACCAATACACCAAGGCTATATTAACCAATACACCAAGGCTATGTTAACCGATACAGCAAGGCTATGTTAACCAATACAGCAAGGCGATGTTAACCAATACAGCAAGGCTATGTTAACCAATACACCAAGTCTATATTAACCAATACAGCAAGGCTATGTTAACCAATACAGCAAGGCTATGTTAACCAATACACCAAGACTATGTTAACCAATACAGCAAGGCTATGTTAACCAATACAGCAAGGCTATATTAACCAATACACCAAGGCTATGTTAACCAATACAGCAAGGCTATGTTAACCAATACAGCAAGGATATGTTAACCAATACACCAAGGCTATGTTAACAATACACCAAGGCTATATTAACCAATACAGCAAGGCTATGTTAACCAATGCACTAAGGCTATGTCAACCATTGTACCAAGACTATGTTCACATCCAAAAAGTAATGCGAAAAGTATTTTGTACGTAAAAAGAGCTAATATTCCTCATTCGTTGCGTTCATTTTTTATTCGTGTTCGATTCATACTTAGAAAAACACACCCTCTTGACTTTATATAAGTACACAAGTGCACAAGTCCACAAGTACACATGTACACAAGCCCACAAATCCACAAGTACACATGTACACATGTCTACAAGTCCACAAGTACACAGGTACGGAAGTACACAACTACACAGGTACATATGTACACAAGTATACAAATGCACATGTGCACAAGTACACAAGAACACAGGTACACACGTACACAAGTAAACATGTTCATAAGTACACAAGTACACAAGACCACAAGTACACAATGTCGCAAGTACACAGTACCCACTACAAAAGTACACATGTACACATGTACACAAGTAAAGAGGTACACAAGTATACAAGTACACAATACCACAAGTACACAGGTACACAAGTTCTTCATTTTCAAAGGGTACCCCGATAATGTATATTTTGAGAGGGGGGGGGGGGTTTGTGTGTACATGAAACTAAATACATGTGTGCGGCTTTAGCCTAGAGCATGAGTAGGCAAACTATGGCCCGTGGGTCACATCCGGCCCCCTACTCAGGTTTATCAGGCCAGCGGAATCAATTTTTATTTTGAAGTGAAATAAAAATCAGCATCTTCCCTTAGTAATTGGAATGAATGGAACAACATGTGAGGACAATGAGAAAAAGCTATATTTTTTAAATCCATTTCTCAAAACAGTTTGATCTGGGCCAAATAGAAGTGCCAGACACAACACACAATGATACCACACATCACCTCTGTCAGGTGGGTCAGCTGCATATCCAAACTTATCCCACAACACCACGGTCAGGTAGGTCAATTGTGGGAAGAGTGCGCCACCATTTCTAAACTGAAGATTGAAATTTGCCTTAATGACAAAGAATTTCCTAAAATGACCAAAACCAAATAAGGAAAGGCTTGGAATGTGATCTTCTTCAGCAGTTAGGGACTTTACACGAAAGTTTCAAAAACCTTTTTCTCACTACTTATAAGACAGTATATTATTTTAAATTAAATATTTTGTATTTGTTCAAAGAGAACCTTGTCGAACCTATCTTATACGCACTTGAAAGCACTATCTTATACGCACGTGAAAGCACTATCTTATAAGCACTTAAAAGTACTTTTGATTAGAACTTAAAAAGCACTATCTCATGAGCACCTGAAAGCACTATATTACGAGCACTTTAAAATATTTTAATGACAGGGCGTACAGAACCTTAAGAGCTCCCAACATGTCGGCATGCAAATCTGCCCCTTCTTTCTTCCTTTTTGGTCAAGTGGGAAACAAAAGGCGATTGGGAAATTGAAAGATTTTCCACTTTCAAATATCGATTTGGTCACAATGTCATTAATGTCATTATGTTTTGTCAGTAACCCCATTTTCAGGCTTAATGTCACATTTGGATAAGGAACAAAAAGTGTTTCTAACATGTTGAAGATATTCGTCTTTAAAGAATTTAAATGTTTGAGGTCATTTTGTCACACAATGTTTGAGGTCATTTTGTCACACAATGTTTGAGGTCATTTTGTCACACAACGTTTGAGGTCATTTTGTCACACAATGTTTGAGGTCATTTTGTCACACAATGTTTGAGGTTGTTTTGTCGCACAATTCCTTCGGCCAAGTGCCCAAAATGATCTTCTTACTGGTCCTTCGGCAAAGTGCCCAAAATGATCTTCTTACTGGTCCTTCGGCCAAGTGCCCAAAATGATCTTCTTACTGGTCCTTCGGCCAAGTGCCCAAAATGATCTTCTTACTGGTCCTTCGGCCAAGTGCCCAAAATGATCTTCTTACTGGTCCTTCGGCCAAGTGCCCAAAATGATCTTCTTACTGGTCCTTCGGCCAAGTGCCCAAAATGATCTTCTTACTGGTCCTTCGGCCAAGTGCCCAAAATGATCTTCTTACTGGTCCTTCGGCCAAGTGCCCAAAATGATCTTCTTACTGGTCCTTCGGCCAAGTGCCCAAAATGATCTTCTTACTGGTCCTTCGGCCAAGTGCCCAAAATGATCTTCTTACTGGTCCTTCGGCCAAGTGCCCAAAATGATCTTTTCACAGGTTTAAAAAAAAAAAAACAGTTTGTCCATTACCGCTTTAGATGATTTTTTTTGTATTATGATTTATGACGTTATCAATAATATCCGCAATGGTTTCTAGTTACTGTCCAGGAAATATATCCGACATGCTTTCTAGTTACTGTCCAGGAAATATATCCGACATGGTTTCTAGTTACTGTCCAGGAAATATATCCGACATGGTTTCTAGTTACTGCCCAGGAAATATATCCGACATGGTTTCTAGTTACTGTCGAGGAAATATATCCGCAATGGTTTCTAGTTACTGTCCAGGAAATATATCCGACATGGTTTCTAGTTACTGTCCAGGAAATATATCCGACATGGTTTGTAGTTACTGTCCAGGAAATATATCTGACATGGTTTCTATTTACTGTCCAGGAAATATATCTGACATGGTATCTAGTTACTGCCCAGGAAATATATCCGACATGGTTTCTAGTTACTGCCCAGGAAATATATCTGACATGGTTTCTATTTACTGTCCAGGAAATATATCTGACTTAGTTTCTAGTTACTGCCCAGGAAATATATCCGACATGGTTTCTAGTTACTGCCCAGGAAATATATCTGACATGGTTTTTAGTTACTGCCCAGGAAATATATCTGACATGGTTTCTAGTTACTGTCCAGGAAATATATCTGACATGGTTTCTAGTTACTGTCCAGGAAATATATCCGACATGGTTTCTAGTTACTGTCCAGGAAATATATCCGACATGGTTTCTAGTTACTGTCCAGGAAATATATCTGACATGGTTTCTAGTTACCGTCCAGGAAATATATCTGACATGGTTTCTAGTTACTGCCCAGGAAATATATCTGACATGGTTTCTAGTTACTGTCCAGGAAATATATCTGACATGGTTTCTAGTTACTGCCCAGGAAATATATCCGACATGGTTTCTAGTTACTGTCCAGGAAATATATCTGACATGGTTTCTAGTTACTGTCCAGGAAATATATCCGACATGGTTTCTAGTTACTGCCCAGGAAATATATCCGACATGGTTTCTAGTTACTGCCCAGGAAATATATCTGAAATGGTTTCTAGTTACTGCCCAGGAAATATATCCGACATGGTTTCTAGTTACTGCCCAGGAAATATATCCGACATGGTTTCTAGTTACTGCCCAGGAAATATATCCGACATGGTTTCTAGTTACTGCCCAGGAAATATATCCGACATGGTTTCTAGTTAGTGCCCAGGAAATCACAAATTCAGTGGAAGCGAATAACTCTCCCTAATGAAATGTATGGAACCATACCTTACACTAGTGAAACTCTAAAAGTATCATACCTTACACTAGTGAAACTCTAAAAGTATCATACCTTACACTAGTGAAACTCTAAAAGTATCATACCTTACACTAGTGAAACTCTAAAAGTATCATACCTTACACTAGTGAAACTCTAAAAGTATCATACATTACACTAGTGAAACTCTAAAAGTATCATACCTTACACTAGTGAAACTCTAAAAGTATCATATCTTACACTAGTGAAACTCTAAAAGTATCATACCTTACACTAGTGAAACTCTAAAAGTATCATACCTTACACTAGTGAAACACAAACAAAAGCGTTCCTTACACTAGTGAAACTCTAAAAGTACCATACCTTACACTAGTGAAACTCTAAAAGTACCATACCTTGCATTAGTGAAACACTAACAGAACTGTATTTCATACTAGTGAAATATTAACACAGCGCTAACTTAAATTTGTGAAATACTAACAGAACCTTACCTTACACTAGTGAAATACTAACATTAAAAAAAAGTTAAGAGACATTCAACACTATGTTTTTCCCTTTCTTTTTGCAGGTTTATTTCAAGTGAATACTTTTTCCTCACTCAGTACTAAGTTTATTTTATGAGAGGCATGCTACATTTAAATTGGGTTAAGAAGCTTATTTTGGACTGAGTTCCTTCGCACTCATTGAAGTGTTGCCACAAAACTCTTCATTACAATTTTTGTTTACCCTAAGAGTCTTAGACGCGTTACAATATTTGTTTATCTTAAGAGTCTTTGACGCAACTTTAGTGAAAGTGCTCAAGTGCTCATTAAAAAGAATCAAACATCAATAACGGGGAATTGACGTCATAAGTCGAGAGACTGCAATAACCAGTGTTATTGTGTGCATCTATTCGTACTATGAACTCACACAGAGACACACACACACTATCATACAAACACACATCATTCACATGTAGAGACACACACAAAAACACAGAAAGAGACATACAGACACAGCACATACACACGCATACATACAGGCACACCGACGCATACACACACACGTACAAACATGCAGACACAAAGACAAACATACGCACAGTCAAACAGAAATGCTGACATCGAAGACTGGAAGGATAAACTATTTAATAGATGGTTAACTCAACTTTGTCTTTTTCTTAACATCTCCAATGAAACAGTTCCTAGAAATCAACTTTTACTTAACATCTCCAATAGAACAGTTCCTAGAACAAATCTAACACTAGAAGAAATCAACTTTTACTTAACATCTCCAATAGAACAGTTCCTAGAACCGATCTATCACTAGAAAAAATCAACTTTTACTTAACATCTCCAATGTTACAGTTCCTAGAACCAATCTAACACTAGAAGAAATCAACTTTTACTTAACATCTCCAATAGAACAGTTCCTAGAACCAATTTATCACTAGAAGAAATCAACTTTTACTTAACATCTCCAATTGTACAGTTCCTAGAAACAATCTAACACTAGAAGAAACCATCTTATACAACAAATATTTTTAAGTGAAAAAATATTCAAAAAAACGTCTTTGCTATATGTTTTCTTGAGGTTTTTAGTTCATTGCATTATTAATTGATAGTTTCTTGTAGTGCCAGTCACAAGAACCTGTCAAAGAGACTCCTAGATCCATACAGTAAACCTGCCAAGTGAACAAGGGCACTGAGCATGCGTAGCATGGTCATGTTTTAGCTGTGGTGTAATGACCCCCCGGTCTCTCAAACTTTACTAATAAAATACAAACAAAACTAAAAGAATAATTGCTCTTAACAATGTATTGCACAATGACCCCCATTCTTTTATTTCTTGTGTCTCCCTTATTCCTGAAACTAAGGATTTTCTACCCAAGAAGTAGTGATAGATGGAGTGACCTATTTCATCTTCCAAAGGAGTGGTGATAGATGGAGTGACCTATTTCATCTTCCAAAGGAGTGGTGATAGATGGAATGACCTATTTCTTCTACCCAAGAAGTAGTGATAGATGGAGTGACCTATTTCTTCTACCCAAGAAGTAGTGATAGATGGAGTGACCTTTTTCTTCTACCCAAGAAGTAGTGATAGATGGCGTGACCTATTTCTTCTATACAAAGAGTGGTGATAGATAAAGTGACCTATTTCTTCTACCAGGAAGTGGTGATGGAGTAATCTTTTTTCTTGTACCCAAGAAATGATAATAAGTGGAGTGACCTAACTTGTCTACCCTAGAAATGGCAATAGCTGATATTAAATGTGCTATACAACTGTCTTTAGGAATATAGTTACGTCATCTCAAAGATATGGATTACTTTAGCTTTAGAGTCATGTGGAGTTCCACTGATAACATTAGAGTTGGCAAAAAACGTTTAAATTGTTGGAAATTTACGAAAATAAAAGCAATAGCTAGGACATGTAAGCCACGATATGTAAGCTACGATATGTAAGCCACGATATGTAAGCTACGATATGTAAGCCATGACATGTCATGACCAATAAGCCACGACATGTAAGCCACGACATGTAAGCCACGACATGTAAGCTACGATATGTAAGCTACGATATGTAAGCTACGATATGTAAGCCATGACATGTAAGCCATAACCAACAAAGCCATGACATGTAAGCCATGACATGTAAGCCATAACCAACAAAGCCATGACATGTAAGCCATGACATGTAAGCCTTGACCTCCATGATTACATCCCATGCTTACACGTGGTTACATCGTCTCCCGAAATCTGAGTTTAACTAATGCAGATCATTACGTCATATCTTACATTCATTTCTTTACTTTAAACACCGGCTCCACTAAATCAGTGATTCCAAACTTGTTGGACTAGCGGAGCCCTTCTTAGAATCAATTACTACCACACATACACAAAAAAAAGGGGTTGGGGGTTTGTAGGTTCCTTTGGTGCCTTACTCATTTATTAAAAGTTAATTGTATTTATGAGATTCCTAAAGCGCGCGCGGAGTCCATGAGAATGGCACGCGGAGCCTTTGGGGCCCCACGTAGTACAGGTTGGAAAACACTGCTCTAAATAATTTTGTTGATTCATTAATCAACGTCATGAGCATCCTGACCCCCAATCACTACCGGTTCAGGGATTCATCAACGTCATGAGTATCCTGACCCCCAATCACTACCGGTTCAGGGATTCATCAACGTCATGAGCATCCTGACCCCCAATCACTACCGGTTCAGGGATTCATCAACTGAGACAATGGCATGTCAGCCAGGCATTCAGATATTAGTTTCCATCTATTTTCTCTGCTCCTCTTCTTACCTAACCAGGGTAAGAATTAGAAACAAAGTTATCCGGACACCAGAAGAGTTCATGAAATATGTGCAAGTAATCGGATAGATTTACGTGGGAACTTAATCTTCTAGCTTTACAAGGGAATTATGGGAACATAATCTTCTAGCTTTACAATGGAATTATGGGAACTATGTCCGCTACGTTGACGTGAGTTTTCTTAAAACGGTACCAAGTGACTCACTCATGCTGTATATTGTTACGCAATCTTGCAATTTTGGAAGTGTATCGTGTCAACAGGAAGGGCACGTCTAGTCGACCATTAACTGCTTGGAAAGAGAATCTGGCACGCGATAAACAGCTTGGATACTGAACATAGGCGAAACGTCCGTTCGCTCACTGTTTAAGTACATAGTTGCTTTTCGTACCGGACGCAAGTTGGACAACTCTTGACTGAGGCACATATGCGAGCCAAAATGGTGTGTTGGACAACTCTTGACTGAGCCACATATGCGAGCCAATATGGTGTGTAAGACAACTCTTGACTGAGCCACATATGCAAGCCAATATGATGTGTTGGACAGCTCTTGACCGAGCCACATCTGTGAGCCAATAGGATGCGTTGTGTAATATTTTTACACATGATGTACGAGTGTACAGATTTGTATTGCAATGTGTTGTATCCAACAAATGTCGCATTCACTCAATGTCAATAGCACGCCCCCTTCCTCTAACAAAGTACCTTACCAGAACGGTCAAAAATCTCTTTAAAATACACAAGATAGACGTACTACTATATGTTGTACGTGTACAACTGTCTCGGAATTCTTCTGCCACAATTTTCAAACTCGTTCCAAAATCACGACCACTTAAGTATGAGAGAAAATAATACTCCAATCTGCATGGGAGTACATTGTCACTACTAGGAATACCTGTAGGCTGCAGTAAAAGAACTGTAATGTAAGCGCAGTCAATCACAATGTTGTGTTATTGACCAATCACTTCGATGTAAGTGGTCAATCCCTGCAATGTAAGCGGTCAATCACTGTAATGTAAGCCGTCGATTACTGCAATGTAAGCGGTCAATCACAATGTTGTGTAAGCGGTCAATCTCTGCAATGTAATCGATCAATCACTGTAATGTAAGCGGGCTATCAAAGTGAACTTTTGGGTAATCAACAGGAACCTTTGGACCCCTGCCAATCGCTCCATTTTGTCATAAGGACTTAAATATATTTTTGAATACTTGATGTACACCTTGAGCCGTGTCCACCTCTACGCCTACTTCACCTTGTGACTTTATTGCAGTCGTGTATATTGTTATCATTATTGCTACTGTTGTTGCTGATAAAATACAAACGTATGACGTGAAAGGAGTTATCCAACTCAGTGAGATCACCAACAAGAGATCAAATTATAATTGAATATATTCTCTTAAAAAAGAAGCTGTGCGTATCTTTGAATGCATGTAGCTTAGTTGTCCCCCATTCATTAGAACCCCATTAGTGGACACAACTGTCTTTGTATTCAACCAATCAGCATTGAACGTTGTTACGTTGATAATAGAGAGCAGCTTGCCCTTGGGCCCGCCTCCCTGGGCTGGTCGTTATGTAATGAACTTTTGGAGGGGAATTAAAGAATTAGTCGATTGATTGCAAACAATGATACAGCGTATTATGGCTTCAAATTTAAGTCTTGTATTTGAATAGAGTTATAAAGAGTGTGCAGAGGCGTAACTAAGGGGGGGGGGCATGGGATGATAGTTGTCCCTGGGCGCCAGACTAGTTAGGACCGCTAAAATTTGCTTTGATATTATTTTATTGATGAAAATAAAAGGTTTGAGATTTTAAAAAAGAAAGGGATGCTCTTTAAAATGAATCTTGTCCCCTGGCGCCAAACACTCTAGCTACACCTCTGATAGTGTGCATAGCAAACTGTTCGAATCGTGGCCATCGAAGGTATTTTTACTGTACATCAATGAGATAACAACTTCCCAATGGCTCCATTAGCAAACAGATGGTATTCCACATGGAAGAGTGCTCCAACAGATGGTGTTCCTAATGGAGACTGTTCCAACAGATGGCATTCCTAATGGGAGACTGTTCCAACAGATGGCATTCCTAATGGGAGACTGTTCCAACAGATGGCATTCCTAATGGGAGACTGTTCCAACAGATGGCATTCCTAATGGGAGACTGTTCCAACAGATGGCATTCCTAATGGGAGACTGTTCCAACAGATGGTATTTTAAAATATGACTATTAGTCCAACGAATGACCTTCCATGACCGCTGCTCTACAAATTAACGTGATTTGAACCAAAATGTACAGATCAATTTACAAAATGATCGATCTCTCAGCGAAACTCAAGTCATCGGCAGCTACGACATGAAATGGCTTGTACCTATCATTATTACCTGCCCTAGTCTTGTCCCACTACTCATCTTGTCACACTGATAATTTTGCCCTACTGCTCGTCTTGTCCCACTAGTAATCTGGCCCCACTGCTCATCTAGTCCCACTGCTCATCTGTTCCCACTGCTCATCTTGTCCCACTGCTCATCTAGTCCCACTGCTCATCTAGTCCCACTGCTCATCTGGCCCCACTGCTCATCTAGTCCCACTGCTCATCTTGCCCCACTGCTCAACTAGTCACACTGCTCATCTGGTCCCACTGCTCATCTAGTCCCACTGCTCATCTAGTCCCACTACTCATCTAGTCCCACTGCTCATCTAGTCTCACTGCTCACCTAGCCCCACTGCTCATCTGGTCCCACTGCCAATCTGGTCCCACTGCTCATCTAGTCCCACTGCTCATCTTGTCCCACTGTTACTCTGGTCCCACTGCTCATCTTGTCCCACTGGTCATCTAGTCCCACTGCTCATCTAGTCCAATTCTCATCTGGCCCCACTGCTCATCTTGTCCCACTGATCATCTAGTCCCACTGCTCATCTAGTCTCACTGCTCATCTGGTCCCACTGCTCATCTTTCCCCACTGCTCATCTTGCCCCACTGCTCATCTAGTCCCACTACTCATCTAGTCCCAATGTTCGTCTGGTCCCACTGCTCATCTAGTCCCACTGCTCATCTAGTCCAATTCTCATCTGGCCCCACTGCTCATCTTGTCCCACTGCTCATCTAGTCCCACTGCTCATCTAGTCTCACTGCTCATCTGGTCCCACTGCTCATCTTTCCCCACTGCTCATCTTGCCCCACTGCTCATCTAGTCCCACTACTCATCTAGTCCCACTGCTCATCTTGTCCCACTGCTCATCTGGTCCCACTGCTCATCTAGTCCCACTGCTCATCTTGTCCCACTCCTCATCTTGTCCCACTGCTCATCTAGTCCCACTGCTCATCTTGCCCCACTGTTCATCTAGTCCCAGTGCTCATCTAGTCCCACTGCTCATCTGGTCCCACTGCTCATCTTTCCCCACTGCTCATCTTGCCCCACTGCTCATCTAGTCCCACTACTCATCTAGTCCCAATGTTCGTCTGGTCCCACTGCTCATCTTGTTCCACTGCTCATCTAATCCCACTGCTCATCTAGTCCCACTGCTCATCTTGTCCCACTGCTCATCTAGTCCCACTGCTCATCTAGTCCCACTGCTCATCTTGTCCCACTCCTCATCTTGTCCCACTGCTCATCTAGTCCCACTGCTCATCTTGCCCCACTGCTCATCTAGTCCCACTGCTCATCTAGTCCCACTGCTCATCTGGTCCCACTGCTCATCTTGTCCCACTGCTCATCTAGTCCCACTGCTCATCTAGTCCCACTGCTCATCTAGTCCCACTGCTCATCTAGTCCCACTGCTCATCTAGTCCCACTGCTCATCTAGTCCCACTGTTCATCTAGTTCCACTGCTCATCTGGTCCCACTGCTCATCTTGCCCCACTGCTCATCTAGTCCCACTGCTCATCTAGTCCCACTGCTCATCTGGTCCCACTGCTCATCTGGTCCCACTGCTCATCTGGTTCCACTGCTCATCTTGTCCCATCCTAAAAAGTAACACCTATCAAAGGGGAATGACATTTTTAAGACAGTATGCTTCTATATCCAAGGCTTTCTATTGGCTGTAGATAAACCACTTGTTGACCATTTCAAATGTGTGACGTATATCTTGAACCTAGGATCTAGCGAGGTGGCGGTATGACACCATGCCAGAATTTTAAACAAATAAACAGTGTCAATCTGTCATGACATGTCTGTAAAGGAGGCTAAATCAGCGTGACATCATTTCTGTTGCTTTCAGATTTACTGTTAAATGATGAAAAACTAAGATACTAAAACTCCAACTCTGCACCTCCGACTCTGCACCTCCAACTCTGCACCTCCAACTCTGCACCTCTGACTCTGCACCTACGACTCTGCACCTACGACTCTGCACCTCCGACTTTGCACCTACGACTCTGCACCTCCGACTTTGCACCTACGACTCTGCACCTCCGACTCTGCATCTCTGACTCTGCACCTACGACTCTGCACCTCCGACTCTGCACCTCCGACTCTGCACCTACGACTCTGCACCTCCGACTTTGCACCTACGACTCTGCACCTCTGACTCTGCATCTCTGACTCTGCATCTCTGACTCTGCACCTCTGAATCTGTATGTTGAATTTATCATAAAATTGTTGGTGATAAAAGTCTAGCCCCGTCCCTCACTCCACTCTCCACAGACTCCACCCCTTCCACTCCACCATCCACAGACTCCACCCCCCTTCTTTCTCCTTGGAATTTCAAAATGTTGTATGTTAACATGTTTTATTACAAATTAGACACATTTAGTGATCATCTATTTTACTTGCTGTACTGATTATGACGTCGGTTGGGCCTTTTCCCGCAAACCCCCCCCCCCCCCTTTTCCTCTTTTGAATCAAACCTCGCTACGCTACTGGTCATAATTCATTATGGACCTATTTGTAACATATCAATAACTTTAGGGACATTATTGCAACATACCAATAACTTCATGTACCTAATTGTAACATATCAATAACTTAGTGGACCTTATTGTAACACATCAATAGCTTAGTTGACCTTATTGTTACATATCAGTAACGTTATGGACATTATTGTAAAAAATCAATAACCTTATGGACATTATTGTAAAATATTATTATCAATAACTTTGTGGACCTAAAAATGTCCGTTTTTTTCAGGTAAAATATTTACGGAAATGTTATGTCTTCTTTCTTGAATTTGTTCATTTGACTGCTAAGTATGAGGTCATGGACGGTGAGACTTTTTTTGTAGAACATTTACGACAGGCTTAGTTATTACGAAACAACCTTGATATTTGTCTTTTCTTGTCAATGATCAGTGATTGACAGCACTGACAGTTGAGTAATAATCATTGAATGACAGCACTGACAAATGAATAATTATCACTTATTGACAAAACTTATAATTGTACAATGATTAGTGATTGACAGCCCTTAGATTTGTACAATGATCAGTGATTGACAGCCCTTAGATTTGTACAATGATTAGTGATTGACAGCTCTTAGAATTGTACAATGATTAGTGATTGACAGCCCTTAGATTTGTACAATGATTAGTGATTGACAGCTCTTAGATTTGTACAATGATTAGTGATTGACAGCCCTTAGATTTGTACAATGATCAGTGATTGACAGCCCTTACATTTGTACAATGATTAGTGATTGACAGCCCTTAGATTTGTACAATGATTAGTGATTGACAGCCCTTAGATTTGTACAATGATTAGTGATTGACAGCCCTTAGATTTGTACAATGATCAGTGATTGACAGCCCTTAGATTTGTACAATGATCAGTGATTGACAGCCCTTAGATTTGTACAATGATCAGTGATTGACAGCCCTTACATTTGTACAATGATCAGTGATTGACAGCCCTTAGATTTGTACAATGATCAGTGATTGACAGCCCTTAGATTTGTACAATGATCAGTGATTGACAGCCCTTATATTTGTAAAATGATCAGTGATTGACAGCCCTTAGATTTGTACAATGATCAGTGATTGACGGCACTTAGAATTGCATTAAGAAAACTAACAAGGTTTAAAATTCGATGTGTGTGCTTATTAGAAAACATTTATCCTTTAGAGCAGTGGTTCTGAACTATCCTAATGTCGTGGCCCTTTAATTTTTAATACAGCTCCTCATGTTGTGGTGACACCCAACCATAAAATCATTTTTGTTGCTACTTCATAAATATGTGTTTTCCGATGGTCTTAGGTGACCCCTGTGTAGGGGTAGTTTGACCCCGAAGGGGTCGTGACCCACAGGTTGAAAACCGCTACCTTAACGGTAATTAACTGCTGCATCGTCTCGAGAGACAGCAATGTTAAAAATTACCGTTGATGTTGAAAATAAATGTTGATAAGGTAACTCGCTGTCAAATGTATGGCCGAGTGACACTGTCAATGGCTGAAACTAACCAGACGCAGCTGGGCCTTGGGGCTGTTGGGGGAAAGGGGGGGGGGGGTAGTGCTTTAATTCTGTGTCTGCTCACAACAATCCAGCAGCAAGTCATCCGATGTGAGCATTAAATTATTTGTGCTCGAGGCAACCCTTTTTCTGTTTTACACTTCATTCAATCTGGTCCGTTGTTGGTAACACTTGGGATAGCTTGGCACACACAAAAATGTCCTCTTCATTCTCGAACATTCTAAAAACCTTTACTACATTTATTTTCTAGTTTGTCTATAAGTTACGGCTTTAAAAGATGTTGATATACTGTGTGCTGTTCCACTGTTTGATGTTCCACTGTGTGCTGTTCCACTGTTTGATGTTCCACTGTGTGCTGTTCCACTGTTTGGATACACTAAACGGATTTCATCGGCTCACTTCTCCGTGGACTTCTTGAAAGGACAGGTAATAATATTATTGGAATTGGGACAGAAACAAGAAAGGTTCAATATTATCATTTATAGATCACGTACAATGGAACAATGCAAACCAAAATGCATGTAAAGGATTTATACGAACAACTTTTGTTCTTAGTGGTTGTTTAATTTAGTCGTCTGCTTGTTACAACTCAGACATTTTGGGGGACATTTATTGGATACTTTTTGGTGGACATTTATTGGATACTTTTTGGGAGGGGACATTTATTGGATACTTTTTGGTGGACATTTATTGGATACTTTTTGAGAGGACATTTATTGGATACTTTTGATGGACATTTATTTGATACTTTTTGGGAGGGACATTTATTGGATACTTTTTGGTGGACATTTATTGGATACGTTTTGGGAGGGGACATTTATTGGATACTTTTTGGGAGGGGACATTTATTGGATTTTTTTGGTGGACATTTGTTGGATACTTTTTGGTAGGGGACATTTATTGGATACTTTTTGGGAGGAGACATTTATTGTATACTTTTTGGTGGACATTTATTGGATACTTTTTGGGAAGGGACATTTATTGGATACGTGTTTGGAGGGGACATTTATTGGATACTTTTTAGGAAGGGACATTTATTGGATACTTTTTGGGAGGGGACATTTATTGGATACTTTTTGAGAGGGGACATTTATTGGATACTTTTTGGTGGACATTTATTGGATACTTTTTGGGAGGGGACATTTATTGGATACTTTTTGGGAGGGGACATTTATGGATACTTTTTGGGAGGGGACATTTATTGGATACTTTTTGGTAGGGGACATTTATTGGATACTTTTTGGGAGGGAACATTTATTGGATACTTTTTGGGAGTGGACATTTATTGGATACTTTTTGGTGGTCATTTATTGGATACTTTTTGGTGGACATTTATTGGATACTTTTTGGTGGACATTTATTGGATACTTTTTGCACGTAGTTTGGGAAGGCGTGTTTTTAAAAATAAAAAAAAAAACTTTTTAATTTTCATTATTTTTTTGTTGAGCTTTTAGTCAGTGGTGACCTTTTTGTGGTGACCTTTTTGTGGTGACCTTTTTGTGGTGACCTTTTTGTGGTGACCTTTTTGTGGTGACCTTTCTGTGGTGACCTTTCTGTGGTGACCTTTCTGTGGTGACCTTTCTGTGGTGACCTTTTTGTGGTGACCTTTTTGTGGTGACCTTTTTGTGGTGACCTTTTTGTGGTGACCTTTCTGTGGTGACCTTTCTGTGGTGACCTTTCTGTGGTGACCTTTCTGTGGTGACCTTTTTGTGGTGACCTTTTTGTGGTGACCTTTTTGTGGTGACCTTTTTGTGGTGACCTTTTTGTGGTGACCTTTTTGTGGTGACCTTTCTGTGGTGACCTTTTTGTGGTGACCTTTTTGTGGTGACCTTTTTGTGGTGACCTTTTTGTGGTGACCTTTTGTGGTGTTCTTTCTGTGGTGTCCTTTCTGTGGTGTCCTTTCTGTGGTGTCATTCATTGATTTTTATCGGGAACGAGTGACCATGCATAAAGAAACTCTGTATTGAAAACCCGATGCCCATAGCACTTTCCGTTCCAGGGATATTCGCAGAGGTCACTTTTGTGTCAGTCGAGGTCACTGGTGACCTACTGATCATGAAGATATGTATTGTGTAATTAGATGTGGGTAAGTGCACAAAGTTTCAGCTGAATTTGAGCTCATGAAGTGGGTCAAAATTGAGAGGCAAGTTTTGACCCACAGATATCACTCAAGTATCAGTGGAGGTCACTGATGACCTACTGATCATGAATGGTTGTATCTTCATATGACCTACTGACCATGAAGGGTTGTATCGTCATCGAGATTAACTAACAAGCAAATTTTAAACTCCAACGGACGAATCAAAATTTGACTGATATGAGTTGACCAGGACAAACAGGCAGACAAACAGGCAGACAAACAGGCAGACAAACAGGCAGACAAACAGACGAAATCGCAAGCTAAATAGACGCGCGTAAAAAGAACTACATGCCATCTGCCATGGAACAATCCAGGATTTCTGGTCTTGTTGTCAGTGGGATAAGTTGAAGAATCTTGATTTTGTCAATAGAAAGTGACAAGTTAAACCATTTTGATTTTCATACTGAAGATGACAAGGTAAAGAATCTTGATTTTGTCAATAGAAAGTGACAAGTTAAACCATTTTGATTTTCATACTGAAGATGACAAGGTAAAGAATTTTGATTTTGTCAATAGAAAGTGACAAGTTAAACCATTTTGATTTTCATAATGAAGATGACAAGGTAAAGAATCTTGATTTTGTCAATAGAAAGTGACAAGTTAAACCATTCTGATTTTCATACTGAAGATGACAAGGTGAAGAATCTTGATTTTGTCAATAGAAAGTGACGTGGTGAAGAATGTTGATGTTGATGAAACGATTGGAACGCTCTATTCTTTGAAGACCTTCAAAGTCAAGTTTTTAAAAGCTAGTTTTAATGTTTCGATAAAAATAAAATATTTATCATTCTATAAACGCTGGTACCTCCCGATCTGTGGATTCTTCTGAAACCTTTTGTTGCTGTAGAACTTAATCTAACAAAAATAATAGGAGAGGGTTACTCAAACCCTAGTGACGCCCATGCACTCACACACACACTCTCTCTCTCTCTCTCTCTCTCTCTGTCTGTCTGCCACCTCCCCTCAAAAGATGTACCACAGTTAACAGAACAGTCCATATGATTTCTCTAAAGTCCATCTATGGGAAATGTCATGGAAAGCCTTTCTTGCTCCACCTCCAGTGCACCATAGAACAGTCCATATGATTTCTCTAAAGTCCATCTATGTGAAATGTCTTGTAAAGCCTTCCCGTCTCCCATTTCGTTTGATACCTTCAGCTCCAATCAGCTTACAGCCTCATCGAAGGCTCGGGTTACTAACACCTTTAATCACTGCCAGCTGACGAGTTATCATCTGCAAAAACCTTCTCCGGAACGGAAGTGTTGCCTCAGATATCAATGACGTCATTAGTGGACCGAGCTGCCAGCTACTGTGTTATCCCCCCCCTCCCCCCCCCCCCCGTGTCGATCCCGCAATTAAATTCATTGCATTTCTATGGCTCTACCTTAAAGCTTTATTATTTAATGTAAAATTGTCTCTTAGGTGTATGTGCTTATTTCTACTTAAATTCTGAACTCAGCGAGGAGCACTGAAAAACTTCATTTTACCTCGGACCAGACAGTAGCTCATGAAACATGCTAAAGTAAAGGTACAAAGAAATGTAAAAAAAAAAATTTGTAATGTTCATGTATTTTTTTTTTTAAGTTGTTGTTTGTGTTTGTGTGTTGTTGTTGTTTTTTTATTTTGTGTCTTGATATTTTGAGTTACAATATCTAACATTGCATTAAATAGATATTAATTACAATTATATTAAAAGGAAAAATCTACTTTTAATATGTTTTCATTTCCAAGTTTTTACCCTGTTTTTTGAAGACTTTTTCAAAATACCGTGGTAAGGATCACTTTGCATATCTATAAATATGGTCGTGACTTGGGAGAGCTTAAGACTGTGTGTTGTACAGCACTGAGCTTAATGATACATCGCTGTCCACTGGATTGTACAGGTCCTGGCATTTACCGACAATCAATTTATGGTATTCTGTGACTTTGAAGATTTTACCCTGGATGTCCCGGGGGGTTGAAGGATTTCCGGTGTAGTCTTTTGTGTAAAAAAACCATGTGGGATCTCTGTTGAGAAAACCTACTTCCAATAGTGTCGCTATTATTTCATATTACTCCCTGGTGATATTTTTACCAATGTATTCAATGACTTCAATTATAGCTGTCGACACACTGAATAACACTGAAAATGTTGCAAATTATAGTTGTCATCCACTGAATAACACTGAAAATGTTGCAAATTATAGTTGTGATCCACTGAATGACACTGAAAATGTTGCAAATTATAGTTGTCATCCACTGAATGACACTGAAAATGTTGCAAATTATAGTTGTGATCCACTGAATGACACTGAAAATGTTGCAAATTATAGTTGTGATCCACTGAATGACACTGAAAATTTTGCAAATTATAGTTGTCATCCACTGAATGACACTGAAAATGTTGCAAATTATAGTTGTCATCCACTGAATAACACTGAAAATGTTGCAAATTATAGTTGTGATCCACTGAATGACACTGAAAATGTTGCAAATTATAGTTGTCATCCACTGAATGACTCTGAAAATGTTAACAATTATATTTGTCATCACACTGAATGACGCAGAAAATAGTAAAAATTATAGTTTTCATCATTCTGAATGACACTGAACATGTTAACAGTTATAGCCGTCGTCGCACTGAATGACAAAAAATGTGTTTATATTGTAATGTGTCTGTTTATTAAATAAATGGCATTAAATTGTTTTATAAAACTTAGCTTTGTTAAGCCCCAGCTTTATTTATGAGAACACATTTTAGAAGATAGTATGGAGACCAAACAAGATGAACAAACTGGGTGGACATTTTGACCGGACATTTCTTACAGTAAAATAAGTTCAATAGATCCAGTGATGTCCTAGTTTCAAGAGCTTGTATATCTCTTCATTTATATAGCTCAATTTTACTGAGAACGACTGTTATATGCATTCCTATACAACATACTGCTTCTGCTGGTTAACATTATTTCATCTTTGATTTGCAAAACTATCCCATAATTTTTTGATAAAGGACCAAAGTTTTGTTTTGTTTTCATTCATTTATTTCTTGACTTTATTAAATTTTAATAGAAATCTATTGATACACTTTGGGGTCGCTACTCAAAAAATGATTGAGAACCTGTGATCTAGAGCAGTTTTTCACGGCTGGCCGGATAACGGAAAAAAATGACGAGCGCTGGCCGGATAATCATTCTGTACAATACTTGCAAGCCAGAACGAAAACTCTGGGGAAAAGACGAAAAGCTCAGTTTAGTATTGCATGATAATCATTCGTGAGTGGTGTACATTGCAAATGCAAAATAACAAAGACAACCAACATATTTATTTACTAAAAGGGTTAGCAAAGAAGGTGACGACAGCAAAAAGGTAGCTACATCAGACCTAGTGCGCATATATTCATATCTCACTAAGCAGCTCATCCCTGCCAAAGACATTCAGCGACTGGAACAAGCTTTCAAAAGGAACAGTTGAGGCGACAACGCTTGACTCATTTGTGTCTATTGCCTCAGGCCTTCCAACCCCCAGTGCATGATACCCTCAAGCAGTTACTCTTGTAACCAGTGAAATATCCTCATCAACACCAGGCACATATAAACATTGCAAATCCCCTCTACATTCATAGGAGCCTTAATGATCAATAAATTGATCGTGGGCCCTTAATATATAGAAGAAGAAGAAAGATTAGTGAGATTTGTGAAACTGACGTTTGGGTTTCAAGCTATCATCAATATTTGGTCTGCAATTGCTGCATCCAATCAAAAGAACTGTTTTCAAATGTTCATCAGTCACTACTGTTCAATGTGTTGACTTCACATAATTTATTTTGGAACATGTTTGCTCACGGACATAAATTGTTTCATGCATGCTGCAAACGGATGCCAACTCTTCCGTTATCTGCAAGTCCAAATTGACACCACAAATAAACACGAGAAGTTGTGAGAGATCAGTAGACTCATCCAGTGACAGAGAATACCACATCAAGTTCCGAGCTTTCTCGCGTATTTGTAGCACTATGTTCTTTCAAAACTCTTCTGTTCTCACCACAACTGAACTTGCCGAAGGGCTGTAATTTCAAACCGCGGCGACTACGATTTTTAATATCCCGTATGTTTCCAATACTCCTCTTTCTTTCACCCAGTTACTACTCAGTTTGTGGTAGTTATCAGACGATAATATATTAGCAGGAATAGGCTTATTGGAAATTGATTCTTATTTCATAATTTTTTTTAAACCAGCTTTACTAAAAACAACAACCGCAGGCGTCGGCGGGCTGGATGACCTGGCCTTGCGGGCCGGACCCGGTCCACGGGCCTTAGTTTGGTGACCCCTGATCTAGAGTAATCATTATCTAGTACATCCTTTCCGTTTAAATCTATCTGTCAATTTAAGGGTAACCATGAAACGAAATTCGGATGAATTCAAGACCTTGGTCGTCGACGGCTAACTGGGCCAATAAAACACTACATTAAATTAATAGTGTTAACACGACTAGAATTGAATGTCCTAATGTACGTCTCTGAAGTCAAGAATTGACACCAAATTAGTCAATCCCCCCGTCCACATTCCCACTCCCGGTCATGGTGATAATAAGACAGTTTAATGCAGTCACGATCTCGCACTCTCTATTGCCCCCCCCCCCCCCACCACCTATCTATGAGATCGGGAATAACAGCATTATCACCTAAACATGTCAATGTTGTAAACCTGTTTCACCACACAACAGCCTTGATTTATTGACTTGACACATCCACACCACCAGGTTTTACCTTGAGTGGAACCGGGGGCGGGGGGGGGAACAAAATAGTGGGAATAAATGCAATAAAGTGTTTTTGTCAGCTAAATACATCAATGAATACGAAGTTATCCAATGTTCCAACAAACGTCTGATGCACTTCAAGCCATGTTTACTAACAATCTGCCAGTCAAGGTCTCTCATTGTAAAAGACCTCGCTTACTAAAGGCATGAACTTCTGAACGCTATCACTTCCCAAAAATCTAACATTCTAAGATATCGCTAAGTCTAAAAGTGCTCACAGTCTAAAAAATACATCAAAGTTTAAGACACCTGCCATTCCTAAAAACCCCACGTATTAAAGGACATCATATTCTAAAAGACCTCTCATTCTAAAGACCTATCATTGTTAAAGGCCAAACATTCTCAAAGAAATCACATTCTAAAAGAAATCACATTCTAAAAGAAATCACATTCTAAACGACATCACTTTCTAAATGACTTATTATTCTAAAAAGATCTCAAATTTTAAAAGATCACCTTCAAAAAACCATATATTCTAAAAGACCTACACATTCTAAAATACATCTTTTCTAAAAAAAATATCTCACCTTGTAAATAGGCACATTCTAAAAGACTTCATATTTTAAAAAACCTCCTATTTTTCAAGACATCACATTCAAAAAGACCAAAAATTCTAAAAGACGTTCATCCCAAAGACTTCCCATTCTAAATAGAACAGCATCACATTTTAAAGGACATCAAATGATTCTCCTTTATATGCTTGATCAGCGGTTCTCAGCCTATTGGTCCCGACCCCTTTGGGTGGTCGAACGACCCTTTCACAGGGGTCGCTTAAGACCATCGGAAAACACATATACCCTACAATTATGAAGTAACAACGAAAATAATTTTGTGGTTGAGAGGTCAACACAACATGAGAAAATATATTAAAGGGTCGCGGTATTAGAAAGGTTGAGAACCACTGGGCTAGATCAATGAGATGATCCTAAGTTTGAGAAATTTATTTCTTCAATATTCTCTTTAGTATAAAGAAAGTCTTAAAGGAAATAGATTAAACTCTTGTTTTACCGTGCTGGAATAATATTTTATAATTATTATAATTGTTATTATTATTATTATCATTATTATTATTATTATTATTATTGATATTATTCAGCTATTTGTTTCTTCTTTCAGTGTTTAGATTTGGTAAATTGGAAGAAATGGAAGACATTACTGACAGCCCCACCAGTTCCGTTAATTTTACGCCATCAGTGGAAACTACATCATTTTCTTTTAATGTGTCCACACAGACGGGTGAGCCACAGACGTGGGACGACGCCACATGGCTGCTCACCAGTGCATTTATTATCTTCACCATGCAGTCAGGTGAGTTGGCTCTTTTGGGTAGGTCAGGTGAAGAGGCCAGGGGAGATGTTTATTTTTGGTTGGTTTAGATGACATTGTTGTTTTGGTAGATCAAGTGAGGTGGCTAGGTGAGATGGCTCTCTTGTTTGGTCAGGTGAGATAATTATTTGGGTCTGTCAGATGGGGCGGCCCATAGAGATGGGGTGTTTTCGTGGGGGGGTGGGGGTAGGTCTTATGAAGGAGCCAGGTGAGATGTTTATTTTGGTTGGTCAAGTGAGCATCTGGTTAGATTGTTGCTTGTGACGGTCCATGCAAGAAAAAAAAAAGGGGGAGGGGGGGGGGGGTGGCAATAGAGATGCTTGTTTGGGGTTTTCAGATAATGGGATAAATAGAGATAGTTGTTTGGTTTGGTCAGGTAAGATAGTTGTTTTCGGTAGGTCAGGTGAGGGGAACAGGTGATATTGTTTTTGTGCAGGTGGGGTGAGATGGTTGTTTTGTTAGGTCAGGTGAGGTTGTTGGTTGATATGACAATACGAATTCACTCAAGAAAACTCCAAATTGTTTTAAATATTGGTCCTTAAACAGAGAAGGTGGTCGCTTGGGGGAGGGGGAGGGCGGCGGGAATAAACTGTCCTAAGTGCCTCCTGGTACATGTGCATACATCGCGTTATCTGAATAAATGACATAGTGATCTTAATAAACGTATTGGAAACGACAGTTGACACAATGATGCTGTGCAACGAGTTAGTTTATCAACAGTTAATTAGACGCATTGATGTTGTCAGCAACGAGTTAGTTAATCAACAGTTGACGCAATGATGTTGTTATAAACAAGTTAGTTTATCAACAGTTGCCGCAATGATTTTGTTAGCAACGAGTCAGTTTATCAACAGTTGATCAGACGCAATGATGTTGTTAGCAACGAGTTAGTTTATCAACAGTTGATTTGACGCAATGATGTTGTCAGCAACGAGTTAGTTTATCAACAGTTAATTAGACGCATTGATGTTGTCAGCAACGAGTTAGTTAATCAACAGTTGACGCAATGATGTTGTTATAAACAAGTTAGTTTATCAACAGTTGACGCAATGATTTTGTTAGCAACGAGTCAGTTTATCAACAGTTGATCAGATGCAATGATGTTGTTAGCAACGAGTTAGTTTATCATTTCAAGCCGTAGATTTAAGATTGGGAATAAAACAAAATTAATTAGTTTCATGTGTGTGTTTTAGTTGAAACTAAAAATAAGACATGTTGTGTTGTGTGTAACTCGGTGTCAATCAAATAGTTGTCATGGAATGTGTCCATCAACACAACCGTTACATTTTGTCTGGTGTGTAACTATGGGTCCAGCTGCACAACCATTACATTGCGTCTGATGTGAAACACTGGATCCAGTAACACAACTGTGACATTGTGTCTTGTGTGTAACTATGGATCCGGCTACACAATCGTCACATTGTGTCTGGTATTTAACACTGTGTACAGCTACATATCCTTTATATTGTGCCTGGTATGTCCCACTATGTCTAGCCATACAACCTTTATATTATGCCTTGTATATAACACTGTTTCCAGCCACACAACCTTTACATTGTGCCTGGTATGTAACACTGTGTCCAGCAACACAACCTTTATATTGTGTCTGATATGTAACACTGTGTCTAGCCACACAACCTTATATTGTGCCTGGTATATAACACTGTCCAGCCACACAACCTTATATTGTGCCTGGTATATAACACTGTCCAGCCACACAACCTTATATTGTGCCTGGTATGTAACACTGTGTCCAGCCACACAACCTTATATTGTGCCTGGTATATAACACTGTCCAGCCACACAACCTTAGATTGTGCCTGGTATGTAACACTATGTCTAGCCACACAACCTTTATATTGTGTCTGGTATGTAACACTGTGTCCAGCAACACAACCTTTATATTGTGCCTTGTATATATCACTGTGTCCAGCCACACAACCTTTACATTGTGCCTGGTATGTAACACTGTGTCCAGCAACACAACCTTTGTTTTGTGTCTCGTATGTAACACTGGGTCCAGTACACAAACATTACTTTTTGTCTGATGTGTTACATTGGGTCCGACCACACCGCCGTTACATTGTGCCTGATCTCTACGGACGAACACAAATCAATAGCTGTGTTTAAACAGCCATGTACCTTTAAATATAAAAATAAACTTGAAAGGCTCTAATCCAGACCAGGCAAGGGACGTAATTAGTGGAATGTTGTCGCATTCATTACAAAACATGTTCCGCATGACCGACTTGAGTAGTTGATTGTTTCCATAAAACCAACTTCCTATTTGAGGGCGCGTTGTTTCAAGGGGCAAAAATAGAAGAAAAGTTGCATGGTGGGAGATTCTCTTTAAGAAATGTTGTGACTTGGTCAAATAGAATTAAGTCTTCAAAAACATAATTTAATAATAGGATGGATTGAACATGCTGGTGCCTATTTTCATCTTGATTTGTCGACTATTTTCATCTTGATTTGTCGACTCTTTTCATCTTGATTTGTCGACGATTTTCATCTTGATTTGTCGACTATTTTCATCTTGATTTGTCGACTATTTTCATCTTGATTTGTCGACTATTTTCATCTTGATTAGTCGACTATTTTCATCTTGATTTGTCGACTATTTTCATCTTGATTTGTCGACTATTTTCATCTTGATTTGTTGACTATTTTCATTTTGATTTGTCGACTATTTTCATCTTGATTTGTCGACTATTTTCATCTTGATTTGTCGACTATTTTCATCTTGATTTGTCGACTATTTTCATCTTGATTTGTCGACTATTTTCATCTTGATTTGTCGACTATTTTCATCTTGATTTGTCGACTATTTTCATCTTGATTTGTCGACTATTTTCATCTTGATTTGTCGACTATTTTCATCTTGATTTGTCGACTATTTTCATCTTTGAAAAATCAATTTTAATTTAACTTAGTTACATTTAATTTTTAAAAAAAAAAATTTCTATATGCGTTCATTCAATCGTCCTTAGTGTTGTTGTAGCCCCTAGACATCTCATAATATAATTTCTGAGTGGATGTTTTCCACCTTGATTGCGCAGCATGCTGCGCTCTCACTCGCTGCTTCCCCACATGCAGACAACAAATCACATAAAGAGTCAATACAACTGAGCATTGCTGGATATATCGAGCACCATCTGCAATTATGATAACGGATAATGTCCCAGTTCCCTTATTTTACACTCACAACGTGGTTGCGTTGTCCCAGCTAATTTGTTTATATCAGTCCAAATTTTTGCCTTAGCTCACATGTATCCATGGATCCTAGCTCACATGTATCCATTGATCCTTGGCTCACATGTATCCATTGATCCTTAGCTCACATGTATCCATTGATACTTAGTTCACATGTATCCATTGATCCTTAGCTCACATGTATCCCACTTACTTCAGATTTTATGCACTTATTATGAAATTATTTTTTTCTCCAATACCTTCTCTTGTCAGAAGACGAAATTCACTCAAAGCCCTTGGTTACTTAAAAAGCCTCTGGTCACTCAAGTTTCCTGGTTACTCAAAGTCCTTGGTCACTAAAGTCCCTTTCAAATCCCCTTGTTATTAAAAATCAGCTTGCTACTCATAGCCCTTAGTCACTCAAATCCCCTTCAAAGTTACTGGTTACTCCAAGCCCCTGGTTACTCCAAGCCCCTGGTTACTCAAAGCCCGTTGTTTATGATTACAATCCTTGTAACTCTATAACTTGTTATATATGGAGATGTCCGAGATGCCAATCATAGCTTTACGCTTGAGGTCACATCGCTGGTGTGCATTCATTTACTACTAAATTTGATGTCCAAATGTTCTGCTTGAGTAAACAGATTGGAGACTTTTTCTAAAACAACTGCGTAAAATATTTCACAAATTCTAACCCAATGTTTATAACTTTCTAAATGAAATAACATCATCGTCTGTGTTTCACTATATATATATACAGTTATAAATATATATATATATAAATATAGCTTGATTGAAACTGTACTGGACGACACGCTATACAAACCTTGGGCGCGTGTTTCGAGACATTTTAATATCCTTTAAATTAACTTCGCTTTTCTTTGTGGCTGGCTGGCGGGTACAACATCCGGACGACTCATTGACCCACTTTCCGTGAGCCTAAAAATCGAGCTGAAACCTGGCACTGAGACTGAATACCGGTGATAGCACATTCTTTCGAATTTTCAGCCCCATCCTCCAACCTTAACCCCCCAAAAATCAGTTTTTTTCCTGTTTGTCAAGGGGAAATTAAAGGAAATATGATGACAATAATTTCACGGAGGAAAATTCCCAATGACAGCGCTAACTGTTGAGATCGTTTTTAAAAACTGCGTTTGATTCGTAATATTTTTTTTTCCAATAGTTTGTGAAATAAATCTGCGGTGTAAAAGTGCGTGGGTCATTAGAATATTAATGTAGTTCAGGGGCGCGTTAAATGTACAATTGCGAGCCTTGAGGGGGGGAGCCCTAATTGGGATTCTTAGAACGTGTGTTATTTGTACACATGTTATTTCATTTCAAATTTTCAGTCCCCCCCCCCCCCCGTCCCCCCACATTTTCTCGATGTTAGATTTTATAATTGCTTTGTTATAAAAATCAATGTTTTTAAGGGTTGTTTAATTAAAGTTCAAATCCGTTTCTTATGGGCTTCCGGGCCTTTTGAAATATGCACTCCCAAAAAAATCAGACAAACTTAAAATATGATTTAAAGTTTTAGACTAATAATATCAGCTGTTTATGTCTGACCTCATAATGTAACATTTGTAACATAGCTACTTTTCAAGGAAGCAAATGGCTGTCCAATATAATAATATAATATATACATTTTTCCCGTAGACTATTTACTTTATTTTATTTCCCATTTTAAACTAGGATTCGGACTTTTGGAGAGTGGGTGCGTCAGTTCTAAAAATGAAGTCAACATCATGGCCAAGAATGTAGCAGACGTGGTGTTTGGCGGTATGTCCTACTGGATGCTGGGATATGGCCTCAGCTACGGCGACAGCAGCGGGACCAATGGTTTTTGTGGCATCGGGAAATTCTTCATTGATCCTGGAGATGCCACCATGGGTGTGGAGTTCTCCAGATTTTTTTTCCAAAGTTCCTTTGCCACCACGGCGACCACCATAGTGTCAGGTGAGTCTATGGGCCACAACAGTAACTGGTGAGTCTAGATATCACAATAGTGTATGGTGAGTCTAAAGATCACTATAGTGTCCGGTGAGTCTAGAGATCATAATAGTGACTGGTGAGTCTAGAGATCACGTGTCTGGTGAGTCTAGAGATCACGTGTCTGTGAGTCTAGAAATCACAATAGTGTCTGGTGAGTCTAGAGATCACAAAAGTGTCCGGTGAGTCTAGAGATCACAATAGTGTCTGGTGAGTCTAGATATCACAATAGTGTCTGGTGAGTCTAGAGATCACAAAAGTGTCCGGTGAGTCTAGAGATCACGAGTCTGGTGAGTCTAGAGATCACAATAGTGTCTGGTGAGTCTAAAGACGTTGTACAATCTTGTTGTCGACTACACATTGTTTGATAACCGTTTGCTGATGCAGTTTTGTAATCTGAATAGCTTCCCGATAACATGGCCCTCAGGCTTAATTGACGCCATGTTGAACTTAATAATTTGAATCATTTGAGACAAAAATAGCATACCGCTGTCTATGTCACTGAACAACCAACGTAGAGTGACACGTGTGTCATGTAACATCAGACTGGATTTCTGGTATATATATCAATAGAGACCCCCAACACTAAGTTAAGATATGATTGCATTTTTAGTCATGTAAATGTCAACTTTAATGTGTTACTTACAGTGAAGTATAACATGACATTTCATGACGGTTCAACATGAAATTACATGACTGTTTGACATATTTCATTACAGTTTGACAAAACATTTCAAGACAGCTTGACATCATATTCTTTGACAGTTTGACATAATACATGACGGTTTGGCATGTCATTTTAGGACAGCTTGACATCATTTTACATGACAGTTTGACATGACATTTTCAAACTTGTACGGAGTTTAAATATTTGTAAAAATCGATAAATTGATTGTGTCCAAAACAAATATAAAAACTACACTGTCAAATTGTAACGAAATAAGAACTTGCGTAGAGAGTTTCATTTCAAACTAGAAGGACAAGCAATTAAAATCTAAGATAAAATTTTTAGCTCAGTCTGTGTTATTTCACCAAATTGCGTCATCAGAAACAGCGTTCCTATTTATGTCAACTCATTAACAGGGACATTATGAGACGAGAAAACAATTCATGATTGTCACATATCTTCCTTGCTTGTTTGATGTTTTTTGGTCTGTTTGTTTTTCTTTTGTAAATGAAATCTCGTAATCCGTGTGAATAAAATTTCACTGCAATGTGATTTCACAGAACCGCTATTTCGACTCATACAAAGTGAGAGTTTTAATGGACGCTAAAAAAACTCAAGGTTCCGAATAACGTACAAGTTCAGAAAGGGACGATAAATATTTATAACTAGCGAGTACCCGGCATGCGTTGCAATGCCACTCACCGAAATAAAGTGTCTGTGTTTTAATAATTTTTTTGTAAGTTCTTCTAATAAACACCTTTTTTAACCGTCTGGTGCGTATTCGAATTAATTATAAGGTTTTAAGAAGTGTCAGCAGACCACACGCAGCTGTCCGTGTGGGAAGCATGGATTTTTCAAATTTAGTCCCAAAACTTATAGCGATTGATCCCCCCATGCAATAGCTATGTTTGAAATTATATTTATATGGCTCATTTAATACATATAAAAAATTTAGGGCCCCCGGCCCCAAAAGGAATATTGTGAAATATTTGTACTAAATCAGAAACCTATTTATTAAGTCACATATACAAAATGAAATGTCACAGTTTATATTTAATGTAATTCCACCCACTTATGCAATAGCTCTGCTTGGCGTTATATTTACATAGCTCATATAAGAAAAAAAAAAAGAATTTAAGGCCCCCGGCCCAAAGCGGAATATTGTAAAATATTTGCACTTCTTTAGAAACCTAATGCGGGCCTGCACACAACAACTCACTGAAAGTTTATCCCATTCAGATGAATAGTATAGGAACTCATACGGAAATTATATTTAAATAGCTCATATTAGAAAGAAAAACTACTATAGGGCCCCGGTCCAAAACTGGCAATTCTTTGTAAAATGAATGGGTTTTGATATTAATGGATATACTTTTGTAAATGTACTTACGTTGTGTTAACGTCATTGATTTTCTTAATTCGTAAAATGAGAATATAGCATCTATTTTTCACAACAGTAATATCATTGGATTTAAAGATATAAAATTGTACACACCCTATTTCCTAACCCCCATATATGTGTACCTAAGAAGGCAAATTATTTGTCAAATTCATTTTGAGACGTATAGTGTGCTGCCATGTGCAAATTAAACTATTGAATTACAACTTCCCCCTCCCCCAAACAGAGTTTTAAAGAAATTAATAAAATCATCCACGGGATTGTAATCCACTTACTTACGCAAAAACAATTTTTTTGCATTTCAAATGCTTTGTTCTTATTTAAATGAGTGATAAGTGCATTAGTGGATGCTATCTGGATATTTATTTTCGCTGCACCTATTGCATTAAACGGCATTTTCGTATTAAAAGTATATTTAAAGGTTAGTTGTTTTTTTTGTTTTTTTTACTAATTTATAAATTTCATAAATGTATATTTTGGGAAAGAATAAAAGTAAAAATTTATTAAACGTTAAAAATAAAAAGCAAAAATTGTATTTCATTTTTTTAAATTGTAGCAATTTAAAAAGCAATCTATTATATTTATTAATTTTACTTTTAGGAAGGGGGAAATACATTATCAATTTTATTAGGCGCGGTTATTAAATCAGATAAATGTTTGCATTGAATAAATAGACAATTTGAGTTCTGACGTCATTTGCGTTATTATTTAGAACAAATTAGTTTTACTTTTATTACGCAATATTTGGAACGTACTTAAAAAATGCACTAAAATCAACAGATGTTTTGGTTTCCCCGATAAATGTGATTACAGTGTAATTCTTTGATTATAATTTGTTTTATTAATTTTCATAACTTTCAACCACATTTAAAATGTTTAAAATAGTTCCTTAGTTGTTACTCCAGATTTATTTGTAATTTATATTATTAATACTTAAAATTTTATTAAAATTAAAGCGAATATACAATATATTTTTCGCATTACCATTGATTAGAGTTCCTTAAAATAATAGAAGAAAACTATGATTGTTTTTAAAAATGGGAACGTATTTAAATCGTATCGGTTCTTTGTGAGTTACGGTCAGCATAGATCATTCTTATATAATAGATGTATTGCTACATCATTGCTATTCAAAATCACAACACATTTACAAAGCTATATCCGATTCTAAAATACGTCACAAAATTCAAGCTTATTTATAAAAACAACAAAAATACTCTCTACACTAAACATGCAAAAACATGTTTTTCTCTGCTCTTGCTACAAATTGATGTCTGTTGGCATTTGTTCAAGGGCGGTTGAGTTGATAGATCCGTTTGAAATTATTTTGATAAAATTTGTTAAAGAAAACAAAAAGAATTTAACGACATCGGCCCATGCGAAATATTGTAAAATGTTGTTCTAATTCACCAAAGTTTTTATCACAATCGGATGAATGGTATAGGAATGCATACGATAATAATACGAATTAAGGCCCCCGGCCACAAACGGAATATTGTAGAATTGTTGTATTACTTCAGAAACCTACTTATTATATCACAAAATTAAAAAAAGAGAAACATATTACTGAAGTTGTATCGCATTCAGATAAATGGTATAGGAGTGCATACGGATATTATTTTTTACAAAGCTCATATAAGAAAAATAACGATTTTGGGGCCAACGGCCAAAAACAGATTATTTTAAAAGTGTTGTAACTACTTCAGAAACCTAATTATTATGTGACACACACAATTTAATGTCGCTATTTGTATTTGATTAAAAATCTATCCATCCACACATTAGCTCTGTTTGAAATTTTATTTGTATAGCTCATATAGGAAAAATAGAACATAGGGCCCCTGGCTCAAAACAGAATATTTTAAACGGTTGTAATAATTTGAAAAGCTTTGCGGACGTGGGTAAAACATTTTACTAAAGTTTTATCGCATTCAGATAAATGATATAGGAGCGCCTACAGAAATTATTTTGTACAAAGCTCGTATAATAAAAAAAAAGAATTTGGGAACAACGGCTGAATACAGGATTATTTTAAAAGTATTGTAATTACTCATTAGCATGCGCGACCTTATGGACAACCTTTCAACAAAGTTTTGTTGCAATCGCATGAATGGTGTAGGAGCGCATACAATTTGAAATTATATTCATATAGCTCATATTGGAAAAATAGAACATGGGGCCCCTGGCTCAAAACAGAATATTTTAAACGGTTGTAATAATTGGAAAAGCTTTGCGGGCGTCGGAAAAACATCTAACTAAAGTTTTATCGCATTCAGATGAATGGTATAGGAGCGCATACCGAAATTATTTTGTACACAGCTCATATAAGAAAAAAAAGATTTTGGGGCCAACGGCTAAAAACGGAATATTTTAAAAGTATTGTAATTACTCATTAACATGCGCGACTTTATGGACAACCTTTCAAAAAAGTTTTGTTGCAATCACATAAATGGTGTAGGAGCGCATACGGTTTGAAATTATATTTATATAGCTCCTATAAGAAAAAACGAACATGGGGCCCCTGGCTCAAAACGGAATATTTTAAAACGGTTTTAAAAATTTAGAAACCTTTGTGGGCATGCTCGCAACATCTCGTCAAAGTTTTAGCGTATTCGAATAAATGGTGTAGGAGCGCAGACGAAATCTATTGTTTACAAAGCTCATATAAGAAAAAAAAACGATTTTGGGCCACCGGCCAAAACGAAATATTTTAAAAGTGTTATAATCACCCAGTAAAATGTGCGAGTTTATGGAATACAACTCTCCAATGTTTTGTCGCAATCGCATGAATGGTGTAGAAGCGCATACGGTTTGAAACTATATTTATATAGCTCATATAAGAAAAAACGAACACGGGCCCCTGGCTCAAAACAGAATATTTTAAAACGGTTATAATTATTTCCAAACCTTTGCGGGCGTGCTTGCAACATTTTACCCAAGATTTAGCGCATTCAGACGAATGGTGTATGAGCGCAGACGGAAATATTTTTTTACAAAGCTCGTATAAGAAAAAAAAACAATGAAGGGCCAACGGCCGAAAATGAAATAATTGAAAAGATTTTTAAAGTCGCAGTTAAATGCCCAGGTAGGTGGCCAACAACTCACCAAAGTTTTGTTGCAATCGCATAAATGGTGTGGGAGCGCATATGAGACAAACAGACATACAGACATACATACATACATTCATTTTTATATATATAGATAGATAGAAGAATAGTTCAATGCTGAACAAATGAATCTTTGAAATGGATTTAGGTTATGTTTAAATTTAAAATGAAAATCTTCTTTTTTTTTTAATTATAAGATTGAGGCTTGTGTTTTTAGTAGACAATGCTAAGTGGTGAACTGAAGGTTGTGTTCTTCTATTGTTGTTCTATTGTTGTTCTATTGTTGTTCTGTTGTTCTATTGTTGATCTGTTGTTCTATTGTTGTTCTGTTGTTCTATTGTTGATCTGTTGTTCTATTGTTGTTCTGTTGTTGTTATGTTGTTGTTCCATTTTTGTTCTATTGCTGTTCTGTAATTGATCTATTGTTGTTCTATTGTTGGTCTTTTGTTCTGTTACAGTTCTGTTTTTGTTCTCTTGTTGTTCTATTGATTTTCTATTGATGTTCTATTGTTGGTTTATAGTTCATCTGTTGTTGTTCTATTGTTGTTCTATTGTTGTTCTATTGTTGTGCTATTGCTGTTCTGTTGTTGTTTTATTGATTTCCTTTTGCTGTGTACAAACTAAACTACCAACAGCTGTGTTCCCCATCTCCAGGTTCCATCGCTGAGAGGACGCGCTACGTCGCTTACATCGTATTCTCCTTCTTCAACACTTTCGTCTTCTGCATACCCGCCCACTGGGTGTGGTCTGAAAATGGCTGGCTCAACAAGATGGGCGTGGTCGATGTGGCAGGGGACGGCCCGGTGCACCTGGTGGGCGGAGCTGTATCTCTGGTGGCCGCCATCATGATCAAACCGAGGGCCAGGCGGTTTACGTCAGAGGATGACCATGAGATGGGATCACCAAGTGGGTCGTTGTTGGGACTCTTTGTCTTATGGTCAGTCAGTTCAACAATCAAATTTTTATTTGGATGTTAGGTTTGATGAAATAATCAAGTTTCAATTTGGGATGTTTGTCCTATCAAATGACCAGTACAATTTGAGAATTGTGATTACTTTAAACTGCGTCCGCTAGGGGTCTCTGGGAGTCTTCAGTGGCTCTTTGACTTAGATGTCACGTGAACTTTATCTACTGTGAGAACAGATACAGCATCTTTGGTTTTATGAGATCGAAGAATTATTTCGCCATTTCGTTCAATTGACATTCCCCATTGTTTCATTGTTGCACGACATAAAAATATATGGAGGTATTTAAAACTAATTGTACTGCGAAAGAACGTTTACTCCAAGTGGAAATAGTGAGACACAAACAAATGGTGCACATAAAACCGTATGTATTAGATTTCTTTATCGTACAACAAAACACACATTTAAATCTGTCGATATTCCTTCATGAGTACGACAAGAAACATCATTATGAAGCTGTGTCATTGAGTGGATTAAACTGAGGCATTCTCAAATTTGTTTGCAGGAGTTCAATCCCCAGCAAAATCCTTTCAGACAGCCAAAAAACCACCACCAGCATCCCAGTGGATAAGACTCTTTAATCTTGGATAGCAACTCATCTAAGAGAAAAAGAACTAAACAAAATCAAATCCGAAGATGGAGTCCCGTAGGCGGTATGACATTGACACAAAGAATATTCCGACAACGAATTGAGCAACTCTTCCTCAAGGCTACTACTACAAGGCGAAGGACTAACAATATAGATATATATTTCGTCATCGAAATTGACCATGGCCACCTTAATCATCGTATGTGCTAATTGTGAACTTGGCTGAGGGGGCGCAGATGGCTGATGGGGACGATTCTGGCTCGAAATGTTCTTGTGCAGGGGATTGGTGGGACATCTCCGGGGCAGAGTAAATCCGCGCTTTTCTTGTGTGTCTTGTGTGACCTATGGAATCAAAGTTGATTATCTAGATGCTCTTTGGTGTGGATTATGTGCGTACGTGATCATGTGCACGACGAGGGAATCAGCGCATGAGAGCGGGGCCTTTCAAGAAATATCCACTCAAAGATATTTATTATAAATATATATATATATATATATATATATATATATATATATATATAAATATATATAGTTAGACTTTTGAATTGTCTGATATCCTTTTGTGGTCAGTTTTATGAACTGATTTTGTAAGCGTGGTTCGGTTTTCGATGGAACGTGATGATTTAAAGTGGAACTGTTTACTTGGGGCTCACTGCGTGATTAGACGACGTGTAATAGGTCAATGAACAAGATGGTTCGGGAATAGGGCGGATGGCGGGTGGGGCTTACAGTGGTTAGTGTGTCGGGCGGTTAGTTCGTGGAGCTATTAGAGATGTTCTTACTGAGTTGTCCTTACAATTGTGTGTCGGACGGTTAGTTCGTGGAGCTATCAGATATGTACTTACTGAGTTGTCCTTACAGTGGTGAGACGGGCATGTTGTGTTGAGAGCGCGCACACTGATTGTGACTTTTTCTCTGAGAGTGGCTCGAGTGTTGGTCGTCTGAGCGTTTAACGGCCATCACGTTATGGGCTGTTCCTTGGAACTTTGTATACTAATGACGTCATAGTATGTACTTCGTGAAGAAACAAGAAGAGAAGGGAAGAGTGCGGCAATTTATTTTTTTTAAATAGAAATCACGAGTGACAGAAAAAAATAGTTCATGAATATTGTCTGTTCTAGCTCGTGGGTTCTTTGTTCTCGTCTATCTTTTTTATCTTGTCTATCGTGGTCTTCCTGTGTCTGTTTTCTGTCCACTGAATGAGAGCTTCTAAAACTATCCTCTCTCCCTTGTTCATAGTCTGTCTGTTCAAATGTGTTTTTCTTCTCCTTTCTATCTAACCTATATATTTTAAAATGAACATTCCGAGATAAAACGACTCTAGAACCCGGATAAGCTTACTAAACTAATATAGGTATCATCTACTGTAAAACACCACAAACTTATATCTTTTAAAAGAATTATATATAAAGCCCCCTCCGATCATCCTCCGATCACCCTCCACTCAGCATTCTATCATCCTCCGATCACCTTCCACTCAGCATTCTATCATCCTCTGATCACCCTCCACTCAGCATTCTATCATCCTCCGATCACCCTCCACTCAGCATTCTATCATCCTCCGATCACCCTCCACTCAGCATTCTATCATCCTCCGATCACCCTCCACTCAGCATTCTATCATCCTCCGATCACCCTCCGATCTACCTCTTCTCACCCTCCTACACCCTCCTATCACCCTCTTGTCACCCTCTTGTCACCCTCCTATCGCCCTCCTATCACCCTCCGATCACCCCCACCCGGATCACCCTCCGTATTCTGACAGGCACTGTTAAGTGTTTCAAAACGAGGCAAAGGGCGTGTATATTTTGCACATGATTTCTTTAAATCGTTTTCCATGGCGACTCATTATTGATGCGGCCATAAATGTGTTCGTTGTTTCCTGATAAAACTATACAACTTTTATTTTCAAGTTTGCTTCAATCATGAAAATGTTTGTCGACAATATGGAGACATTATGTCTCAAGCTCATTATTCTAATGGTCGTATTATTATTATGTTTTTCTTGAAGACAGCTTTTAGAGAGAGTAAGTGGCCAACTGTTAAAATTTTTCTTCGTCCTTTGCACGCGAAGATGACCAGGGCAGTTTTCGGTTTTAAGAGACGGAGAGTTGTTTGATTTTTCAGCCACACACTGTTTGATGTATTGCAAGACCTGGTCAAGACAACTTTAAATAGACCAGGGGTGTCATTAGGGGTGTGTCACTGTGCTCTTTATACGTTCTACGTCGCAGAGGATGTCGGAGTTTTCATTGTGTCAATGCCATACCGCCTACGTGACTCCACATCCGGGTTTGATTTCAGAGTTTTTCCTTCTCTTAGATGAGTTGCCGTCCAAGGTTATCGAGTCCCATCTCTTAGATGAGTTGCCGTCCAAGGTTATCGAGTCCCCTCTCTTAGATGAGTTGCCGTCCAAGGTCATCGAGTCCCATCCACCCGGGGTGCTGGTGATGTTTTTGCTTGTCTAGGTGATTCATGGGGATTTATCTCCTGTCCAAAGATTGACCGCTCGGCCACCCAGCACCCACTGCAATAAATAAAACAGTATACATACATATTCATCATCTCCAGGTGGGGTTGGCTGGCCTTTAACTGTGGCAGCACCTACGGCATTTCTGGAGGCAAATGGAAACTAGCTTCAAGGTCAGGGACATTTGTTTATATAATACAATAGCTCCAATTATTCACTTTGTTGAATATTTTTATACATTTCCTAATTTGCATTAGTCTATTGTGGGTTCCCGGGGCCTAGTGGAGAAGATAGAGAAGTTACAATTATTCATTGATTGATTGATTGGATATTTATATAGCACTGGTATCCATGCTACTTTAGCATGCTCACTGCGCTCTGGTTTTCATAAATCTATTTAAACAAAAAGTTTTTAAATGTTTCTTAAATGATTTTGTATCCTTTTCAATACCCCTCAAAGATTGAGGCAAACTATTCTTTAATTTTGCCGCTATAGTTTCAATTTAATTAGTCATTTATTTCTCACGGTTTGATTTGTGTTATATCTCAAGAGCTGCGGCAACTACACTGATGGCAGGCATATCAGGGGGCATCATTGGCACTTTGGGAAGGTAATTACGAGTCTTTATAAGTATTTGATCTTTTCTTTAATTAGGAAAAGTACAGAAATTATAAATAGAATTTTAACAAAATTAGCGATTGTCAAATATCATGATATTGTTGAAAATTTTTTTTTAAAATAAAAAGTAAGTTGAACTATTCAATCCAAGTTGAACTATTCAATCCAAGTTGAACTATTCAATCCAAGTTGAACTATTCAATCCAAGTTGAACTATTCAATCCAAGTTGAACTATTCAATCCAAGTTAAACTATTCAATCCAATTTGAACTATTCGATCCAAGGTGAACTATTCAATCCAAGTTAGTTGAGCTATTCAATCCAAGTTGAACTATACAATCCAAAATTAACAATTCAATCCAAGTTGAACTATTCAATGCAAGTTGAACTATTAAATCCAAGTTGAACAATTAAATCCAAGTACTATTCAATCCAAGCTGAGCTATTCAATACAAGTTGCTGAAATGCAGAATATTTTTTAATCGTCTGTATCTCTCTGGTTTTTAAAATGCCACTGATTGGTTGAAATGATATGACGTCATATTGTCTCATTAACATAATATTTACCCATTGGTTGAAATCATATGACGTCACATTGTCTCATTAACATAATGTCCACGGATTGGTTGAAATCATAGGACGTCATAGTGTCTCATTAACATAATGTTTGCATTCCCTCCTGTTTCAGTTTTCTTATAAACAAAAAGAAATTTTTGATTCCTTGGATCATCAATGGCACATTGGGCGGTCTTGTGTCCATCACAGGTAAGTAGCCCATTGGTGGAGTCTTGTGTCCATCACAGGTACATGGCACATAGCTGGAGTCTTGTGTCCGTCACAGGTAAATGGCACATTAAGGGGTCTTGTGTCCATCACAGGTAAATAGCACATTTCGGAGCCTTGTGTCCATCACAGGTAAATAGCACATTTCGGAGCCTTGTGTCCATCACAGGTAAATGATACATTTATTTGTTCTAAGATTAACTACTGGTAAATGACATATTGATTTGGTTCTAAGATCAATGACAGGTAAATGGCATATTTGGTCTGTGACAGGTGAGTTGGTTATAACTCTCGAGTCTATTAAATTGACGCCGTGGTCTCGGGAGACACATATCACATATCACATAGTTACGTCATCTTAGTTCAAGAGCTAAGGGGAAGTGGCTACAATTGAAAACATATAAACGTATTTCAGCGTGGTCTGACATGTAAGTTCCCTTCTAACCGTGGAATTCTGCTATTTATACACAAGAAGACGTGACGCGTGAACTTCTTGGACTAGTTGGAAGAAAAATAATTTGAATTTGAATGGCAACACTGAATGTGAATGACAACTCTGAATGTGAATGACAACTCTGAATGTGAATGACAACTCTGAATGTGAATGACAACTCTGAATATGAATGACATTTATGAATGTGAATAACAACTCTGAATGTGAATTACAACTCTGAATGTGAATGACAACTCTGAATGTGTATGACAACTCTGAATATGAATGACAACTCTGAATGTAAATGACAACGCTGACTGTGAATGTAAGTCTTTAACTTTCGTTTTACTTTAGCTGATCAATTCAATGCGACATTTGATTGTGACATTTCATTTGCAAGTCGTTGATGTCATGATTCAGCATATCTATTAAAGTCTAAAATCTTCCAAGTGTAATACGGTAAATATCAGGTAGGAACTCTCCTTTTAATAACCGCTTTATCTATTGATCTATTGACCTATTGATCTATTAATCACAATTTGCCTAACATCGTCAAAATAAATTTTATGTCTGCTCTACAAAAATCCCATGTACATAGAAATCAATGAAATCTCCCTGTAATGAGGAAATATCCCAAATGCTAATACCAGTTGTCAACAAATGGAAACTGCAATCGTCCTTTTTATTTTGAATGTCCAGTGACTTAATTGTGTTCAAGTTATCTAACGGTAGAGTCCTGTCAACTGCTAAGAGAAACTTTTCTTATAGGAAAACAAATTGACCGTTGTCTTAGGTATTATAGCCGAAATGTGCGCTAACAAATAATTTCCTATTGATATCATTGTCCCTTCAATCAATCTGTCACAGTCTTAGAAATATTTTACATTTTTTTTGTGTTTTTATGTTTTATGTAAACAAAATATATCTTACCTGAAGTAGCAGCCTCTCCCAGGTCAGCCCCTCCCACGTCAGCCTGTCTCAGGTCAGCATCTCAGGTCAGCCTGTCCCAGGTCAGCCTCTCCCAAGTCAGCCTCTCCCAGGTCAGCCTCTCCCTGGTCAGCCTCTCCCAGGTCTTACAACACTATGAATTCCACTTGCTCCGAGAAATCTATCCAGCCAAACTCTACTGGATTGGAAGTCTTTAGCTTCGGCCATTGTCCTCTGTGTGTGGCCAACAAATCACTGTGCCACTGCCTGGCACTTGTCCTCTGTGTGTTGCCAACACATCACTGTGCCACTGCCTGACACGTGTCCTCTGTGTGTGGCCAACAAATCACTGTGCTACTGCCTGGCACTTGTTTTCTGTGTGTGGCCAACTGTGCCACTGCCTGGCGCCTTTTCACATAATAATTTATCGCTAAAATTATCGACAAACTACAGGCAGTTGGTTTCATTTATCCAGACTAACAACAGTTTTTGATTTTTTAATAGTGTTTCTATCACTGTAGACATATTCTTCGTTGACACAGTGACTCTTTTAGCCAAATCAGTCGTCTTTATTGTCTTTTTGGTCTTAAGAATAGCATACATCGTCAATGCCATCATCTTCCATTGCATGCCGATGTCGGAAACAAGAAGCTCTTTAACATGTTATAATATAACTAGGAATTAAGAAGCTCTTTAACATGTTATAATATAACTAGGAATTAAGAAGCTCTTTAACATGTTATAATATAACTTGGAATGAAACAGGTGCAGTTGTTTCTTTTTTTACAACGGTCGAGATATTTTGAGAAAATACCCGGTGGATCCAAGTATTACAAAGAAGAGTTAACTTCTCTTTTTTCTATAATATGTGCCGGCCTTGAAACAATAGTCCTACAGACAGGACTACATACAGTCCTTGTGGCTCTTTATCGATTAATATAATAGTCGCCTCCGAAAAAATTCAACATTTTTTTTACAGAGTTCAACCGTCAGGCTTGACGCTTGCTGCTCGAAAGCCGCCCCCCCCCCAATTCAGTACTATTTAAATAGTGTATAAAGAAGTATGCGTATGTTCGTAGCACAAATTATCGTTCGTTTATCGAGACGAAAAATTGTTCACCAAACGTGTTCGTTATCCGAGGTTCCACTTTATAACTATCGGAATCTAGGCTGAAATTCTTATTTCACCTGAGACGCGGTTCCTTTCTTGCTGCGTTCAAATAGTGCAGAGCTCAGCGACCTAGTGGACATTCGCTAAGCTCAAACAGTTCACAGCTCAGCGACCTATTGGACATTCGCTAAGCTCAAACAGTGCACAGCTCAGCGACCTAGTGGACATTCGCTAAGCTCAAACAGTGCTCAGCTCAGCGACCTAGTGGACATTCGCTAAGCTCAAACAGTGCACAGCTCAGCGACCTAGTGGACATTCGCTAAGCTCAAACAGTGCACAGCTCAGCGACCTAGTGGACATTCGCTAAGTTCAAATAGTGCAGAGCTCAGCGACCTAGCGGACATTAAATATGCATTTTAAATAAAAGCTGCTTCTGAAATATATAATGATATCATTTTTATGGGTTTTATTATTGCAAAAGACTGAGATTTTCCTTTTTCTTTTATCAAAGGATACAGTAGTTGTAGAATTGAGCAATTGTCCAGTGAGATAGTTCTCTAATATGTTTATAACTCTACCATCAGCAAGCTGTGCTGTGACCGGTGTTTGGGAGTCCCTGGTCATCGGGTCAATAGGAGCAGTCCTGGTCCTACTGACCGATGTCCTCCTGGTCAAGCTGCACATTGACGACCCTGTCAGTGCCATAGCCGTACACTTTACGGGTGGGGTCTGGGGTCTACTAGCCACTGGACTATTTGTTCATAAAGACACCATCACATTTAACTTTGCTGAGAGGCCAGGAGTGGTGCAGGTAATTAGTGGCAATGAGTGGTGCAGGTAATTAGTGGCCAGGAGTGGTGCAGGTAATTAGTGGCAAGGAGTGGTACAGGTAATTAGTGGCGAGGAGTTATGCAGGTAATTAGTGGCGAGGAGTGGTGCAGGTAATTAGTGGCGAGGAGTGGTGCAGGTAATTAGTGGCAAGGAGTGGTACAGGTAATTAGTGGCAAGGAGTGGTACAGGTAATTAGTAGCAAGGAGTGATACAGGTAATTAGTAGCAAGGAGTGGTGCAGGTAATTAGTAGCAAGGAGTGGTGCAGGTAATTTGTGGCAAGGAGTGGTACTGGTAATTAGTGGCAAGGAGTGGTACAGGTAATTAGTAGCAAGGAGTGGTGCAGGTAATTAGTGGCAAGGAGTGGTGCAGGTAATTAGTAGCAAGGATGGTACAGGTAATTAGGTGCCAGCAGTGGTGCAGGTAATAATGGGACAGTAGCTTGACTGAGAAAGTCTAAATCAAATCTTCATTTACAATAATGTTTTGTCCTAGGGCGGTGGCTTCCACATGCTTGGTATACAGGCTCTTGCAGTGCTCTCCATCACTGTCTGGTCATTTCTTATGGGCGGAGCTATCCTCAAGGTCATTGACCTCACCGTGGGTCTTAGGCTGTCAGCAGAGGACGAGGAGCTTGGAGCCGACATGGCAGAACACAATATCAGGTAATGATGTTACACAATATCAGGTAAAGACGTTATGCAATATCAGGTAAATATGTTATGCAATATCAGGTAAATATGTTATGCAATATCAGGTAAATATGTTATGCAATATCAGGTAGAGATGTTACACAATATCAGGTAAAGACGTTATGCAATATCAGGTAAATATGTTATGCAATATCAGGTAAATATGTTACACAATATCAGGTAAATATGTTATGCAATATCAGGTAAATATGTTATGCAATATCAGGTAAAGATGTTACACAATATCAGGTAAATATGTTATACAATATCAGGTAAAGACGTTACACAATATCAGGTAATTATGTTACACAATATCAGGTAATTATGTTACGCAATATCAGGTAAAGATGTTACACAATATCAGGTAAAGATGTTATGCAATATCAGTTTTTGTTTAAGGTCAACTTATTTCACAAACAAACACAAATAAAGAAATAATAACATTGAATTTTCCAGATCATTGTATTAATAATTATTGGACTTTTCAATTTTACATAAAAAGCTATGTACACAATTAATCAAATACACAAATTTAACATTTTAACAAATATATAAATAGATTTCAAATCCACATTTAAAAGCGAGTACTTTTTTTTTAATCTTATATTCATTCCATCTTTTTTTTTCTTTAGATCTTTCAATTCAGCCCATCGGATCCAACATCTGTCAGCACTCAATGCCGTGCTGGAACTGGCCGAACATAATGCGTTGACCACAGCTGACGTCAAGTACACCAACCCTACAGGGACCAGGTCCTCCACTAACGGCTTCATCCAACCCAGGAAGAAGTCGTTCCATCGAGGCGAGGGTTGGTTGTCCAACGGAGCCAACCATTCGGTGACCACTCACCCGGTCGAGCCGGGTCTGATTCTGCGTGTAGATAAAATGACGTCATCCGACGATCCTGACCGGAATCAAACCAACGGCAATAGAGTGCCAGATTTCATGAGACGCAGTTCTAACGGCTCACCGTCTTACAACAATAATCAAACAAAGTCAAGTACAAATAAGAGAATGAAAAAATACATTAACACCGGTACAATTCGAGAATCTCCGATGAATAATATGGCCCCGAAGGGTTCTCAGGCTGAGGAGAATGGGACAATGAGTACCTCCAGTGTCTGCATGTTGAGCTACACCAATAAGGAAGATCCGAATGGAACCATTGTCATTGAACGATTATAACAGCTCTGGTGTTTGGGTGTGAATTCGGCTAAATGGTTGTCTTCAGAACAGCTCACCGTTTATTGCGTTTATTGTAATTAAGATGCTGGTTATGTTAAATTGTTGTATTGAAAGTCTGAAGCGAGAGGGAGGTATCTGAGGGGACAGAGATATAGCTCAGGTGATAGCGATGTATTACAGGTGAGAAAGATGTGTCTCGGGATAGGAATATTGCTTATAATTATTAAAATACCACATCTCTGTCCACTAAATAACAGAGTCTTTCCCTCGAACTAACAAGGACTTTGCCCATAAACTAATCAGGACTTTGTCCTCTACCTGACCCGGATGTTGTCATCTACCTAGCCAGTATGTTGTCCTTCTACCTAACCAGTATGTTGTCCTTCTACCTAATGAGGTGTCCATTAATTATGTCAACAAAATATTGGGGGGCGGGTGGAAATGTTTGACAGGTTTTGACAAGGGGGAAAAGGGGGGGTGTTGGATTAGTTGTCGTCACAATCATGTTTTATGTATTAAAAGTTAACTGGTTATTACATTATTTTTAAAAATGTATAAGTGTAAATGAATGATATTGATAGAGTAGGAATACGATATTTTGAGAATTAGCGGAGAGTGAAGTGAGTAACAATAATAGCATCGCTGCTTGAACGGATTTACAAAATCTGTAACATCTATTTTGCATCACATGTCATGTTGAAAAGTATGTTCAACAGCTCAGACAATGCCCTCTTGAGCATACGAAATTAGCACCTGCTCCTCAACAATAGATTCGACCAATGCGAGTAGCTTCCAGGAGACAGACAGAGCGTATGGCAATTATTGCTCACATCGACAATGTTTCTCTTGTAAGTGCTGAATGGTTAGATGAGGATGATGTTGACTTGTCTGGTATATCAGTTCCACAAGATGAAAATGATAAATCAGCTACTATAGACTATGCCCATCAGGGGCGTCATTTCAGGGGGTTTTAGGGGAGGGGGGGAGCAAAACCAACACTTGGTTGGCTTGTTAAAATGTTTAATACTGGAGGCGCCACAGTACATGAGGCGCCACAGTACATAGAAATTTTAATAAAACCTGCAAATTCGGGGGGGGGGGGGCAACTGCCCTTCCCAATTGATGTCCTTGATTCCCATTTTTACGATAGAACAACACCTGGCTATTCCATGGGGACGATGATAGCAGCTAGAAACTATAATATAATTGTCATCTATACTGACATTAATCAAATTTATAACACAAACAATGATGTTTAGTCTTTAACAAACTTTTCATTGATTCCGCATTTTAAAATTTAAGCTTTAAAGCATTTTAACTTGTTCATTAACAATAAAGATGTAATAAAAATGGTTTTCCTACAAGTGTATGTGTCAATCAAATACATCAACACAAAGCCAAATGTATTTATAAATTTACGTATATTATAATTCATTATTTTTTTTTGGGGGGGTAGAAAATTTTGACATAATTAAATAGGGGGGTCATTGAAAATTTGACAGTTGTTGACAGGGGGGAGGCGGTCAAAAATTGCGTAAAAATTGTTGACATACGTGTTATGTAGACGACGTGTTTACGTCATCTTTCCCCTGGAATGAACAAAGCTGACCAATAGCTCGGAACCGCATTTAGGGTGGAGCTAGCTAAAAATAGTCTCTCTTGACCTTGTTTACAATTAGATACAATCTATAGCATGTACTATTATTAGAATCCTTTATAAGTTACTAGGTTGGTCGAGGCGCTTATGCAATCTGTAAGCCCCTTCTAGAGACACCTATGAAACAGGCCATCTATATCAAGCCAGAGAATTGAACGACGCTGGGGGTACGACAGACGAGAGTTATTTTGAACGTGAGCTATGTGTGCTATGTGTGCTATCATTTTTATCACGAGATATCTTGAGCGTGTGTTATTTTTACTGCGAGACAAGAGCTTTGTTTACTGTGTGTGTGTGTGTAGATTCCTTTTCATCATTGTACCCCTTTACACCATTGTACCGGTACAAGCCAATCATTATTCTGTAAGTCAATAGCTTTAATTAAATTTTATTAGATTTTTTAATTCCTTATTTACGTATTAAAATGTATTAATTGTAATTAGCCCTGGTTTAGGTATCGTATTCTTTGTGATTGTATTTAACTTAGGGTATCGTCTTTTGTTGTGTACTGGAGATGGGTACGGATGCAGTGGATGACCAAGATGTTCTACGCGCTAAATCTTATGAAGCCAGTAGGATGGCCACCATTGAGACACGCAGGCAAGCCCGAAAGAACATTATTAAATCCATGACTGCACCAACTATCCCCTGCCCGCGGTGCCACCATTTATTCCGTGTACGTATAGGATTGGCAAGCCACCTACAAACCCACCGTAACCCACCCCCCTAACCGGATGGCTGGATGGTCCTAGTCGATTTGACGGACGAACAACAACAGACAACTGTCTTATAATGAGCCATATAATTAAATAAGAGATTACATTCTCTAATCTTACAACGGTACGTTACATAAGTAATTGACGACACCTAACCAGTATGTTATCCTTCTGTATCTATGACCTCCCACCTGTACCTATGACCTCCTCGGTACCTATGACCTCCAACCTCTACCTATGACCTCCAACATGTACCTATGACCTCCAACCTGTACCTATGACCTCCTCGGTACCTATGACCTCCAACTTCTACCTATTACCTCCAACATGTACCTATGACCTCCAACCTGTACCTATGACCTCCAACCTGTAAAAGTTGATCTCCAAACTGTAACTATTACCTCCAACCTGTACTTATGACCTCCAACCTGTGCATTTAACCTCCAACCAGTACCTATGTCCTCCAACCTGTACCTATGACCTCCAACCTGTACCTATGACCTCCAACCTGTACCTATGGCCTCCAACCTGTAGCTTATGGTGTTATCTGTTCACTAAATGACATAATTATAGCATGATTTATTGACCAATGAACGAGATGTTTGGTATCAAACACTAGGCTACATTCAACCATTGCTACATTCAACCATTGCTACATTCAACCATTGCTTCATTCCACCATTTCTACATTGAACCATTGCTACATTGAACCATTGCTACATTCAACCATGCTACATTGAACCATTGCTACATTCAACCAATGCTACATTGAACAAATGCTACATTCAAACATTGTTACATTCAACCATTGCTACATTCAACCAATGCTACATTGAACCATTGCTACATTAAACCATTGCTACATTCAAACATTGTTACATTCAACCATTGCTACATTCAACCATTGCTACATTGAACAATTGCTACATTAAACCATTGCTACATTCAACCATTGCTACATTCAACCATTGCCAATTTAAACCTACATTTTTTGTAATGCATCTAATTCATGCTTAGATCCAAACAATTTTTGTACCACCAAAAAACTTGATTTCATATTACCCACGATACTGGCAATATCTTTCATTGTGACCGGATTTCTAAATATGTACTTATTTTTAAATTGTATCAGTAATTATTTAATAATTATATATGTACTTATTTTGATTACAATATATGTACTAATTTTGATTATTTTATATGTAATTATTTGATAATTATGTATTTGATTATTTTGATTATTATACATATACCTATTTTCGCCATACATAACTTCTCTTTTTGATAACAACACAAGTATAAAACAAATAGCATTAGGACTTAAACACCAGTGTTATTGTCATAAGATTAATGTTATAGCTAGCATCATAATGATCGTTTTAAAGATTCATTGTTTTGCCAATGTCATTACATTAAGAATGTCCGATAACTCTATGTACGTACATTTAAACACTATCAGTCATTTTAATTTATCTGAGTTGTCCACCCTGTTTGCCCGCCTTTAATTTATCTGAGTTGTCCACCCTGTTTGCCCGCCTTTATGATAGTCCCCATTCCTTGTAAACAGTCCCTTTAACAGCAGCCTGACAGAAGGATCCTCACACCTTGTAAACAGTCCCTTCAACAGCAGTCTGACAGAATGGTCCCCACACCTTGTAAAGAGTCCCTTTAACAGCAGTCTAACAGGATTCTCACAACGTGTAAATAGTCCCCGTAACAGCAATATAAACCGTTAAACATTACTTGATAACTATTGTTGTATTACTGTGTAAGTTGGATAGGTGAATACAACTTTCTATTCAACAATCATTCATGTGGATCTGCTTAAGTCATTTCTTTCTCAATTAAATTGTTGTTTTATGATTACATGTCTGGGAGTAGATGGGAACATTGGATAAAATACAAGGAGTCAGATGGGAACATTGGTTAAAATACAAGGAGTCAGGTGGGAACATTGGTTAAAATACAAGGAGTCAGGTGGGCACATTGGATCAAATACAAGGAGTCAGTTGGGAACATTGGTTAAAATACAAGGAGTCAGCTGGGAACATTGGATCAAATCCAAGGAGTCAGTTGGGAACATTGGAAAAAATACAAGGAGTCAGTTGGGAATATTGGATGAAATACAAGCATATTCCATTTATATCCAGTGAATTTAATGAAGAAGTCATATCTATTTTTAGGACTTAAACCACTACTTAAGTCTTTTATTTTTAGCAGGGCAATAAGTAACACCAACCCTCTGGTCCACCATTGCATTGCAGACAAACATGTTTGCCAACCATCTGGTCAACCATTGCACCTCATACAAACATGTTTGCCTGAAACTCTAACAGTGTAGCCATTTAAATTTTAGTATTATTTTTATTAGTTGTCTTATACAGCGCGGGAGCCCAGCTGGGCTCACCGCGCTGTACATAAAAATATTAGCAAAAGAGACATAATCGTGACAAAAAATAATAAAAAATACATTTATGTAATAAAGAACAGCTGTATAGAGACAAAACAAAAACAAATGCATATTCACCCCACACACCCCAGAACTTTTACATGTCAAGCCATGGACGGCGGCCAGCAGCATCGTTTAACGTTCGGGGTGCGGGTGGGGGGGGGGGAGAATCAGTCGGGGTAGTAGAGTTTAAAGAGATGTGTTTTGAGTTCAGTTTTGAAGGCCTGGGTGGTTGGTATATTGCGGATGTTTAGTGGCAGAGAATTCCATTGTTTGGGGGCACAGTTTATTGATTGCACTGTAATTTACTTTCTAGTTAGTATGATTTTTGTTTTTCTAGAACTGCTGTTATGGTTCTTTTATTGATTTGTCCTGTAATTGGACTGCATGTCAATGTCTTTTTATTGAATTGTTAAATGATTGGACTTCATTGCCAACGTCTTTTTATTGTTAGTCCTGTGATTAAACTTCATTGTCAAATATGGTCATTTGTTTGATCTGTGTTAGGACTTCATTGGCAAATCTCGTCATTTATTTGACCTGTGTTAGGACTTCATTGTTAACTCTGGTCAATTATTTGACCTGTGTTAGGACTTCATTGGCAAATTTCGTCATTTATTTGACCTGTGTTAGGACTTCATTGTTAACTCTGGTCAATTATTTGACCTGTGTTAGGACTTCATTGTTAACTCTGGTCATTTATTTGACCTGTGTTAGGACTTCATTGTTAACTCTGGTCATTTATTTGACCTGTGTTAGGACTTCATTGGCAAATTTCGTCATTTATTTGACCTGTGTTAGGACTTCATTGTTAACTCTGGTCATTTATTTGACCTGTGTTAGGACTTCACTGTTAACTCTGGTCATTTATTTGACCTGTGTTAGGACTTCATTGTTAACTCTGGTCATTTATTTGACCTGTGTTAGGACTTCATAGGCAAATTTCGTCATTTATTTGACCTGTGTTAGGACTTCATTGGCAAATTTCGTCATTTATTTGACCTGTGTTAGGACTTTATTGTTAACTCTGGTCATTTATTTGACCTGTGTTAGGACTTCATTGTTAACTCTGGTCATTTATTTGACCTGTGTTAGGACTTCATTGTTAACTCTGGTCATTTATTTGACCTGTGTTAGGACTTCATTGTTAACTCTGGTCATTTATTTGACCTGTGTTAGGACTTCATTGTTAACTCTGGTCATTTATTTGACCTGTGTTAAGACTTCATTGTTAACTCTGGTCCTTTATTTGACCTGTGTTAGGACTTCATTGTTAACTCTGGTCATTTATTTGACCTGTGTTAGGACTTACTGTCCAATCTGGTCACTTATTGATGATTATTTAATATAATGAGAACTCAAGACTTTGTTATTTGTATTTATATATAGATATATATTTTTTATTATATGACTTCTATGTATTTCCATATTTACAATTCTATTTATACACACTTGAATACAGAGTTGAAAGAGCAGAATGATAAAATGATTCCGATTGGTTCAATATACACGTCACCACTTCCTTCAATTCAATCAAAGTTGGACTGGTGAAATTATGGGAACCAATCACTGACAATAATTCATCGCGGTACATGGTGCAAATTTGAAGGTGGTATTGTATTATACATGTTCAAATATTTACACAAGATTATTAAATTAAAGTTCAAGTTTTTCATTCTCACATTTCATGACAAAAATAAAATAAATAACCGAACACAAAATGTGATGCACATAAACCTTCTTGAACACATTATATTAACATTCAAACTGACCAGTGTGTAGCCATTGGTCAGCTGGCAACCAGTCATATCACATGAACTTAACCTTTAGGAGTATGTACATTGAGCTGGCTGAAACCTCTGGCATCAATTAATTTATATTTATGGCATATACATATGTTTACATATATTTAAATATATTATATATTTACAAATATTTACAAAACCTTATATACATTATGTATTTAATTGTGCAATATTATCAATGAGTCATACAATAAAATATGTCAAACTTGTTCATTCACTCCAACTCGAATGTGGCATTGACCGTTATGTAAAAGGGGCCCAAAGTGATTAAAAAAATGTGTTTACATTTTAAGATATTAAAAATCTTTTTCAAAAAGTTCTATTTCAGGACCGGAACAAATAAAATTACAAACTTACATTACAGAGATCGAAGTTTTTTTATTTGTTTTAAATCAGTTTTAGGAGTCATGATGCAGTCATATTTGCCTGACAATCTTGTGATTGATGTTAACATATCGAGTGCCATTTCACACATCCCACCACATTCTCTCACTCACACACCAAGGCTCTGACGTAGACCGGAGTTTGCACTCTGATTTAGACCAGAGTTGGCTTTAACCCCGAGTAAAGATTTTAGTCATCAACTGTAAATCTGTAGTTATCTTGTCAACTGTAGGTTTGAACCTACACGACAAACCCTTAGTCTTAGCTATAGTAAATGTCTCTAATGCTTGAGGTATTTTTTATATTCAAGGGGAGCTATGCATGACAGCAGTCTCCGAAATATGTGTGTAATTATCTCCCTTGAAATACATTAACCATGCTAAACTCAAATAGATTGTTTTGTAACAAATTTTAAAAGTAATAATAATAGGTTGTTACAGGTGGACCAAATCAATAGGTTGTTACAGATGGACAATGCAAGGATGATCTAATTACTCTTAAATATTCATAGAACGATGAAAGAAGATTTTGAAATTCTTAGATAAATAAGACACGCACTTTGACCATTTCTGTGAAGTGAAATAAAGTTGACCCAAATCACATCGCCAGATCAATATTAATCACATCGCCAGATCAAAAGTGATGAAACTCCAAGATCTAGATGTGAAAAGTTATTGGAAGAATTTTGTCAAAGAGTTGCCAACGCGGACTTCCGGTTTTTAGTTTCTGGTCGATTGAGTTGAGGCTAACATTTGCTTGTATTTCATGTCTTACACTTGATAAGTCCCGTCACTGTGGAGAGATATATTTTTTGTTACTTATAGTTTAGGAAGTTGAAAATTATTTTTTAAATTAAATATTTGAAAATTCTCCCCCCCCCCCCCCCAAAAAAAAAAAATTTAAAAAACCCAGTTCACAATGATTACGTCCAATTCATTTCGTAACGTAATTCAACCACACAATCTTATTGGATGTTGGTTGTTATTCATAATATTCCGGGACACAAAGTCCTTCAATATCTTTCAGCATCCTGGACTTCATTAGCTTGTTAGCGTGTCGAACTCTAACATAGGAGGGGGGAGGAGGGAGGGGGGGTTACTTTAGCATAGGGGTGCCACATTGTGTTGGCATAATTTAACATAAGGGGCGCCACAATATACCGACATATTCCAAAATTGAGGGGCGGCCCGATGTGCTGGTATAATTTAACATAAGGGGTGCCACAATGTGCTGACATACTCTAATATTGGGGGCGCCACAATGTGCTGACATACTCTAATATTGGGGGAGCCACAATGTGCTGACATACTCTAATATTGGGGGAGCCAAAATGTGCTGACATACTCTAATATTGGGGGAGCCACAATGTGCTGACATACTCTAATATTGGGGGAGCCACAATGTGCTGACATACTCTAATATTGGGGGCGCCACAATGTGCTGACTTACTCTAATATTGGGGGCGCCACAACGTGCTGACATACTCTAACATAGGGGGCGCTACAACGTGCTGATATACCCTAACATAGGGGGCGCCCCACATGTGCCGATAATAGTATGAGAACTTACCATCCCCACCACTTGTAGCCACATGGGGGGCAGATGTTCTGAGGGTAGTCACAGTCCCCCGTGGCCGGGTTAAAGAAGAAGCCCCCGTCACTGGCCGTACAGCGCCTCAGGCTGATGAACTCCCCGTGGTAGCACTCATAAAAGAAACTGCACCCCCGGGTCAAGGCCGGGTACCGACCGTCTGCCTTACCCCGGCACGTGTCAGAAAACCCACAAGGGGGCGGGGCGTTCTCGGGCAAGTCACATCGACCTACGAGGAACAGAATAATCAAAATAATCATAATAAAGCAAAGTAACATAATCTGTTAATTACTTCGTAATCATTTCCGTTACATAATCTGTTAATTGCACCTTAATCATTTCAGTTACATAATATGTCAATTACTTCTTAATCATTTGTGTTGCAATGAAATGGGGATCATCTACATATAATCTCCCATTATCCTTCTACTGTGTAATTTCATATTTATTTATTTTTTAAAATTTTGTTTACTTTTTTTTTAAGATGCTAAAAATCGTTTTCAAAATGTCCTATTTAAGGACTGGAACAAATGAATTACAAACTTGAATTATAGAGATCGAATTTTTAAACAACAATTTTTAAATACTATCTAACACAGCGTTTCTCAACCTTTGGGTCGCGACCCCCTTGGGGATCGAACGGACCTTGCAGAGGGGTCTCCTAAGACCATCGGAAAACATCTATACTCTACAGTTATGAAGCAGAAACGATAACAATTTTGTGGTTAAGGGTCGCCACAACATGAGGAACTGTGTTAAAGGGTCGCGGCGTTAGGAAGGTTGAGAACCACTGGTCTAATATTAAATATGAACGAAAAAACCAACTAAACTGTTGAGAACTGATACACAGCTCCAGTAATATTGAAATGTTAAGTGTGCGTCATAGAAAAGTTTATTTCAAAGATGATCTAAAGCTGCAGACGTGAAAAGGTACAAGGCTAACACCGTGCTTTGCTCACAGGGCTACCGTGCTGTGGTCACAGGGCTACCGTGCTGTGGTCACAGGGCTACCGTGCTGTGGTCACAGGGCTACCGTGCTTTGCCCACAAGGCTATCGTGCTTTGCCCACAAGGCTACCGTGCTTTGCCCACAAGGCTACCGTGCTGTGGTCACAGGGCTACCGTGCTTTGCCCACAAGGCTACCGTGCTGTGGTCACAGGGCTACCGTGCTTTGCCCACAAGGCTACCGTGCTTTGCTAAAAAGTCTACCATGCTTGCTCAGAAGACTAGTGTTCTTTGCTCATTAGGCTACCATGCTTTGCTCACCTGTGATAGCGCTGAAGACCGTCCCCCGGGCACACGTCCCGTTGGTCAGCATGACCCCTTTTTGGCATTCAATGAAATTACTGCATCCTGTGGCCTGGTCTGGATACACACCAGTGGGCAGGGTCTCGCACGGGCTGGGCTGTGAAGGTTACAGGGTAGAGTTAATATGTTGCCGTCCAAGGTTTTAGATTAAATTGGTATGTTTATTGATATTGGTATATTGATATTGGTATATCGATTTTGGTATTTTGATAATGGTATGTTGATATTGGTATATCGATTTTGGTATTTTGATATTGGTATGTTGATCGTTTTTGTGTGGCCTTACAGACTTTTGAATACTTCAAAAAAATTAATTAATTAGGTGACAGCAACGATGTCATTCTAATGAACTAAACTTTAAAATAATTCAAAATAGGTAACCGGAAATCAGGTTTTTGTTTAACATACTTTACTCCTAACCCCAACCTTTTTCCTACACCTTTTTATCACGTTATAAAAAACATGGTTTCAAATAGCACATATTACTACATAAATTACTATACACAAAAATTACTATACACAAAAATTACTATACACAAATTGGCATGAAATTTAACCAAACACGTCTACAAACACAGAATTTTTCGGTCTCCAAATAAACTCGAACACATCCAGGCATATCAATAAAACAGACAGGACAATTCTTGGTATTCGATCAGAATTCTGACAGTCTCCCTGGTAAAGTTGACAAAAACATGGGTGTAGATTACTTCTGAGTCTTTAGGAGAGTTTAGAAGTGAACCTTGACCTATACACGTTAAAAAGGAGAAGTTATCATAACAAAGGTGTTTCTCGGGTTCCATACCTGGAGTCCACATGGTCTCACTGTTAGTTCAGCCGACAGAACGCATTTCTGGGTCAGGGGGTCAAAGATGCCCAGGTCACAAGTGTTGTACTGTTGGAAGGCGCCTTGCTTACATTCAAAGTAATGAGTGCATCGTCCATAGGGGTCAGCGTAATGACCATCTAACTTACCCCCACAAAGAGGAGCTTGACCCTCTCCACACGGCCGGGAGGCAAAGCTGAAGAAGGGTGTGACATTAGAGGATGTGTCATTAGAGGCTGTGACATTAGTGGATGTGTCATTAGAGGATGTGACATTAGAGACTGTGACATTAGAGGTTATGACATTAGAGGCTGTGACATTTAAATGTTTAGATCAACCAACTAAAATGAAATGACAACATCTCCCTACCTGAATGGCTGACACGACGGAATGGCTGGGTCAAACACACTACCAGGCGGGCACTCGTCATAGCCGCGAAATGTCCCCAAAGCACATCGGAAAAAAATGGCGCAGCGACCTTGCTCATCCGGGTAGTAGCCGTCAGGTCGGCTGCTGCAGTCCGGCAGGAAACCCCCGTGGAGTTTTGGAACCTGGTAAAATAAAAGTTTGTTTAAATTGCGAGGCTGGTGGAACAAAATAAACCATCATATATAGATGTTAAACATTTCAAGAAAGATAACTGTTATTTATTATTCTTCATTGAATTACTTCCCTTAAAATGATCAAGAATGGGGGAACGAAATAATTCCATTTTGGGCACAGATCAGGGTGGACATTTCACAGGCCGTGAAATCTGTCCGTGCACGAAGTAATGATAATGTTTTCAGAACGATGGACAATGCTTTCGTAAAACATGGCTGATAGTAAAGTATTACAGCATACATCAGGGTATTACGTTTGGCCTATCTCTCAGAAGCCGTTCCATTAACAAGTTTGGCGTTGCAAGCTAGCAAAAGCAAGCCATCCGGTTTCATGGCCAGCGGTAAATCACGACAGCGATGGTTCGATGGACACACGCAAGGTCTATTACATGAGCATTAAGCACACCCCACACAAGATCCATTTCATGAGCCTTCAGCACGCCCCACACAGGTCCATTACATGAGCCTTCAGCATGCCTCACACAGGTCCATTACATGAGCCTTCAGTATGTAATCACACAGGTCCATTACATGAGCCTTCAGCACGCCTCACACAAGGTCCATTATATAAACCTTAAGGATGCCTCACACCTTGTGGCAGATCGCCAACTGTACATACCTGCCCACTGTACCACACTGACCTACCCACTGTACCACACTGCATGCTGTACCTTCCTTCCACCTGCACCTCCCTGCCAGCAATGCCTCCCTGCCAAGTGTACCTCCCTGCCAAGTGTACCTCCCTGCCCACTTTACCACCCTGCCAGCTGTACCTTACTGCCAGTTATACTTCCCTGCCACCAGTACTTTCCTGCCAGCTGTGCCTCCATGGCAAGTATACATCCCCGAGATGCCTCAACGAGAGACGCGGACAGAAGCAGAAGTATCATAAGAAGTTTTGGTCATACCTCGAACAGAGAGACGCAGTCCAGCGTTTCCGGTGAAAATATGGGGGTTGGTGGGATACATTCATCAAGGGCGATGTTTCTTTGGAGGTAACAGGTAACAAACAGGGGCGTCCACTTGTCTTGGTGTACGGGGTACACGCCATTCTCTCGGCTTCGGCATTTGCCAAATCTCTTCTCACATGGCAAACACCTCTGACCTTGACATTGTTGACGGGCTGCGTATTCACCTATGGAAATAGAAACCGTGAAGGTATGTGATAGAAGAAGTTAAAACTTATTTTTAAAAGGTCGCTGTGTCTCGGTCTGTTGACCGTTGGTCTAATGACACGTGACGGTCAGTGATGTGTCTCGGTCTGTTGACCGTTGATCTAATGACACATGACGTTCAGTTTGATTTATTGCCATATTTGGAAGAGTTTACCTATTTACTCCCCAACTATTAATAGAAACAGTTAGGTTCAGAAGGTGCGCTATGTCAGTAAGGTCAAGAAGGTGCGCTAGGTCTGTAAGGTCAAGAAGGTGCGCTAGGTTTATTAGGTTCAGAGGATGCGTTAAGAGCATAGCCGTCACGTTAATATTGGCGTTTCCCCTCCCCCTTCCTCCCCACACTGCCATTTTCGGATTTATTGCTCGTGCTCTTCCGTCACACAGCGGGCTTCACGCGGACAACGTCATCTCTATTCCGGGATACGGCAACTGCCTGTACTTATTTATGGGTTATATCTTGACACAAACAGTTTACGAAGGCAGAGCACTCTCACTATGATATAGGGCAGAGCACTCTCACTATGACATAGGGCAGAGCACTCTCACTATGACATAGGGCAGAGCACTCTCACTATGACATAGGGCAGCGCACTCTCACTATGACATAGGGCAGAGCACTCTCACTATGACATAGGGCAGAGCACTCTCACTATGACATAGGGCAGAGCACTCTCACTATGATATAGCGCAGCGCACTCTCACTATGACATAGGGCAGAGCACTCTCACTATGACATAGGGCAGAGCACTCTCACTATGACATAGGGCAGAGCACTCTCACTGTGAACTAGGGCAGAGCACTCTCACTATGAACTAGGGCAGAGCACTCTCACTATGAACTAGGGCAGCGCACTTTCACTATGAACTAGGGCAGATCACTTTCACTATGAACTAGGGCAGATCACTTTCACTATGAACTAGGGCAGATCACTTTCACTATGAACTAGGGCAGATCACTTTCACTATGACATATTTGAAAATGAGAAGTAACTCTTTTTCTGTTTTTTTATTTTGTAACACTTAAACCCACCGCATATTTTCTCAAAATACCCGGACCGGTGTAAAAAAACAAACTACAACGGGTTCAGCCCTAGTACTAGTAAGATTTATTTCCTAATGAGTCAAGTAGAATGCTACATTAAACCTTTCCATGTCTCGTCACGTGACTGATTGACAAGTGCATGATGTATTGACCCACGCCACTGTTCACGGGCTAAGTTGACCAATTAGTGACACACTCACGTGTTTAGCTAGGGTCAACAAACTAGACCAACCAAAGGTCATATGATGTCACTGAGGTCAAATAGATGGGAAGGGATTCACCTTGTCGAAGCTGTCATTTCAAAAAAACAACTTTTATTTAATCATGGCGTTTAAACACATGACACTATAGGACACAGTAGACCCACAGGCTAAGATCTAGGGAACTAAAGTCTAGGAAACAAAGAACTATGAACTCAGAACTAGGGTAGGAAGATCTAGGGAACTAATATCAATATAGGGAACTATTGTATAGAGTACTATTATCTAGGGAACTATTGTATAGAGTACTATTATCTAGGGAGCTATTATCTAGGGAGCTATTATTCTAGGGAGCTATTATTCTAGGGAGCTATTATCTAGGCAGTGGCGTAGCGAGGGGTGCAAGGGGGGCATCATGCCCCGGGCGCTACTCACAAAGGGGCGCCGAATGGTATATTTTACATATAATATTGTATGGTTTTCGAATAGGGGGGGCGCTAAAAAGGTATTGTGCCCCGGGCGCGAGTTAAGCTCGCTACGCCACTGTATCTAGGGAACTATTATCAAGGGAGCTATAATCTAGGGCACTACTGTCTAGGGTACTATTGTCTAGGGAACTATTATCTAGGGTACTTTGCCTTATGCTATAGTATTTAAATATGTAGAACATAATGCTTCGATAGTTGGCTATTTTAAAAAAACAGTTATATCTGTGTTCAACACTAAATTAAGCTAACATTAAATATACCTAATACAAAATCAACCTAACATTAAGGAGCTCTCACAATTCCACTCACATTGGTCCACGGGCTCAAAGCGGTTCTTACACTCCACGTTGATGAACTCCCGACACGTGTTCGTGGCGTCATCAAACAGCTGAGGAAACCGGCACTCCCAGACGAAGACGCCCTCGCGGCGCACCCTGAACGGCTGAAGGAGGTAGAAGCCCTCTCGCGTGTCCTCGCTCGGGTCATCGTCCCGCTCCTCGTGGCTTCTCGCCTGGACATCATCAAGGTTGGCGAGACTGCAGTTGATGTACCAGTGACAGTTTTCGGGATGGGGCAGCAGCGCCCCTGGCTGGCGTATGCATGGGTGATCTGGAATGAGTGAAGTCTTGTTATGAGAAGATTCAGGGATGCAGGACTGTGCAAAGGTGGGAGTAAAGGGGCACATTCTCGTGTTGTCATTTTCAGAGGAATACGTCTTTTTTCTCATGCAATTTATGACTTTAATATTTAATATTGGGAGAAGGTGGGGCTTTTATTTGCAGAGGAGGCTACGCGGGCACTCAATGTACCGCGGGACAGACTATATTTTCCGTGGTCATCTAGTGTAACGGGGGGCCACCTATGTATTGGATGCCTTATCTGTACCGGGGCCACCTATGTATCGAAGGTTCCTAGGTGCCGAGTGCCACCTAGGTACAGAGTGACAACAATGTTACAATGAAACAATGAATGACAAGAAGAATGTCTTGTGAATATCAAAGCAATAACTGCCGTAATGCTTTCTCTGTAAAATGTGTTGATGTAGGAAGAATTATATTAAGGTGTTGCTTGATAATATCTACAAATGCTATGATCTAACATTGTTTGCATGGAGTCAATGATATCTTGTACAGCGTATGCAGACTGGGCTGCTGTTAGTATGTCAATGATATCGTGTACAGAGTCAATGATATCTTGTAAAGCGTATCATGTGCAGACTGGGCTGCTGTTAGTATGTCATTGATATCTTGTACAGAGTCAATGATATCTTGTACAGCGTATCAGGTGCAGACTGGGCTGCTGTTAGTATGTCAATGATATCTATTACAGAGTCAATGATATCTTGTACAGCGTATCAGGTGCAGACTGGGCTGCTGTTAGTATGTCAATGATATCTTGTACAGCGCCAATGATATCTTGTACAGTGCCAATGATATCTTGTACAGCGTATCAGGTGCACACTGGGCTGCTGTTAGTATGTCAATGATATCTTGTACAGCGCCAATGATATCTTGTACAGTGCCAATGATATCTTGTACAGCGTATCAGGTGCAGACTGGGCTGCTGTTAGTATGTCAATGATATCTTGTACAGCGCCAATGATATCTTGTACAGTGCCAATGATATCTTGTACAGCGTATCAGGTGCAGACTGGGCTGCTGTTAGTATGTCAATGATATCTTGTACAGCGCCAATGATATCTTATACAGTGCCAATGATATCTTGTACAGCGTATCAGGTGCAGACTGGGCTGCTGTTAGTATGTCAATGATATCTTGTACAGCGCCAATGATATCTTGTACAGTGCCAATGATATCTTGTACAGCGCATCAGGTGCAGACTGGGCTGCTGTTAGTGTGTACTTATATTTTAGGATACATAATCTTTTAGGTAAATAAACAAATTTTTTAGGTTTTCTTCCCTTTAACTCGTCTTTGCCCATCATTAAATAAATATTACAGAAGAACTATTTTTACAACAGAAAATGTTCTGAACAACAAAATCTTTAACCGCACAATTTCTCTTGTTCATATTTAGTTCAGTTATAAAGTTTCTTCGCGAAATTGGTAAGTTTTTGAAAAGTCTTTTATCTTTTAATTTTTTGTTATTAGAAAATGTAATTTTTTCGCCATCCATGAAATCAATAAATTTCAACTTTTAAATTCATTTAACCATTTTAAGATCTTGGCTCATGGATACACGTATGTCAAGATCTTGGCTCACTGATACATGTATGTCAAGATCTTGGCTCATGGATACACGTATGTCAAGATCTTGGCTCATGGATACACGTATGTCAAAATATACGTGCAAAGTCTGAAGTGAAAAAAGAGGGGGGGAGCATAATCTTCAGCCTCAGCTAAGCTGAACCAGGTGTCAGGGGCCATGGGTCAGGGGACGGCAACCTGCGGTTCTAGATAAGTCATTTAAATGTTTTGAAATGCTGCAGTGTTAAAGTTCTTCTGTTCAGTTCATAACAAGGTCACGATCGCTAATTCGATATATTTTTTTACGAATGGTCCTGGTGTTGTATTTGTGTTCCAATTATATGCATTGTGTGTATATCATTCAGACTACAGTCCTGGAATTTGTATCAAATGTATTGTCTTCATGGTATTGCGATTTTCTTCTTGCCGTTGTATCAATGAAAATATTATTTAAAGATGCTAGCAATCTAATTCGAACATTGAAATCATATTAAATCTTATATTATCTCAGAATATCAAATATTGAAAATGAATTCACTCACTTGTATCAATATCCAACAGCCTCAGTTTGGCCTCTAGAGTGTCAGGGACAGCTGTGGTCTCTTTTCTGGGTTGTAGCCTGCTGGTACGTCTGAGATCACGGGACGTCACTGGGGGCGCTGTGCTCACCCGTGACGTCACTGGGGCTGCCGTGGTGACCCGTTGAGTAGCATTGAGTCGGGGTTGTTCTGTGTACCACCTCATGTGTTGACCGCTGCGCCTATCAGGCGTATTTGACTGTCCGTTGCGCCTGTCTTGCGTAGCTGGTTTTCTCTGCCCCTGATTGTCAACCCATGATCTCGGAGAGTTGGTGTGAAAAACCGGACTTGCGGTCGTAAGTTTCAAGTTGATTTGACCAAGCTTTTGGGCGTTGCTCTTCTGAACAACCGGAGCACTTTTCACCATCTTCGCTTGCATTGCTGGTAGATTTCTCTTCTCAGCTCGAGTTGCCTGCGTTGAAAGCTGTTTGACAACAATTATGCTGTTTCCACCCGTTCTTTGCGTCGGAGGCAGCTCAATGTTGGTCCTTTCTTGCGTGTCATATTTAACGGTTTGAGAACTTTGAGGAATGTTCAGGGATTCTAAAGGCGGTGTGGCGATGGCACCAGTGTTGCAATCGTCCCAGCGAGAATTTTCTGGCACACAGTTGAGTGCGAGGTTACTCCAGACTTGACCCGACGGACAAGCTGGCATGGACATGGGCTGGCCGAAGTGGCAGATGTAGTACTGGTCACAGTAAGTGGCGTCTCTAACCCATCGGATGGCCTGAAAGTCCAGACAAGGAAAGACCGCTTGTCTCTCGGACCGAGCTGAGCTCGGTAAACTGAGAATCATCATAGCTATAAATGCAATTGTTCTTAAACACGTAAAAACATCTCCTTTCAAAGACATCAATTTAGGTTCTAAAGAAAACATGTTTAGATTGTATACTTTTCTCGTAAAAAAGGGTATGGTAGATTAGAAACTTTTCTGGTAGAGATCTTTCAACCTATTTTATTTCTTTGGGATGAAAACTGGCTGAAATGTTGAGCAGAAAGTTTCAAAATTGATGTCCACCATTAACTATTGATCACGTGATGTAGTCCAGTTCTTCTACTGATATCCAGCGAATAACCTCACACTGCACCTTTCCTACTCTGGGGACAGGTTAGCAACTGATTCAGCTTCTGGTGTCCTCTCCCTTTTTACATGCCCTCGGTAGCAACACGTGATCACTTTTTTTGTTGCATTTTTTATCCAGCTGGCAGCCATTTGCGCGCACTGTTCATCGCTGAAGTTGGGGGAGGAGGTGGGGGAGGGGTAGAGGGGTCGCCCGTCAAATCGGATTTTAAACTCAAAAATCCGACAACAAATTTGTTTCTGTGTGTGCCGGGTCAACACCAGTCTGCCACAAGCGAGGAGCGAAGCTCTGTGACCTTTCATTCCTAGGGGGGCTTAACGGGGGAAAGGGGGTGAAAAGCGAGATTTGGCAAACAAAATGGTGACCTTGTATGCTGAGTACCATACACGTGAACTTGAAATACCTGAAGTGCCCGGCTGATTGCAGACGTCATGTTGCGAAAGGAGTCGATTACTTTCCTTCGGTATGACCGTTTGACCATTGCTTCCCCAGGTTTCCTCAGAACCATTTTTTGTTTGTTCCGCTTTTCTTCTTCTTCGGTTCGGACTTTGAAGAGATGACTTTTAAGATGATTATCTCAGCGAAGAATTTCTCTTGTGTTCTGGCCTTGACTGAAAGCTTGAAATCAAGGTTGACATAAATCTCTTGCCAACGACTTCCTTAGACCGAGAGCATCAACACATTGCTGGTGTCATGTGATAAGGCTCTCTATCTCCTTACGTACTTTTTGGTCACAGTACAGCAGCTCGTTAAATCTAAACATTGAAGCTGGATATCCTTACGTTTTTTGTGGTCACGGTACAGCAGCTCGTCAAATCTAAACATTGAAGCTAGATCTCCTTATGTACTTTGTGGTCACGGTACAGCAGCTCGTCAAATCTAAACATTGAAGCTGGATCTCCTTACGTATTGTGTGGTCACGGTACAGCAGCTCGTCAAATCTAAACATTGAAGCTAGACCTCCTTATGTACTTTGTGGTCACGGTACAGCAGCTCGTTAAATCTAAATATTAAAGCTGGAGAAATCTGAATCTAGTTGCTCGATGTTGGCTTGTTGTGGATGACGTAGACATTGTGGGACTAAGCAGCCGGGTGGCAAAGCTGTCGAAACGACTCAATGGCTCGTCGTCTGGAGTTCAATCCTCACCAAAGCTAAGACAAGCACACAAAAAACATCCAAAGCACCCCGGGTGATGGGACTCTTAACCATCTGGACGGCAACTCATCTATAACCATCTGGACGGCAACTCATCTATAACCATCTGGACGGCAACTCATCTATAACCATCAGGACGGCAACTCATCTATAACCATCTGGACGGCAACTCATCTATAACCATCAGGACGGCAACTCATCTATAACCATCTGGACGGTAACTCATCTATAACCATCTGGACGACAACTCGTCTAAGACAAGGCAACTAATCTAAGAGAAGGCAACTCATCTAAGAGAAGGCAAACTCTGAATGCAAACCAGGAGCCATAATGATCAATAAAGAGATCGTGTGCCCTCAAATATATAGAAACATATACTTATGTTTTAATTTTGGAGTTTTGGTGATTAATTTGCATTGACTTCCTATAATCATATCCTGTTTTTATATGTTATTGTTACTTATGTTGAAATATTCACACAGATTTATAGATCAAGGTGATAGCTGGAGTCTCATAAATGACAGTTAAAAATAAGCCTAACAAATGGTCGCTATGACAACGGTGCCTAGTATGATTTAAACCATTGAAGACAAGCCGGTCAAGTCAAGCCGGTCAAGAGAATCCGGTCAAGAGATGATCGCATTTAAAAACCTTCTCAAGACGTGTTCAGTTCTTCTCGATGTAACTTTGGAATAATGACTATAACATAAGGATTATTTGGACAGGGGTTCTTACATCTTACCTGCAGGCCTTTAAACAATAGGCCTACTGACAGTCCTACACCTTACCTGCAGGCCTTTAAACATTGGCCTACAGACAATCTTATAGACAGTCCTACAGACAGTTCTACACAATACCCGGAGCTCTTCATTGATTAATCTAATAGTCGACTCCTCCTAAAGAAAAAAATCACCCTATAGACGGGAGTTACACCGTGGCTGCGTGACAAACTTTTTTTCAGTCAGTACTATTAATAGAACACATGTGGAGTTCTTCATTTGTCTTTTTTCGGGGGAGGGGGGGCATTTAAATAGGAAGCAGGACGCACCAGAAGCAAAATATGTATAAGAGATTAAAGCTATTTATATTTTTCATGAGCTAAAAAATTTATGTATAGCCGACACACTTTGTATAACGGTTATTTATAGCTGTCACACTGGCATAACTTTGTATATGTAGCTGACTTTCGGTTTATTTTTTATTATATAACCTGGAAGTTGATAAGACGAATGGGTTGCAAAAAGGAATGATTAAAACTGTTTTCTGTAATCTACAGTTTGTGTACCAGTTTATGAGTTAAATTAATTGTAAATGTTCACATCCGATTGTCACATTCAATTGTCACATTCAATTGTCACATTCAATTGTCACAATCAATTGTCACATTCAATTGTCACATTCAATTGTCACATTCAATTGACACATTCAATTGTCCCATTCAATTGTCACATTCAATTGTCCCATTCAATTGTCCCATTCAATTGTCACATTCAATTGTCACATTCAATTGTCACATTCAATTGTCACATTCAATTGTCACATTCAATTGTCACATTCAATTGTCACATTCAATTGTCACATTCCATTGTCACATTCCATTGTCACATTCCATTGTCACATTCCATTGTCACATTCCATTGTCACATTCCATTGTCACATTCCATTGTCACATTCCATTGTCACATTCAATTGTCACATTCCATTGTCACATTCAATTGTCACATTCCATTGTCACATTCAATTGTCACATTCAAGTGCAGATGTGCATATGCTCGTAGAATCTGTACTGATGCTTTTGGGAAATTCAGTGTACCAGAGAGCCATATTTTGGCTTGTGTTGACCCACAGCACATGTCTTAATATGCGTATAAATAATGTTGTAGTGTGAAGAATGTTGTAGTTTGAAGAATGTTGTAGTGCGAAGAATTTTGTAGTGTGAAGAATGTTGTTATGTGAAGAATGTTGTAGTGTGAAGAATGTTGTAGTGTGAAGAATGTTGTAGTGTGAATAATGTTGTAGTGTGAAGAATGTTGTAGTGTGAAGAATGCTGTTGTGTGAAGAATTTTGTAGTGTGAAGAATGTTGTTGTGTGAAGAATGTTGTAGTGTGAAGAATGTTGTAGTGTGAATAATGTTGTAGTGTGAAGAATGTTGTAGTGTGAAGAATGCTGTTGTGTGAAGAATTTTGTAGTGTGAAGAATGTTGTTGTGTGAAGAATGTTGTAGTATAACGAATTTTGAAATGTGAAGAATTTTTCCTTATTAATGTATATATTTGCAATGATTGAATTTCGGGAAGAATATTTTATTTTGTTATGAAAAAATTCACAACTTTGCTGTTGTCCATGAATGTTAATAGTATCAAGAAAAGTTAAACAATACCCATTAAGTCTAATTGCTATAGTTTCGGTGTTTACCGCCATTATGTTTTCTACAAGAAGAATCCATTGTTTGTTCTTTCTCTAATGTGTGCAAATTTTATTGTCACCTCTATGACGTCAAAATTTTTGCATGTGCAATATTGAATGTCAGTAGTTTGAATTGACATTGATGAGGCTAGGAATCTGAATGTGAACATGTCATATGACACTGTGATATGATAGAAATGTTCACTACTGAGCAATCTACCTGTCACCATGGATGCCCCATCTATCGGCATTAGAGTCAGTGTCACTACTGAGCAATCTACCTGTCACCATGGATGCCCCATCTATCGGCATTAGATCTAGTGTCACTACTTGAGCAATCTACCTGTCGCCATATATCCTAATTATAACTGGTAACTTATATAAGTGCACATGTCGTGTTCATATTCCAGATGAGAACCGCTCGAGAAATTCTATTTATAGAACATTGCTGCTTGCTCGAAGTTAATCTGACGTCGCACCTGCTATATCTACATTGTGAATTGATATAACTATGAACTTTTAGATATACCATTATTTATGACAAGATAGAGTGTGTAGGAAAAATTGTTAAAGCTTCCAATGTCTCATACAACAAGTTATTCTTCGGTTCCTGTTTATTCTGTGGTTTTTTTATAGTTACTAAGCTGCAGTGGAATTGTGTTTTTTTTGTCATTAAAAAAAAAAGTTTAGTTTGTTAATTTATGTGAGTTCTGGTTCTTGTTCTGGTATGGTAAGTTGCTGCATCCAAATACTGGCATATGTGCAACGGTTGGGGAAGCGATGCAGCCATTCTAACGGCTCCTAGCAGATGCCAGGGCAGCCTTGAAGCTTTCGATAGATGTCGAGTTATTTCTTTTGAAAACGCTAAATAGTGTGATTTTTTTAAAATTCAATTATTGTTGATAGTTTATTGTTTGTTCAAACTAGTTTAATCGAGTGTCATGAAATAATCTCCTTTGCACTTCTCTAACATCGGAATTTGTTAATAAAAAATGTCAACATCAAACAGTGTGCATGTTTGAAGCAACATTTGCTGAGAGAGGGCCAGCCAGTATGTTTCGTCTGCTCGCTTGATTTGACCACATGACGCTCTTGTTCTTCTGGGCGCCTCGTCTCCGTACAGCGGTCTGTTGCCGTGGCGGCTCGAGGTCAAGTTCAGCCGCAGCGGAGGCAAAAAAAACTAATGATGATTTCATTGCTGGTAATCCAGGTGCCGACGCAAGGGTCATCCAGTCGGCATACAGCTCCTGTTAATTCTATCAACATTTGTCAGGTGAGTGGGATTATGTCCACACTTAGTTCCCAACAGTGGCGCTGTGTTGAAATTCAATATCAAATGTGACGAGTAAACCTCACAGCAGGCCCCAACACTGTCCGTTAAATGTCCCTTTTCATTAATGGGGACATCATTTCGAGGTCACATCCCCCCCCCCTTTCCCTGAAATCACCTTAGCTTTTACAGGAGTGTTAATAAATTATTCGCTCTCATACCCGTTATAATATTACGATACATTATAATGCATTAACATATTCTAAAACTTTGAGCAATACACTCTCGTTTAGTTTGCCCATGGCTTCCTGGCACTAGTAGAGTGTTCACAGCTAGTAACAAACGATCGTAGCAAGTCCTGGCCTTAATCACTGACGTCACACTTTCGGCACTACCGGATTAATGCCCCCCAGGGCCGCTAGGTGTTCAACATTTTGCCCCCCTCCTCAAAAAATGATCTTTAAATGTCATATAAGTAACAACGAATTTGAGGACAACGTGTGTTTAATGTAATGAATGATTAAATGAAAAGTCTTGTAATATAAGCTGTATTTGATCCTTGTATGAGAGACTACAAGGATGTGATCCAGTCTTTGTATATACAAATGTGTAGGTGCAATAACGGAAGTCACGTGACGTAATGACAGAATTAAACGTGTCTACCTTCCCTCGGCATCAGTGTTTCATTGTGTTGTATCACAATATATTACAAGCCTGTCTCACACCACAAATTGGATCATTTGCGATCTAAGTGTTACCGCACCTAATAACCTGCTGTCATTTCACAGCGCCACTGCCCAATTGTTATTCTTTACAATAAAATAATATAAAACGAACCTTTAAAACGAGATCTTTAAAATGTACTTTTGATTTGAAACGCTTTTGGATTATATTTTCGGAATGTAAATGCATGTTGATCTTCTGTTCCACTGTATGGCAATCACAGAAAGGTGAAGCAATATTCTCAAAACTATGATCCATTAATGGTGTCAGTGTGTCAGGTGTCAGTGGGGGCAGGGTTGCCAACTCAAATAAATAAAATTTACGGACAAGTATACATTTTAAGAAGACATTTTGCAACAGACTTGTAAAGCTAAACAGATTTCCAGCATCCGTATGTCAATTTCTAAAATCCGTATGACTATGTCCAACGAACGTATGACTATGCCCCACGAACGTATGACTATGTCCCACGAACGTATGACTATGTCCAACATACGTTGGCTGGAACATAGTGTACTTATATAGCTGGAGCTTATCTTACCTACATAGTGTGATGGAAGAAATGTTAGCAAGCAAATGTTTAAAATTATTTGTATATTTATAAATAATTTGATTCAAACTAATATATTTTAAACACTCTATTTTCTGGATATTACTGGATGACTTCATCTTTTGCCTGACTTTTATTATGGACTAACGGTAAAGCAACCATTTTGGAAATAATTGTTAATTTTATTGTTATAATCATTCAAGTCGCTTACGTCACCAAACATTCATTTATTTCGTTATATCATAAAACAATGTACTCTCTTACACATGCTCTACTGTTTCATATCCAGTGGCGTAGCTAGAGTTGGTGGCACCCGGGGGTGGGCCAATCATTTGGCTCCCCTTCCACGAAAAAGATATGAAGCAAAAAAGCCGTCCCTTAGTATAATGACAAAGTGCAACACGGTGTGGTCCGCCCACTCTTTCTCGCCCCTGATCAGATCATCTCATGTAATTTTGAACTTTGACTTTTAAGAGTCGTGAACATATTTCTGTCATTGACTCCAAGGTAAACAAGATCAATTTATACCCGCCGCCATAAACAAAGCGTCACAACATAAGGACAATACAGTTGGTATCACTGATCTTGGCGTCAGTAACACTGAATAACTTTAGGCACCAGCGCCATTTTGTGTATCCGTAGACTGGGCCCCTGCCACGAGCTGACCCGATGCTTGAGGTCATCCATTGGTCCATACACGACGGGTGCGCGGAAGCTGTCCAGTTTACACAGACCGTTGTAGTAGTGAAAGTAGCGCCCGTTGGCAGAAGTCTGTGGTCGGCCGTTGGCAGAAGTCTGTGGTCGGCCGTTGGCAGAAGTCTGTAGTCGGCCGTTGGCAGAAGTCTGTGGTCGGCCGTTGGCAGAAGTCTGTGGTCGGCCGTTGGCAGAAGTCTGTGGTCGGCCGTTGGCAGAAGTCTGTGACCGGCCGTTGGCAGAAGTCTGTGACTGGTCGTTGGCAGAAGTCTGTGGTCGGCCGTTGTCAGAAGTCTGTGACCGGCCGTTGGCAGAAGTCTGTGGTCGAGGCAGCATAGTTTGATTAATCCTGGATGTTGTTTCTTGTCTGGGAATGAGATTCAAGCGATATAAGCGAAATAAAAAAAAATTTAAATACAATTCTATAATAATTTATTTCAAGTATTGCCAAAATACGGTAACATTGTAATAAATATAATTTATGAATAGAAAAGGCGCAGTTAGTTTCAAAGAACTGTTGTGCAAATAGAGACATGCCTTTTGTTTAGGTTATCATAAATGTTCATCATCTTTTGGAACACGATACACATTGTTGCTGTTTTTTGAAATTGTGTTGTATGGGCACAGGTAGGGGACCACTGTGCTGTATGGGCACAGGTAGGGGACCACTGTGTTGTATGGGCACAGGTAGGGGACCACTGTGTTGTATGGGCACAGGTAGGGGACCACTGTGTTGTATGGGCACAGGTAGGGGACCACTGTGTTGTATGGGCACAGGTAGGGGACCACTGTGTTGTATGGGCACAGGTAGGGGACCACTGTGTTGTATGGGCACAGGTAGGGGACCACTGTGTTGTATGGGCACAGGTAGGGGACCACTGTGTTGTATGGGCACAGGTAGGGGACCACTGTGTTGTATGGGCACAGGTAGGGGACCACTGTATTGTATGGGCACAGGTAGGGGACCACTGTATTGTAGATATCTCATGGAGAAGACTATCTGATGATGGAGAAGGTAATGCGTAGATTGGGAGAACGCTAAACTTTGTAAACAGTTGGGGGTGGGTGGGGTTCATTAGGGGGAGGGGCACAATGGGGATCTATGAGTGTACACCGACTTCTAATCCTTCATTTCGAACCGGAATCAGGATGTAGGTAGAGAGCTCTTCTGTAACATTTGTCAACTTTAGTACATCACACCAAGATCAGACAACTCCAATGATCCACAATTTGTTTTTGTTGTGTCCCTTTGTATGCCTTGTTGTGCCATTTATCTATATAATTGGACGATCCTTTTGCTGCTGTCTCGAATAATACTTTTCAGCTAAGTGCTATTTATTAAAAAAAAATTTACTTTTGTTTGTTAGCCGATGAAGGCTTCCTGCCGACACGTTTGTTGTTTTGTTCCGTTCATTTTTTCAGGTTTTCACATACTCATTTCATAATTTGCTAATCTAGATGCATTCTCTCCCCTTATTACCATATTATTTGACAATCCTTCAACCTGACATAATCATGATTTAAACCCTTGCCTTGAACCCATTCCCAGCAATCCTCATTTAGAATCAGAAAGCTTGAACGCATGGACGAACTCATTTTTGAAATTGATAACAATTTACAAGTCGCGTTCCAAGAGCTGACAGGCAGATGTTCAAGTCTTGTGTTCTGCGCGGTGACAGCGCCAAGGACGTGGATTATGGAGACTCAATCCCTGACAACATCTTGGCCGAAGTGGTATGTGTCCACTGAAGTTACCCTGGGCTTCACACACCACCATCAGGCCAGCCAATCAAACAAAACGGCCGGCTGCCAAACTTCTGTCAGTGGCAGTTTTCACACTGTGGCCTGTGGGACATGATGGGTTTTGTTTGCCATGAAAAGACACTCGACATTTGGGCGAGCGATGTTACGGGAAATATCGTAAGCTAGTCACTTTTCTATGAAGGTTTTTTGGACATTGGACTCTGGGGTGAATGATGGAATGGGAAATACAGTAAGATAGTCACTTTTCTATGAAGGTTGTTTGGACATTGGACTCTGGGGTGAATGATGGTATGGGAAATACAGTCAGCTAGTCACTTTTCTATGGTGGTTGAATAGCTCTTCCAAATTATGTTTTCCATGTTCTGTTTCTATCAGTTGTTCACATGGGACAATTGTATGTGATTAGTTAGCTCTGACCTTTATTGAACAGGGCAATTGTACGGGATAATTTAGCTCTGACCTTTATTGAACAGGGCAATTGTACGGGATAATTTAGCTCTGACCTTTATTGAACAGGGCAATTGTACGGGATCATTTAGCTCTGACCTTTATTGAACAGGGCAATTGTACGGGATAATTTAGCTCTGACCTTTATTGAACAGGGCAATTGTACGGGATCATTTAGCTCTGACCTTTATTGAATCCCTATTGAAGGACGCGTACGTATCTGACTCTTCTAGAAGTCATCACCATAGTTAATGGAAGAAGTGACTAGCAATATCCATACTGCGTCACCATGGAAGCCCCATCTATCGGCATTAGAGTTAGTGTCACTACTGAGCAATCTACCTGTCACCATGGATGCCCCATCCATCGGCATTAGAGTTAGTGTCACTACTGAGCAATCTACCTGTCACCATGGATGCCCCATATATCGGCATTAGAGTTAGTGTCACTACTGAGCAATCTACCTGTCACCATTGATGCCCCATCTATCGGCATTAGAGTTAGTGTCACTACTGAGCAATCTACCTGTCACAATTGATGCCCCATATATCGGCATTAGAGTTAGTGTCACTACTGAGCAATCTACCTGTCACCATGGATGCCCCATCTATCGGCATTAGATCTAGTGTCACTACTTGAGCAATCTACCTGTCGCCATATATCCTAATTATAACTGGTAACTTATATAAGTGCACATGTCGTGTTCATATTCCAGATGAGAACCGCTCGAGAAATTCTATTTATAGAACAGTGCTGCTTGCTCTATGTTTTACATTAACATTCAAAGGGAAACAAATATACGCCAAGTGCAGGGGTTGTCCTCCCCAAGGCTAAGCCACCCTTTTGGACTATGCCCACCAATATTAATGACACAGTCTAGTCAGGTAGTTTTGAAAAAAAAATATTTTCCAAACGGATATTTGCGTCATTTCTCTTGACTCTAGCGACGTTTCAGAAATGATTCTTTACCTGAGGTTTGCTGACTCCTGTCCACTCCCGTGTTTGCTGGGTGTGGGGAAGCCGAGACTAGAGGCCCTCCGGCCATGAGTTAATCCCCTTGGTAATCCGCCTCTTTCATCTACGCCCCCGAATTGTGTGCCTCGGGGAAATCTTTGGCGGGACGCCGTGCTCACTCGGCGCCCGTGTAGGTCACCTGAAACATTTGTTGACGATAGGACGGTAATTAGTGGACAATGCTGATGAGACTTATAATGATATTATGGGGAGAAGAAGATATATATATATATATATATACTGCAGTCATGGCCGAGTAAAAGGAACTAAGAAGTATAAGTTACGGGAATATCCGATTAAAGGACCGAACAAAACAAGATTGTTTCGTTGCATCCTGTTTTTTTTTAATGTTTTCCCTTACTTTGTACTTAAGTTTTTTGTATTAAATGTATGCGGATGAAGCTCCACTACTTCGTTTGGAACAGGGAAGCAGCCTAGTGTTAAACTCAAGTCGTGTTAAAATGCTTTAAAGTCAACCGGTTGTCCTTAAACCACGAACCTTCCGGGCCAGCAAAAGTAATGTCAAGGACAACCCGATTCAAATTTGAAGGATTCTTTCCGTATTACTTTATATATATAGATGAATGTTAAACATTATAACCCCGCTATTTGTAGGAACACGTAAGTAAGATTATGAAATATTTGAATAGTCAAATTGAAATATTTGAACTTTCACATTGAAATATTTGAACTTTCACATTGAAATATTTGAACTTTCACATTGAAATATTTGAACTTTCATATTGAAATATTTGAAATTTCACATTGAAATATTTGAACTTTCACATTGAAATATTTGAACTTTCACATTGAAATATTTGAACTTTCACATTGAAATATTTGAACTTTCACATTGAAATATTTGAAATTTCACATTGAAATATTTGAACTTTCACATTGAAATATTTGAACTTTCACATTGAAATATTTGAAAAGTCAACGGGGTTTCAATTCGGAAGTTACCTTGGAGACGGGTATTTGAAGTTCTCAGGTAAGCCATATGGTAACCATCTTCTAAAGTCGTGATGCTCTCATAACATCTTCCTGATGACTGTCTTGGACTGGTGAAGTAGGAACGAGCACTCTTGGACCTCCCAATTTTGCTGGTTGAATTATCTTCAAGAGGAAGTTAGCCGATAATTAATTAGCATCTTATAGAGCATTTTTTGCCAAATCTATTAAGAATCAGTTTTAATTTTTACATTTTAGTAGAATTAAGCCCTGTACGATGGATCTATACCTCAATTTAGTAATAAATTTGAGAAAACTTTTATAAACAAGGGATCGGCAAACGTGTCTCTACTAGTGATACGTTTAGGCGCTGAAGGCTTATAGAAGGAACACAACCAAGTTTTGGTAGTGGGGAGTGTCTATATATTTGGACCACTTAGGCTGGACATTTGTATAGACTTTATTTGATATAATTTTATATTTTTGTTGACCTCCATATAGATATCATGTTTTTATTTTTCTGCATTGGTTTAAGCATAAACTATGCAATAATTAAGACATTTCTATAAGTGAGAATTTCAACAAGATTCGTAAAATTCTAAACTTGCCCTTTATTTAAAGCACTTACAGTTTCTGGATGGATTGTTTCCCATGTTTGAAACAAACAAATCTGACTTCCCTCCCATGGCAGATGGTCGAACAGTTCCAGAAGTTCGAATTTTTCTCACCGGAAATGCCATGCTATTTTGTTTACAATCTGTTATGATGTGATGGCTTTCACGTGAGCACGAGATGGCTTTTCCTTGGGTGTACCTCCAGTTTGAAAAAAAATCTAGGATTTAATAAAGACTTATAAGTATCTGTATGTTAAGGATTATGTTGCTTTGTAGTTTTATGTTCTCTTGTAAATGAGTTTTATCAAGAATGTTTGATATGGGGACATAAGAATTTCAGAAACATTTTAATTCAATTCATTAATTGGCCATATTGGGCATTTTCACTTGTTTTGTATAGTTGGAGTTATCCCGTTATAGTGCTAATATCTCTGAAGGAATTATTATGTTCCAGTGGCTGGGGTGAATTCATGTGAATATGAATACAAAATGTCAAAATACTACTGCAAATGTCAACATTTTACTGAAAATGTCAACACTCTACTGGAAATGTCACAATACTACTGCAAATGTCAGCATACTACTGGAAATGTCAATATACTACCAGAAATGTCAAAATACTACAGAAAATGTCAACATACTATTGGAAATGTCAACATACCAATAGAAATGTCAGAACGCTGGAAATTTCACAATACTACTACACATGTTAAACATACGGGAAATGTCAAACTTAATTAGTGAACTGTATGGTAACTAAATAACTTGATAGCATTATTTTAATCGAGATAACAAATTAAAAACATTAGAAGGTAACAAGGTAACAAAGTGATGAATAACAAAAGAAAAAAGAACATACCTGCCTGAAAAACATCAACTTGTGCCCACAATAACTTTTCGTTGAAGCCGAAACTGGAGTTCTTCACACCACCAAATCTAGCACTGACAAAAGTTCCAAATCTGTAAAACTAGTATTGAGACATTCTATTTCAGTCCAAATCTAGTTCGTTGAAAAGTTCCAGTTGTGTACAACTAGTTTTGAGACATTCTATTTCTGACCAAATCTATCCTATAAAAACATGACGGTTTCTATTCCTGACAAACTACGACGCCATGTCACTGAGCTTTTCATTGAATCTAAATTCTCTTTTTACCCGAGTCTTAGATCATTTACTTCACAAATTATTGATTGGCAATTTGTATCGATCGTTCCTGACGTTGATTAAACCCAATCAACTGCATCAAGTCATTAAAATGCTGGACCAAAGTATTGAAAAATCGAAGTCTCGCCTCGATCAATCGATGACAACTTTAACAACACTTACATGAGGGACATTTACATGGGGTGCATTTACATGGGGGACATTGACATGGCGGATATTTACATGGCGGAAAATTACATGGGGGACAATTACATGGGGACATTAACATGGGCGACATTTACTTGGGCGACATTTACATGAGGGGAATTTACATGGGGGACATTTACATAGGGGACATTTACATGGGGGAATATATCTTGAGTATAGTAGGGCTTAACCGGGTGCAGTGTTTTACACTTGGTCCGGGTATTTTGAGAATTAAAAAAAGTGTAAAAATAGGATTAACTTGTCATATGCAACGTAATTTACTTCCCTACGTCGTAGTAAGCGTGCATTGCCCTACGTCGTAGTAAGCGGGCATTGCCCTACGTCGTAGTGAGAGTGCATCGCCTTCGTCAACAGATTGTGTCAAGATATAACCCACTGATAGGAACAGGAAGTTGCCGGATCCCGGAATAGAGATGACGTTGTACAAAAACAGTCGACAGGGGAGATACTGTCGTTCATTTTATAACAAGATATATGAAATAAAAGTCGCTGTATGACGGAAATAGTAAACTATTTACCGGAGTTCACACGTTACGCATGAACCTCTCTGCGTGACAGAGGAGAGCAATAGCAAACCGAATAATGGTCACCTCCCCCTTACAGAAAAAAATCAACATATTTACCGGAGTTCAACGTCACACATGAAGCTCGCTGCGGGACAACCTTTTTTTTACCCCTCAGTACTGTAAATATAAAACATGTGGGGTTGGTGGGAGGTCTCGAAGAGGAAGCAGGACGCACTAGAAGCGAAATATATGTATGAGATATCTTGGGTACGATTACTTCCTGTTGAATCTGTTTAAGCCCAAAAGTACGACTGTATAGACTTAAAACTGATAACAAGACAATTTTAATGTCAAACCCAGCCCCGAATATCGCAGAGAACCGGCGGCACTCCCATTGGCTGGAATTACGAGCCAACCATTTTGTTTCTTTGAATTTTGTAACTAATATGTTCCATTTATGAACAAAATTACAATTTCAAGAGGACCCATGTGTAGCAAACAGACACAAACATCAAACACATATATATAGCAGGTCTTTAAAGACATCTTCAGATTTGTATTCGGATAATAAACAACGGGGTCGGGTATCAATAGTCATCACACCATATGAATCTTGTAGGCATCGTGTGATTGTCGGCAGTACACGAGAAACGATACTCACAAGTCCTGGAAATGTATTCATTAAACGGACGTACTTAAGTATGCCTTTTACACTGTCTGGTTCATCGGCCTGGGCCATAGGCTTGGAGCTTAGGCATGGGACATAGGCATGGTACATAGGTCTGGAGCATAGGCCTGTGTCATTGGCATGGTGCATAGTCATGGAGCATAGGCCTGGGGCATAAGCATGGGGCATAGGCCTGGGTCATAGGCATGGGGTATAGGCATGGGACATAGAACTGGGGCATAGGCTTGGAACACAGGCCTGGAGCATAGGCCTGTGGCATAGGCATGGGGCATAGGCATGGGACCTGAGGGCGGCTCGGCCAGTCGGCCAAAAATCGGTTTATGAATCCAAAAAACATGGTTCTTGACAAGTTCTTGAAAAGAAATTTATCTCTCAAAATGTTTAATCGTCCTGCTGCTGATTTTTGGCCCTTTTGACTAATTAGTTTGCCGACCTCTGCCTTAGACAAAAACTAAAAGTACTCTGATTCAGACCTTGATGCATTGGACAAAAACTAAAAGTACACTGATTCAGACCTTGACCCAATCAAAATAAACCCACGTGATAATAGATGTCATTTTTGCATTTAGTTCATGTCACCTAATAAAACTTTGCCAGAATCTTCTATCGCCAATATTGTCATAGCATTGTCCAAGTGCTGCCAAAGTAGTGTTCATGTTGTGTCCAAGTATTGTCAAAGTCCCGTTTGTCCATTTTTTACGGTCGACTGTTTGTCCCGTGACACAGCTGTCAGCGACGTCATCAGACCACGAGAGACCTCGATCTCAGCTTTGTTGATTGTTACATCAGCGTCGAGGCCAGTCCGAGTCGTTCATTGCCAGGTCGCTGAGTTCAGTGTTGACGACCCCCGAGTTCTGGGGTCCAATGTTTGGCGACAAACAAATGATTTCACGGTCATCGGATTACCGCGGGCCATCTTGGATCAAATATTTGACGTCTGCTCGCTCTCTAATCCCATATTAACGCCTGCTGGCATCATTTTGTTCAATTTCAATAATTTTTTTTAAGATAAAAAAACATGAGTCTCAGATGGACGACATTTTTAAAAATAATTATTATGCTTTTTAAGCAGACGATATGACGTAAGAAAGGTTGCAGAGGTTTCCCTTACGTGTTGACAACATCTTTACAAAATAGTGCAACTCGAGGTCGTCCCACAGAAAAACAATATTAGATTAAATAAACAAGACAATATCTTCTGAAATCTTTCAAAATACTTTCCACTTCCGATTTATTCATTAATTGAAAGTGGCGTATCCCTGAATAAAATACACGGGTGGGTGAAAGAGAACCATTCTCACACTCTGGCAGCTCACAAGAGTTAAAGGCAAACCTACATTCCCCTCATAGGCGGAACAATCCCATGGGGGAGGGAGAAAGGGGGGGGGGGTTGGCTAAGATTGTTAACTTATATGCCTAAGATATTCTGATGACCTTTGTGTCTGGGACGTAGAGAAGGGTGTCTCAATGCGAAAACATCAAGGAAACTCACCCCTTAATATACTACCAAGCGCCCCCCCCCCAAAGGGGTGTTGTCTCGGGGGAGCCACAAACCAGCAGGGTCAACGAGGACACGAAGAAAGGGGCGTCACTCTCAGCGTTATCATGAACTTTTTAGTTCATTAGTTTGTGTTGCTAGTTGAAGACATTGGTCAGAATCTCAATGGTCCGCTTATACAGCGTGCTAGCGCTACACCTTAAACAGCGTGCTACCACTACACCTTAAACAGCTGCTTCCACTACACCTTAAACAACGTGCTACAATCTAAACAGCGGGCTAACGCTTTACTCTATACTGCGTGTTACCACTAAATTCTAGCAGCGTGCTACCACTACACCCTAAACAGCATGCTACCACTACACTTTAAACTATGCACTCCAAACAATCTGGGCTACCATTACTCTAGAAATCAGTGGTGGTCAGTCTGAAGCCTGCGGACCGCATGCGGCCGGGCATTTTAAATATCGCAAACCGCACGATTCATCACTGATTTAAAAAATATATATCAACAATCAACTTTAGGAGCCATAATGATCAATGCATTGATCGTGGGCCCTGAAAGCATAGAAGAAGAAGAAGAACTTACAAGCAGCTTATTTTCCTTCTAATCAACCCAAATATTGGAATGAATATATTAGGGTTTGTTCACTTCTTAAGTGTTTTATTTCATTTAAATCTCTACAGTTTATTTGATACATTCATCAAAAAGAAGTTTCGGAATGCGCATTTATCAGAAAAAAATCTTTTCAAATTTCATACTGAGTTAAACAACTCCTAACAACGCTCCAAGCTCTATTTAAAGAAAAATGTCTTTGAATGACAATGTCTCTTAACTGAGTTACTTTTCAATTGTAAATCCCCTCAAAGGTTGGGGCAAGCTGTTCCATAAATTGGGCGCTATTGACTTAAAGAAATGTACTCCGAATGAATTCTGTTTGCTTCTATCCACACTGGAAACTCTGAGTAGGGACTGTGATGTAAAATGCAGGCTCTTTAAGGATGCTTGTTTGGAATAGAGTTCTTTTTAGATAATCAGGCTTGCCCAAATCAGTCACAAATACAAAGCTCATAGCAGCAGCGACACAATTAATCTCCACACCAAACACGCACGAATTTTATCTTTTTGTAAAATATGTAATCATTGGCAACGAGTCCATGTGCCAAGTTTCAGCTCAATAGGATGACGGGAAGTGGGTCAAGTAGCCTTCGGAGCATTTTGCCACCACACAGAAAGAAAGAGCACAAGAACAAACGAGAAATTGATATCAAGGATTTCCCAAGACTCTGCCACGACTGAGAAAGATGCGCATTATCATATGACGCGTGGGAAGTGTAGATGTGTATGTGTGGCATGTGTAGATGTGCATATGTGGCAAAAGCAGATGTATTTGTGTGGCAAGGGTAGATGTGTTTTTCTGGCAAGTTTAGATGAGTTTGTGTGGCAAGGGTAGATGTGTTTTTCTGGCAAGTTTAGATTCTTTGTGTGGTAAAGGTAGATGTGTTTGTGTGGCAAAAGTAGATGTGTTGTGTGGCAAGTGTAGATGTGTTTTTTAATCGGAGAATAGTGTCGTGAACATCTATGGGAAATTGTATTGCTGAAAAAAACTTTAAAATGTTTATGGCTCTTGAATAGTCTCATTACACAGAAGATTTTTTTATGTCATGGTAAATAAGAGATATTACCTATTTGATAATTGTTTCTCATATATTATTTGTTTCAAAAATGAAATTCACAAAAAGAAATTAACATTTTTAAATAATACCAGACGTCACAACAAACTGTGTCCCATAGCAACCAGACGTCACAACAAACTGTGTCCCATAGCAACCAGACGTAAACAGTCCACGGTGTTGAGTTAGTCTTGGCATGGTAAACACTTATTGACCACAAGTTCATCACTAAAACAGCTCATTAGATGTCTGGAACACGTGACCATGGGGTGGCGCTCAATGATTCATGGCGCATTGCAATAGATTTGATCTGATCCAATATTTGTTTGAAATTATAATTTACATCTCTTATATGTATAAATGATCAAATGACTTTTTAAATGATTAAATAAATCAAATGACAGTATATACTTATAAATACATCAAACGTATACGTATATTTATACTTGTAAATACCTTAAATGACAAAGTCATCTAAACACAAAAGCAACTTCAAATTGTGTTTAAGCTCTATGTTTTTCTATGTCATGCTAGTTATGTTTGTTCAAATCAACTCGATTTATTCAGATTTCCAAAAGCACGCATACATCATCCTGCCGATATTTATTGATCCGATTACTCATTGAATTCCGTTAGAGATGTTTTAGGCATGAGGTGAAACGTCAGCCTTGTTTTAGGACTACGAATGTCTGTTTAAAAAAAACGGCTTCAGGACTTGTCATCCATTTATGTACTGTACACACATTCCACTTTCCGACTTGTCATCCATTTATGTACTGTACACACATTCCACTTTCCGACTTGTCATCCATTTATGTACTGTACACACATTCCACTTTCCGACTTGTCATCCATTTATGTACTGTACATTCATTCCACTTTCCCTACGAAAAGGGGGGGGGGGACGCCAAGTGGAGGAACTTCCAGGATGGCACACATTTATTTAGGGGGTGTGGGTAAGGAGCGGTTTTGAAATTTTAAAATGTACACTAATGCAAAGAATCTTAAGGATAGAGGGGCGAGGGTTAAAATGAGCTTTTCTCGGAGTGACGTCACACGTGAATAGATCGGGTCGTGTGCGATAGAGATAGACTGGGTACTGTAGAGATAGACCGGGTACTGTAGAGATAGACTGGGTGCTGTAGAGATAGACTGGGTACTGTAGAGATAGACTGGGTACTGTAGAGATAGACTATGTACTGTAGATATAGACTGGGTACTGTAGATATAGACTGTGTACTGTAGAGATAGACTGGGTACTGTAGAGATAGACTGGGTACTGTAGAGATAGACTGGGTACTGTAGAGATAGACCTGGTACTGTAGAGATAGACTGGGTACTGTAGAGATAGACCTGGTACTGTAGGGCAGATAGACTGGGTACTGTAGGGCAGATAGACTGGGTACTGTAGAGATAGACCTGGTACTGTAGGGCAGATAGACTGGGTACTGTAGGGCAGATAGACTGGGTACTGTAGAGATAGACCTGGTACTGTAGGGCAGATAGACTGGGTACTGTAGAGATAGACCTGGTACTGTAGGGCAGATAGACTGGGTACTGTAGAGATAGACCTGGTACTGTAGGGCAGAGATATACTGGGTACTGTAGAGATAGACCTGGTACTGTAGGGCAGAGATATACTGGGTACTGTAGAGATAGACCTGGTACTGTAGGGCAGAGATATACTGGGTACTGTAGAGATAGACCTGGTACTGTAGGGCAGAGATATACTGGGTACTGTAGAGATAGACCTGGTACTGTAGGGCCGAGATATACTGGGTACTGTAGAGATAGACCTGGTACTGTATGAAAGAGATGACCAGGTACTGTATGGAAAAGTTGGATCTGGTACTGTACGGTAACTACTTTTTCATTGTTCTGAAAATTATTGGCAAATTAAGTCACACATTTTTTATTTAAGAAAATATTTAGTTTGCAATTTTTCATGGAAGCTCGATGCAGCTTATATGTCCGTAAAATAATACGCTATCTTTATAGGAGGTTACAATCTAACTAAGAATTATTTCATTCTCATACACGGCATCAAGTTCTATATTTAAAGGCGTCTTTGTTACAGGAACATCTTTTTCTTAATGAACATCTACCATGTTTAAAAGATCTGACACCTCATCTGCTGCTCGAAATTGTAAGATCATGCAAGGGGGCTAACCGGACAAAGTTAGCCGTAGATCAATGGAGAGTAACAAACCATCTTGTCGTTGAAACAACGGAGGTAGCCTAAACAACGGAGGTAGCCTAAACAACGGAGGTAGCCTAAACAATGGTGGTAGCCTAAACAACGGAGGTAGCCTAAGCAACGGAGGTAGCCTAAACAACGGAGGTAGCCTAAACAACGGAGGTAGCCTAAACAATGGTGGTAGCCTAAACAACGGAGGTAGCCTAAACAATGGTGGTAGCCTAAACAACGGAGGTAGCCTAAACAATGGTGGTAGCCTAAACAACGGAGGTAGCCTAAACAAAGGAGGTAGCTTAAACAAAGGAGGTAGCCTAAACAACGGAGGTAGCCTAAACAACGGAGGTAGCCTAAACAACTGAGGTAGCCTAAACAACGGAGGTAGCCTAAGCAATGGAGGTAGCCTAAACAACGGAGGTACCCTAAACAACGGTGGTAGCCTAAACAACGGAGGTAGCCTAAACAATGGTGGTAGCCTAAACAACGGAGGTAGCCTAAACAATGGTGGTAGCCTAAACAACGGAGGTAGCCTAAACAAAGGAGGTAGCTTAAACAAAGGAGGTAGCCTAAACAACGGAGGTAACCTAAACAACGGAGGTAGCCTAAACAACGGTGGTAGCCTAAACAACGGAGGTAGCCTAAACAAAGGAGGTAGCCTAAACAACGGAGGTAGCCTAAACAACGGAGATAGCCTAAACAAAGGAGGTAGCCTAAACAACGGAGGTAGCCTAAACAACGGAGTTAGCCTATGTAGTTTTTAATGAACCTTGGAGACAATTATTCGTACGCAGACCATGAATGATTGAATGAATGAATGATTGACAGCTACAGACTAGTAATGAGACAATCTACTGCACTCAGCCAAGGTTATTCGGTTTCAATTAAATATAATTGTTAGACAAAGAAATAACAGGTTTTATAGATGATCTGATAAGCATTGATTAATTTGTAAATGATATTAAAAATCATTAAATGATATATTTTCTAATGACGGAAAGCAAATCATTTGATTCAAAAGTCCTTTTTTAAGCATCAGTTTACGTCATAGGAGCAGAGCCATTAATTAGTTGTAAACATGGTAGAAACTTCTATAAATAATACTAAGATGAAGAGAATAATAGTAGTCAGAACTGACGTCAGCAGATTCTATCAATTTCCCGTCACTAGACACCCCCCCCCCCACACACACACACACAAACACAAGAAACACGATTTTACGTTTAAATTCAAGTGACACAGTTTTGACAGCACAGAAGTGACAGTTTTGACAGCACAGCAGCGACATCTGTTTTGACAGCACAGAAGTAACACAGTTTTAACAGCCAAGCCGATCTTTTTTTTTTTAGAATTACAACTTTAAAAAAATATATTTTAAAAACTAGGTTCGCTAACATTTTCCGCATTTGATAAATTGATTTGCTTAAAAGTGTAAACTATTGAGCTGTTATCGAAAGTGTACGCGTTAGTTATCGATGTTTACACTAAATGGTAAACAATGTTCTTACGATGTTTAACTGCATTTTTGTAATACTAATATTCACAGAGAACTCTCGAATTAAATATCATGCAGAGTTGTCTAAGGACGCCAAGGTCCAGTGGAGAATGGGGTGGGGGGGAAGGGGGTTGGATTCCACCATTCAGGGGGCGGGGGGGGGGGAATCGCCCCTGATCACGAGTCATACGATGCTCATACAAGTTATATTTAGCTTCCTTTGTGGGATTTGTTGCCGTTGAAGGCAAAAATCTAAATTAGAAATATACAATGATAAGAAAAAATAGAGCTTGAAGTATTAAGTTGAAGGAAAGAGTCAATAGGGGCTGCATTGTACAATCACATCGGAGGGGAAGGTGTGTGGGGGGGGGGGGCTTTCAATGAGATTGGTTATGTCGCCATTCAATGATATTGTCACTGCTCGGCTGTGACATTTTAATTGTTATGTCATTGATACGTCACAAAATATTAGTCGTTCGGTGCAATTTTTACTTTTCCATCGACAAGCTTAAAATAAAGAGATCCTTTTCTCTTCAGCTCTGATTGGGCATATCACATTTAGGGGCCTTTGGTTATCATATTTCAGGGACTGAGATTATCATATTTCAGGGACTGAGATTATCATATTTCAGGGACTGAGATTATCATATTTCAGGGACTGAGATTATCATATTTTAGGGACTGAGATTATCATATTTCAGGGACTGAGATTATCATATTTCAGGGACTGAGATTATCATATTTTAGGGACTGCAATTATCATATTTCAGGGACTGAGATTATCATATTTCAGGGACTGAGATTATCATATTTCAGGGACTGAGATTATCATATTTTAGGGACTGCAATTATCATATTTCAGGGACTGAGATTATCATATTTCAAGGACTGCAATTATCATATTTCAGGGACTGAGATTATCATATTTCAGGGACTGAGATTATCATATTTCAGGGACTGAGATTATCATATTTCAGGGACTGAGATTATCATATTTCAGGGACTGAGATTATCATATTTCAGGGACTGAGATTATCATATTTCAGGGACTGAGATTATCATATTTCAGGGACTGAGATTATCATATTTTAGGGACTGCAATTATCATATTTTAGTGGGTGTGAAAATGATTAAATACAGAAAATACAAAAACACAAGATATGTGGGGAAAATTAGATTTAATGAGCGAAGTCACCACTGGAACAGAGGCCGGCATTTTATAGGATATATATATGTGGGATTGATCGTGTAATAATGTGTGTGTGTTTGCATAATGCGTTGTTTTATGCATAATTTGATAATTAACGGTTAAAATGTAAACCGCCCAGATATGTTGTTGCCATCATATTGAATCACATTAATACAGTCATAGGCTTTTGAATATTTTAACTGCATTCTACCACAAGATAAGGGTGAAACACTAGTTTATTTTACGACAACCAGTCTCCTCCTATCTTTGTATCTCTCTAGTATATTTATCTATCTTTCACCTTAGGCTGTCTTTCTTTATCTGTCTCTCTCTCGCTCTCTGTCTCTTTCTCTACCCCTTTTCTACCTCTCTTTCTCTCCTTTTTCTCTCTTTCTCTCTCTTTCTCTCCCTTTCTCTCTCTCACTCTCCCTCAATTTCTGAATTGCATTTAATTCTCTATCCACCTTCTGTCTTATTTTTTTTTAAATGCCTTTATCCGATACTAGAGGCTTCTTAGATAGTGTGTCAAATATATCAAGAAATTAAAAAGGGTAACAAGGGGAGAGACTGCAATAAGGTTAGCAAAATAGGAAATTAGTAAAACAAGGTAAAGTCCAACCGGAAAAAACGGAACGCAACAAAACAACGAACTTGTTGGCGGGAAGCCTTCGTCAGAGAACAAACAAGAGAAAAAATAGAATAACTTTTTTTTTTAATAGCACATAGCGGAGAAGTCAAAAAACATTCATTTGCTGCCCTTTGGATATTACTTCTCAGCTAAGTGCTAATTTTTTTTAAATTTAGGTTTGACTTTGTTTTACTCATTTCCAAGAAATTCAAATAACTTCTCAGCCACAAAATAGTGCTACTTGTCTTTGTATCCAAAGATTGGGATATATTTGGCCAGTTTAGTTTTAAGAAACCTCTCAGGTATATAGGGCAGTCTGTATGTGTCCGGGCCATCTTCGTACAGCATCTTCTCTGTGTCATGACCGTCCAACTCATTCAGTTGTTCCAGCATCCCTCTTTCCTTTAGAGTTCCTACAAATAGTTTTTAGTCGTTGCAATAAATGGCATTTATTTTTTAATCTAAAAACAAAAGAAAAACGAAATTAGAAAAAAATAATTATCAAAAATATTTTAGATATGTCATATAAGACAGCGGTTCTCAAACTTTTAAGTGTGGTGGGCAGGTGAACTAATGTCTCATTGCACCAGGGACCGCGACCAGACTTATTCATTATTTTTATTTTTAATTGACCCTTATATATGTCTCTTTTAATATGTCACAAAATATGTTTAATTCGTTATCGGCAAATTGCTATTTCATTTAAGCCGCTATTGTTTTTAAATGGTTGTTTAAAATTTTTGTAAACTTCATTAGCAGTTTTTGACATATTTATAACTTAACTTATAATAATTTGGAATTAACAAATTAAATAAACAGAGTAAAAAACATTTGAGCTAGTGGTTACTATTCAATGAGACATGCGGGCATGCTATCTACTGACAAGCAAATTAAATCGTGGCTGGATTGTAGAAAGTGCCACACTAAATGTAGAAATAGTAGCCATTTTGTTCATTTCCTTTTGTCTTAATGATGTTCTGTGGCAAAAAGTTGGCGGAAATGAGAGAAGAAAAAACAATACGATTTCAGAAAGCTCGGGATATTCGGCTTTGACATCAGTAAAACAAGGTGCTAATGATTTCATGGTGGTGACAACCATCTTCAACACTTCTTCAGCAGCTAGATCCAACAACTTATCATGGTGGTGACAACCATCTTCACCACTTCTTCAGCAGATAGATCCAACAACATATCATGGTGGTGACAACCATCTTCAACACTTCTTCAGCAGCTAAATCCAATAACTTATCATGGTGGTGACAACCATCTTCAACACTTCTTCAGCAGCTAGATCCAACAACTTATCATCCAAAGTGACATTCAAATCAACCGTTGATACATTGCGGATCCATCCATTTCAACGCCGTCGTTTGAATTCTCTTGGAAAGTAAAATGGGAATACTCAATTTAGCTGGTCAGCGTGTCCTCTAGGTGGAGGTGTGTCGCATCCCCTGGGTGGAGGTGTTTCGCATTCCCGGGGTGAAGGTGTGTCGCATCCACTGGGTGGAGGTGTGTCGTATCCACTGGGTGGAGGTGTTTCGCATCCACGGGGTGAAGGTGTGTCGTATTCACTTGGTGGAGGTGTTTCGCATCCACTGGGTGGGGGTGTGTCGCATCCACTGGGTGGAGGTATGTCGCATAAAAATAAGCGAGTTTTCTCTTTCGGTCATGTGGATTCAGTCCCTGTGTCCAAGTGTTACGTGTGTTATCTGGCATCTCCTCTTTTCCATAGAAACATTACTTGGGGTTTTTTGTACATAGTCCTACTGCATCCAAACATGTACATAGCCCTACTGCATCCAAACATGTACATAGCCCTACTGCATCCAAACATGTACATAGCCCTACTGCATCCAAACATGTACATAGCCCTACTGCATCCAAACATGTACATAGCCCTACTGCATCCAAACATGTACATAGCCCTACTGCATCCAAACATGTACATAGCCCTACTGCATCCAAACATGTACATAGCCCTACTGCATCCAAACATGTACATAGTCCTACTGCATCCAAACATGTACATAGCCCTATAGTTTGTTGACAAATGTTGTGCGGGCCGGAAAATCGGATCAGCACCGGTCCGCAGACCACAAGTCGGGAACGCTGATCTAAAATACAGTTGTTATGGGTTGGAGTTGTTTTTTGTTTTTTTTTTGTTTTTTTTTTTTTGGATGGGGGAGGGGGCGTTTCTTGTTATTTTATTTTTTAAAATTTATTTCCTTTTTTTTCTGGAATTAAATTCTCAACCTTTGGGTGTTTTGTTTTTGGTGTTGTAAGATACAAGGGAAACAACATAATTGACCTGGCACAAAGTTGTCCATGAAACAAGCAAAGACTCCACCAACGAACGACGGGTTTCCTAGAAGCATCCGAATAGCAGTGTCCACTTCTGGGTAGCCTGGACAAAAAAAGATAAAATGTACTACTCAAAATAATTATATATATATATATTTATGTATGTATGTATGTATGTATGTATGCGTGCGTGTGTGTGTGTGTGTATGTATGTATGTATGTATGTATGCCGTACATGCTACTTCCATGCTTACTAAAAATCCAAACTATTTCGTCTACCTGTGTCTATGGCATCTTTGTTTTTGTTGACCCAGTGAGGCATCATGAATCCCAACAGCAAAGCTATGCCGATGATGGAACGGTTCCTGGATGAGTTCATGTCAACTGCCTGTCAGATAAGAGAATGTCATTTGACTGTGAGATAAGAGAATGTCATTTGACTGTGAGATAAGAGAATGTCATTTGACTGTGAGATAAGGGAATGCCATTTGACTGTGAGATAAGAGAATGTCATTTGACTGTGAGATAAGAGAATGTCATTTGACTGTGAGATAAGAGAATGCCATTTGACTGTGAGATAAGAGAATGTCATTTGACTGTGAGATAAGAGAATGTCATTTGACTGTGAGATAAGAGAATGTCATTTGACTGTGAGATAAGAGAATGTCAAATGAATGTGAGATAAGAGAATGTCATGTGACTGTGAGATTAGGGAATGTCAAATGACTATGAGATAAGAGAATGTCAACTGACTTGAGATAAGAGAATGTCATTTGACTGTGAGATTAGGGAATGTCAAATGACTATGAGATAAGAGAATGTCAACTGACTTGAGATAAGAGAATGTCATTTGAATAGGAGATAAGAGAATGTCATGTGACTGTGAGATAAGGGAATGTCATGTGACTGTGAGATAAGGGAATGTCAAATGACTATGAGATAAGAGAATGTCAACTGACTTGAGATAAGAGAATGTCATTTGAATAGGAGATAAGATAATGTCATGTGACTGTGAGATAAGGGAATGTCATGTGACTGTGAGATAAGGGAATGTCATGTGACTGTGAGATAAGGGAATGTCAAATGACTATGAGATAAGAGAATGTCAACTGACTTGAGATAAGAGAATGTCATTTGAATAGGAGATAAGAGAATGTCATGTGACTGTGAGATAAGGGAATGTCATGTGACTGTGAGATAAGAGAATGTAAAATGACTGTGAGATAAGAAAATGTCAAATGATTGTGAGATAAGAGAATACCTCTTGATTGTGAGTAAAGAACGGCTTTATTATAGAGAAGAAAATAACTCTTTATTAAATGTGTCATTCCAATGGGAATGTCAACTGACTGTGAGATAAGAGAATGTCAACTGACAATGAGATAAGAGAATGTCAAATGATTGTGAGATAAGAGAATGCCTCTTGATTGAGTAAAGAACAGCTTTATTACAGAGAAGAAAATAACTCTTTATTAAATGTGTCATTCCAATGCGTTGACTGTGCCACCTCAACGTCTAAAGCCCTATTTGTCTTATTTGTATCTTATAATGGATGGGTGGCCAACCTGCGGCCCGTGGGCCTCATCCGTCCCGCTGACGTCAATAGGACCTGTGTGACCGTCCGGAAAATTGATTAAGATTTACAATGGACGATTGTTTAAATGAAATAATTTACCTATATTGTCAAATTTCTCTAACAATGTCAAATTTCTCTAATATTGTCATATTTCTCTAACAATGTCATATTTCTCTAACAATGTCATATTTCTCTAACAATGTCATATTTCTCTAACAATGTTATATTTCTCTAACAATGTCATATTTCTCTAACAATGTCATATTTCTCTAGCAATGTCAATTTCTCTAACACTGTCATATTTCTCTAACAATGTCATATTTTTCAAACAATGTCATATTTCTCTTAAACTCTCAGCGTTGAAAAAATATTACCTGTAGATAAGACAAGATAACACCAATGAAAACGCCTCTGATGATGATTGAAATGCCGCCTATGACGGGGTAGGGTATGGTGATGAAGACGGCTGCCGCCTTACCAAAAAATGCAAACATGATGTAGATCAAACCACAGACCTGGAACACTCTGCGACTGACCACCTGGTTGTAACGACAACAATGGTCAACATCAAATTTAGTAATTTACAACAAAAGTAATTATCAAAAGTAGTCACATTACAACAATGGCCATAATCAAATGTAGTACATTACAACAAAGGACATCATCAAATGTAGTACATTATAACAAAGGTATTTATCAAATGTAGTGCATTACAACATAAGTAATTATCAAATGTAGTCACATACAACATAGCCGTAGATAGACACCATAAATTATGAGCATTGGTCAAGTCTTCGACCAAAAAGCAAAGAAACTCACCAAAGATTCCCCCTGTTTTTGCAAATAAATATGTATTAAATTATAAAACGCCGTTAATGTGCGTTCCTGTAGGACTCAAGCTCACCTTACCTATGTTATAGCCGTACATAAATTACCCTTGCTATGGTCGTAGATAATTAGCATAAATTACCCTGTTATGATCGTATATAAATAGCATAAATTACCCTTACTATGGCCGTAGATAATATGCATAAATTACCCTTGCCGTGGTCGTAGATATTAGCATAAATTACCCTTGCTATGGTCGTAGATAACAGCATAAATGACCCGTCTTATGGTCGTAGATAATTAGCATAAATTACCCGTCCTATGGCCGTAGATAATTAGCATAAATTACCCTTGCTATGGTCGTAGATAATTAGCATAAATTACCCAGTTATGATCGTAGATAAATAGCATAAATTACCCGCGCTATGGTCGTAGATAATTAGTATAAATTACCCGTGTTATAGTCGTAGATAATTAGCATAAATTACCCTTGCTTATGGTCGTAGATAATTAGTATAAATTACCCGTGTTATGGCCGTAGATAATTAGCATAAATTACCCGTGTTATGGTCGTAGATAATTAGTATAAATTACCCGTGTTATGGTTGTAGATAATTAGCATAAATTACCCGTGTTATGGTCGTAGATAATTAGCATAAATTACCCGTTTTATATTCGTAGATACCTAGCATAAATTACCCGTGTTATGGTCGTAGATATTTAGCATAAATTACCCTGTTATGGTCGTAGATAATTAACATAAATTACCCGTGTTATGGTCGTAGATAATTAACATAAATTACCTTGTTATGGTCATAGATAATTAGCATAAATTACACTGCTATAGTCGTAAATAATTTGCATAAATTACCCGTGTTATGGCCATAGCTCCAATGTTAGCACCATACGACACAGTTGCTTGGCAACAGCCAAATGTCCCACATATAAAACTCATGATACCCTCTACGGCAATGCCCCTGTTGTAGGCGTATTTCGGTGGCGGGGCTACTCGGGCCGTCTTAGACACAGCACTGTAGTCGCCAATGGAGTCCAGGACTGACGCAATAGTTGAAATGAAGAAACTGGTGAAGGCTGCAGCACTGAACGAGTATCCTCCAAATTTTCCTGAAGATAAAAAAACCTGTAAAACCAATGGGATATTGAAGGGCTTTGTAAAACCAATGGGATATTGAATGGGCTTTGTAAAACCAATGGGATATTGAAGGGGCTTTGTAAAACCAATGGGATATTGAAGTGGCTTTGTAAAACCAATGGGATATTGAAGGGGCTTTGTAAAACCAATGGGATATTGAAGGGCTTTGTGAAACAATAAGCTATAAGATTGGAGGGGGCTTTTTAAAAGAATGAGATTTTGAAGGGGCTGATACGACAATGGAATATTATGAAGAAGAAAATTGTTAGTGATATAATGACTGAATTTGTTTTTCTTTATGTTATGTCGTTAAGATTATGTTTAAGTTTTATATAGAAACAAGGTTTGGGGGGGGGGTGGTACACTTCGTGGGTCTTTTTTCGGACTTTAAAATTTGATAACTTTCATAAGATTTTGTTTTAAGAGAGTTTACGACTGACCTGGATATGGATAGGTAAACCAATCAGCTCGACGGATAATATCAAGTCTGGAATCCGTCCTAGCGAAATGATGTTTGTGTTTGGGATCATCGGACATTGTTCCAGCCTCTGTCAGGATCACGCTCAGTGTCCAGCCGAAGATGATGCTCAGGAGGACCTGATAAGAAAAGTTGGTTGATACAAATAGTGGGATAGGAATTGTTGGATGGTATTTTACAAATAGTGGGATAGCAATAGTGAGATGGTACAAATACTTACAAAAAAGACTTGATGTCATGGATAGATGGTACAAATACTTACAGAAAAGACTTGGTGTAATGGATAGATGGTACAAATACTTACAAAAAAGACTTGATGTAATGGGTAGATGGTACAAATACTTACAGAAAAGACTTGATGTAATATATAGATGGTACAAATACTTACAGAAAAGACTTGATGTAATGGATAGATAGTACAAATACTTACAGAAATTACTTGATGTAATGGTTAGATGGTACAAATACTTACAGAAAAGACTTGATGTCATGGATAGATGGTACAAATACTTACAGAAAAGACTTGATGTAATGGATAGATGGTACAAATACTTACAGAAAAGACTTGATGTAATGGATAGATGGTACAAATACTTACAGAAAATACTTGATGTAATGGATAGATGGTACAAATACTTACAGAAAAGACTTGATGTCATGGATAGATGGTACAAATACTTACAGAAAAGACTTGATGTAATGGATAGATGGTACAAATACTTACAGAAAAGACTTGATGTCATGGATAGATGGTACAAATACTTACAGAAAAGACTTGATGTCATGGATAGATGGTACAAATACTTACAGAAAAGACTTGATGTAATGGATAGATGGTACAAATACTTACAGAAAAGACTTGATGTAATGGATAGATGGTACAAATACTTACAGAAAATACTTGATGTAATGGATAGATGGTACAAATACTTACAGAAAAGACTTGATGTAATGGATAGATGGTACAAATACTTACAGAAAATACTTGATGTAATGGATAGATGGTACAAATACTTACAGAAAAGACTTGATGTAATGGATAGATGGTACAAATACTTACAGAAAAGACTTGATGTAATGGATAGATGGTACAAATACTTACAGAAAAGACTTGATGTAATGGATAGATGGTACAAATACTTACAGAAAAGACTTGATGTAATGGATAGATGGTACAAATACTTACAGAAAAGACTTGATGTAATGGATAGATGGTACAAATACTTACAGAAAATACTTGATGTAATGGATAGATGGTACAAATACTTACAGAAAATACTTGATGTAATGGATAGATGGTACAAATACTTACAGAAAAGACTTGATGTAAAGGATAGATGGTACAAATACTTACAGAAAATACTTGATGTAATGGATAGATGGTACAAATACTTACAGAAAAGACTTGATGTAATGGATAGATGGTACAAATACTTACAGAAAAGACTTGATGTAATGGATAGATGGTACAAATACTTACAGAAAAGACTTGATGTAATGGATAGATGGTACAAATACTTACAGAAAAGACTTGATGTAATGGATAGATGGTACAAATACTTACAGAAAAGACTTGATGTAATGGATACCACAGAATATAAAATCCACGCTGTGGGCTCCATAAAGGGATTGGAGTCTTTTTGTGACGTAGGAAGAGTGACAGTATCAAATTCAAGGCACAGACTCTGAAAAAGGAAAATACTTATTAGAGAACACTAGACTTAATATCCTGACTGATTTCCCCCCCCCCCCCCCCCCCCAAAAAAACCGACCGATAAACGACGCTGACATGTAAATAGTTCATGTGAATTTACATCTGTTTTCTTTTATTTAATGAATGCATGTTAATTAATTTTTTAACTTCATCATAATGTTTGTTAAATTGTATGTACAGTGTGGTGAGCCAAGGCCTAGGCAGGCGTACCATGCTATATAAAACTACTTATAATAATAATAATATGACTAAAGCGTAGTTCCTGTTCAATCATCAGTCTCACTATGACTACACAGCAGTCCCTAGTGTTCAAATACTTACGCAGAAGCCACGAGCCAATTTGTCTCACAGAAACGAACATTGATTTCATAAATGTACAGACCCAGTAGTGTAATTGGTGGCACCAATGTGACTGGACCAATAAACCTGTAACATCAAGTAATGACCAGTGAAAGCAGCCAAGGGGAACAAAGAAGGCACAATGCACCACTATCATAAGACCACATGTAACTTACGGTAGTGAGACTTGGTCCCTTACCAGAAAGGCAGAGAGCCTGCCCAATACATGGAAGAGGAAAATCCTCAGGAAAATATATGGCCCAGTGAAGGACAATGATGCTTGGAGAATCCATGCAAACCAAGTGCTATACAATTTTGAATAGACCCACCCATAGTAGCAACAATAATTATTTTATTAAGGCAGACTGCGATGGGCAGGACATACTGAGAGGATGCCGGAATGTAGAGCAGTAAAAGCGATCTACAGGTAGAAACATAAGGGCAGACTGCCCACACTGGGAACTCCAAGTAAGGACTGTGTTGAAGAGCGCAGGTTCTGAGTGGATACATTTTTAGAAATCAGTTTTTTTAAGATATACAGGTGAATAGTTCTCAAGAGTATTTGGTTAGTGGAATGGAATAGAATCAAGATATACAGGTGCATAGGTCTCAAGAGTATTTGGTTAGTGGAATGGAATAGAATCAATATATACAGGTGCATAGGTCTCAAGGGTATTTGGTTAGTGGAATGGAATAGAATCAAGATATACAGGTGCATAGGTCTCAAGAGTATTTGGTTAGTGGAATGGAATAGAATCAAGATATACAGGTGCATAGGTCTCACAAGTATTTGGTTAGTGGAATGGAATAGAATCATTAACACAAAGCTGTCGTTCCAAATATTTCAAACCAGTGAGCCTTGCAGTGTTACATGAACAGAAGTTAACTTATCACCAAGAAGTTCATGATCAAACTCCTCAAACTGATTCCGGGCCAACTGAGTTTGATTTGATTGAAATGTGGAGATGAACATTTTCAAGAAGAAGCATAAAGTACAAATTAGTTTGAGTCCCATAATGATCCAATAAAGTACATTTTAATTTGAGTTTTAAAATTATCCACTCAAATAAATTTTACTTATATGCCCCAACTTCCCCTTACAATATTTCCCCCTCCCCCTTCCCTCATATTACCTTAGAAGTAATCCAACCAAACCTGTGGCTCCGATGATAAAATGAAGAGCTCCCGCCAACATCAGACTTCCGGACAGCTGGAGAAAACAAAACAAAAATAGATGTGTGTGTGTGTGTGTGTGTGTGTGTGTGTGTGTGTGTGTGTGTGTGTGTGTGTGTGTGTGTGTGTGTGTGTGTGTGTGTGTGTGTGTGTGTGTGTGTGTGTGTGTGTGTGTGTGTGTGTGTGTGTGATACTTCAATTATTAGAGAGTCACTTATATTTTTGTCTTTGCCTCTTAAATTCATAAATTTAAATATTCTTATTTGTTATAAATAAGGTTGCCATGTGTCCAATATTTGAGCGGACAGTCCGTTTTTCACATTATGTTCACAATTTATTTTTACAAAAAAGTGGACATTTTATTTATTCCAAAGCTTTATGATGAAATGGTACGTAATCTAAAGCTGTACAGTCTGAGAGAATAAGGATAGGAGAATCGCGTTTTGTTTTTGTTTTTCATAAGTTAGAATGAGACAAAGATCGAATATTCATTGAACTCGAGTCTCCGAAACAATTATTAATCATACTCACTTGTTTCACAAGACATTTAAGTAACATTATTTACGTACAGTTTTATTATAATCTATTTGATGTTTTGAATTTAATCAAAGTTATGAAGTGACTATTTTAATACGTGTTCAAATGTTTTTAAGAAAATATATTATTATTATTATTATTATTAGTTGTCTTATATAGCGTGGTACCCCAGCCTAGGGCTAGACTCACCGCGCTGTACATAAAAAATTTTAAAAAGAGACATAATGGTGATATTAACATAAAATACATATATAATTTAATTGTAAATTTTAAAATATATTTTTTACTACTTAACGCCTCCAACACCCTCCCCACCCCCCCCACCCCCCAGGGCGTGTCCGATAATTTTTGGAAGCAGTCCAGGTAACCCTAGACCAGGGGTGGGCAAACTACGGCCCGCGGGCCGCATGCGGCCCGGCATTTGATTTTATGCGGCCCTCTGAGGCATTTATTAATTTTAAAAAACTCTTTGTTTTTAAGTCACATTGTTGAATTTTACAGAATTTCATGTACTGTTATAATTGTTTTTACATTTTGTATCAACATTTTTCTAATTTTCAATTTTTTAAAAACAGTCCTTGACTTTTGTCTTGTATTTGTAATGCTAAAATGCGATTTTTAATATAGAGAAATGTTTATCGACACGTAAAAATTGGACATAATATACATGCGGCCCCCAAATAGTTTTACATATGTCAATGTGGCCCTCAGCACAACAAGTTTGCCCACCCCTGCCCTAGACACTAGTTATAAATTCTGAAATAGCATTAAATCTTCGTGAACAAGTTGGATAACTCTGCTGAGCTCACCCTGCTTATTTTCTCCAGAATGACCTCCCTTGCTGTCACAAAAGTCCCATTCCCCATATCAGCCATCAAAACGGTTGCATTATCATCATTAATGCCTGTCAACAGAAACAACTCTGTTGAAAATTTGTCATAAATTAACAAAATTAATCCACAAATTAAAATTGAAATCTCATATATTTCATAACGAGGTAGAGCTGGGCTGAGATATAGAATCTATTTTTAAAAAAAAGCTTTTGTACTTTGTAACTCTTTGGTTCTCAACCTTCCTAGTAGCGCGACCCTATAATAGAGTTCCTCGTGTTTTGATGACCCCCAATCATAAAATTATTTTCGTTGCTACTTCATTAATATGTGTGTTCCTATGGCCTTAGGCGACCCCTGTATAATGGTCGTTCGACCCCCAAAGAGGGGTGCGGACCGCACCGGGTGACACCAACCCCTGCTACGCCACTGCAACATGGGCAGCTACAAGTTTACATAAACAAATGATAATGGTTGAGACGGTGTGGTGAGACTGCCATGAGGTAACATCCAGGTGGTTGAGACTGTGTGTAGAGACTGCCATGAGGTGACATCCAGGTGGTTGAGACGGTGTGGTGAGGGTGCCATGAAGTAACGTCCAAGTGGTCGAGAGGTGTGGTGAAACTTCCATGAGGTAACGTCCAGGTGGTTGAGACCATGTGGTGACACTGCCATGAGATAACGTCCAGGTGTTTGAGACGATGTGGTGACACTGCCATGAGGTAACGTCCAGGTGTTTGAGACGATGTGGTGAGACTGCCATGAGGTAACGTCCAGGTGGTTGAGACTGTGTGGTGAGACTGCCATGAGGTAACGTCCAGGTGGTTGAGACGGTGTGGTGAGATTGCCATGTGGGATGGTCAAGTTGGTTGAGACGATATGGTGAAAATGACTTGAGGTTTACAAGCCAATTCTGCTCTCTCTGGCAGGTTGTCCTGTAGCTAACAGGTTGTCTTGTCTCTGGCAGGTTGTCTTGTCTCTGACAGGTTGTCTTGTCGTTTGCTGATTGTCTTGTCTCTCACGGGTTGTCTTGTCTCTGGCAGGTTTACTTGTCTATGGCAGGTTGTCTTGTCTCTGGTAGGTTGTCTTGTCTCTGGCAGATTGTGCTGTCTCTGACTAGTTGTCTTGCCTCTGGCAGGTTGTGTTGTCTCTGACTGATTGTCTTGTCTCTGACTGGTTGTCTTGTCTCTGGCAGGTTGTTAGTAGCAGATTGAATAGACACAACACTATCAGCTCAAAATCCACATGTCTGTCTCTATTAGTTCCCAGAATAATTATGCTTTACTACAACTGCGCCACTTTTAAATAACATAGCAGTCAACATTACAAACTGTTTACCCCTAGGATTTCACCGTAGTAACTACGGCACTGCTAACTACGGCACGGCTAACTACGGCACTGCTAACTACGGCACTACTAACTACGGCACTGCTAACTACGGCACTGCTAACTACGGCACTGCTAACTACGGCACTGCTAACTATGGCACTGCTAACTACGGCACTGCTAACTACGGCACTGCTAACTACGGCACTGCTAACTACGGCACTGCTAACAACGGCACTGCTAACTACGGCACTGCTAACTACGGCACTGCTAACTACGGCACTGCTAACTACGGCACTGCTAACTACGGCACTGCTAACTACGGCACTGCTAACTACGGCACGGCTAACTACGGCACGGCTAACTACGGCACTGCTAACTACGGCACGGCTAACTACGGCACTGCTAACTACGGCACTGCTAACTACGGCACTGCTAACTACGGCACTGCTAACTACGGCACTGCTAACTACGGCACGGCTAACTACGGCACTGCTAACTACGGCACTGCTAACTACGGCACGGCTAACTACGGCACTGATAACTACGGCACTGATAACTACGGCACTGCTAACTACGGCACGGCTAACTACGGCACGGCTAACTACGGCACTGCTAACTACGGCACTGCTAACTACGGCACTGCTAACTACGGCACTGCTAACTACGGCACTGCTAACTACGGCACTGCTAACTACGGCACTGCGACGAACAAAAAAAAAACTGCTTTGAGAGCTTTTTCGTTTGCCTGGTTCAGTTTTCCAACATAACATAAATAATGGGAGCTTTTTCAATATAAAAAAAGTTACCGCCCTTTTTTGTGTTAACATAGTAAACAATCGAATAAGAACGAAAGCCTAAACAAATCGGAGACCCATAACTGGTAGATTTCTTTATTTTAACTTATAGATGCAGCTAAAAAGCTGAGTGTATTTTCTTACACAAGTTGTAAATTGATTTTACTCCCCCCCCCCCAAATCCCCTTTTTTTCCCCGCTAATTCAGTGGTTCTCAACCTTACTAATGCCGCGAGCCCTTAACACAGTTCATCATGTTGTGGCGACCCCCAATCACAAAATTATTTTCGTTGCTACTTGATAACTGTAGAGTACACGTGTTTTCCGAAGGTCTCAGGCGACCACTGGGAAAGGGTCGTTCGATCCCCAAAGGGATCGCGACCCACTATGTTGAGAACCGCTGCGCTAATTCATCAAAGGGATCGCGACCCACTAGGTTGAGAACCGCGGCGCTAATTGACCAAACTACCCTATGGAGCTTGAAAATCGTTTTTGAATCTGAAAACGACCGTATTTTCGTGTTTATAAGGCGCGTCTTATTCAAAGTTTTACGTACCCACCACCCAGGGGGCGTCTTATACAAAGTTTTACGTACCTACCACCCATGGGGCGTCTTATACAAAGTTTTACGTACCCACCACCCAGGGGGCGTCTTATACAAAGTTTTACGTACCCACCACCCAGGGGGCGTCTTATACAAAGTTTAACGTACCCACCACCCAGGGGGCATCTTACGTAAAATATTCAAAACTCAAATCTTCAAAACCGGCGTTTTATATATGAGTGCGTCTTATATGCGCGAAAATACGGCACTCTGACACTAGCCCGGGTGTAAACAGGTCAGCATTAATATTCTAATGGGTGTTACTTGGAAACATTGTTGGACACTTCCACTCAGGGAGCTGCCTCATAGCCAACAGAGGTATCAAATATGTTATTCCTGGCCCTTGAAATACAGGAATCCTGAAATGGACATTCAAATTACCGGTAAGCATTATTTAATACAATCCTATAAATTACTTTATTCCGCTGTTCTGAAAATAATTAATATTACACAATTAATTATAATTTTTTAACAATTATCTTTATTTTGTATGGTTTAACTTTTACGTGATGGCAATAGATTTAGTCATATTCAAAGAGTCTAAAGAGATGCCAAATGTACCTCTAGTTTTACCTGAATCAAATTTACCCATAAATTAACCTCGCGCCAAATGTACTCATAGTTTACCCCACGCCAAATGTACTCATAGTTTACCTCATGCCAAATGTACACATAGTTTACCCCACGCCAAATGTACTCATAGATTACCCCACGCCAAATGTACACATAGTTTACCTCACGCCAAATGTACTCATAGTTTACCCACGACAAATGTACTCATAGTTTACCCCACGCCAAATGTACTCATAGTTTACCCCAAGCCAAATGTACTCATAGTTTACCTCAGGCCAAATGTACACATAGTTTATTTCACGCCAAATGTACACATAGTTTACCCCACTCCAAATGTCCACATAGTTTACCCCACGCCAAATGTACTCATAGTTTACCTCACGCCAAAAGTACTCATAGTTTACCCCACGCCAAATGTACTCATAGTTTACGTCACGCCAAATGTACACATAGTTTACCCCACGCCAAATTTACACATAGTTTACCCCACTCCAAATTTACACATAGTTTACCCCACTCCAAATTTACACATAGTTTACCCCACGCCAAATGTACTCATAGTTTACCCCACTCCAAATTTACACATAGTTTACCCCACGCCAAATGTACTCATAGTTTACCTCACGCCAAATGTACTCATAGTTTACCCCACGCCAAATGTACTCATAGTTTACCCCACGCCAAATGTACTCATAGTTTACCCCACGCCAAATGTACACATAGTTTACCCCACGCCAAATGTACACATAGTTTACCCCACGCCAAATGTACTCATAGTTTACCTCACGCCAAATGTACTCATAGTTTACCCCACGCCAAATGTACTCATAGTTTACCTCACGCCAAATGTACTCATAGTTTACCTCACGCCAAATGTACTCATAGTTTACCTCACGCCAAATGTACACATAGATTACCTCACGCCAAATGTACTCATAGTTTACCTCACGCCAAATGTACTCGTAGTTTACCTCACGCCAAATGCACTCATAGTTTACCTCACGCCAAATGTACTCATAGATTACCTCACGCCAAATGTACTCATTGCAAACGTTGACAAACCGGTCATGAAGAAGGCTGCACTGAGGATCTGTGTCTTGATGACGTCATCGTTCTTGGCACACACTATCTCAGACACTATGACAGTGATGACCAACGGAGATCCAATACAAAGTAGACTTTGCTGTCAGCAAATCATGAGGGTAATTTAATTTAAATAATATGTTTTTTTAATAAGATAACAAGAATCAGTCGCTTCTAAAAGCTTATAGTTTAAATACAGATCGCAAAGTAAATTTTTCTAAACACGATAAGATCCTTATGCGAACCTTTATTTGTAGGTTATAAATAGTTCAGTCAACATTTGTTGTTAAATGACATATTTTATTGATAAGAAAATTTCTCATCCTGTTAGATTAAGATTAGTCTTAGAAATGTCAGACACTTGTATGATACGATCAGAAGATTAGCCTTAGAAATGTCTGAAACTTGTATGATACGATCGGACGATTAGTCTTAGAAATGTCTGACACTTGTATAATACGATCAGAAGATTAGTCTTAGAAATGTCTGACACTTGTATAATACGATCAGAAGATTAGCCTTAGAAATGTCTGACACTTGTATGATACGACCAGAAGGTTAGTCTTAGAAATGTGAGACACTTGTATGATAGGATCAGAAGATTAGTCTTAGAAATGTCTGAGACTTGTATGATACGATCAGACGATTTGTTTTAGAAATATCTGACACTTATATCATACGATCAGAAGAATAGTCTTAGAAATGTCTGACACTTGTATGATACGACCAGAAGATTAGTCTTAGAAATGTCTGACACTTGTATGATACGATCAGAAGATTAGTCTTAGAAATGTCTGACACTTGTATCATACGATCAGAAGATTAGCCTTAGAAATGTCTGACACTTGTATGATACGACAAGAAGATTAGTCTTAGAAATATCTGACACTTGTCATATGCCTAGTGTCTACTGCCTAATGTCTATTGCCTAATGTCTACGGGCTAGTGTCTACTGCGAAATGTCTAGTGCCTATTGTCTAGTGGCTAATGTCTACGGGCTAGTGTCCACTGCCTAATGTCTACTGCCTAATGTCTAGTGCCTAATGTCTAGTGCCTAATGTCTAGTGCCTAATGTCTACTGCCTAGTGTCAAATGCTTAATGTCTACTGCCAAATGTCTAGTGCCTATTGCCTAATGTTTATTGCCTAATGTGTACTGCCTAATGTCTACTACCTAATGTCTACTGCCCAATGTCTACTGCCTAGTGTCTACTGCCAAATTTCTAGGGCCTAGTGTCCACTGCCTAATGTCTACTGCCTAATGTCTACTGCCTAATGTCTGCTGCCTAATGTCTACTACCTAGTGTTTACTGCCTAGTATCTACTGCCTAATGTCTATTTCTTAATGTCTACTTCCCAATGTCTACTGCCTAATGTCTATTTCCCAATGTCTACTTTATAGTTTGTAGTGCCTTATTTCATATGCCTAGTGTCTACGGCCTCATGTCTACTGCCTGATGTCAACTTCCTAATGTGCATTTCCTAATGTCTACGGGCTAGTGTCTACTGCCTAATGTCTACTGCCTAGTATCTACTGCCTAATGTATACTGCCTAATGGCATGTGCCTAGTGTTTACTGCTTAATGTCTTCTGCCTAATATATGCTGCCTAATGTGTACTGCCTAGTGTATACTGCCTAATGTATACTGCCTAATGTCTACTGCCTAATGTCTACTTCCCAATGTCTACTGCTTAGTGTTTTCTGCCCAATGTCTACTGCCAAGTGTCTACTGCCTAATGTCTATTTCCTAATGTCTATTGGCTAATGTCTATTACCTAGTGTCTATTGACTAATGTCTATTGGCTAATGTCTATTTCCTATTGTCTATTGCCTAATGTCTATTTCCTAATGTCTATTTACTAATGTCTATTTCCTAATGTCTATTTCCTAATGTATATTTCATAAAGTATATTCGTAATGTCTATTGTCTAGTGTCTATTTCCTAATGTCTATTGCCTAATGTCTATTTCCTAATGTCTATTTCCTAGTGTCTATTGCCTAATTTCTATTTCCTAATGTCTATTTCCTAGTGTCTATTTCCTATTGTCTATTTCCTAATGTCTATTGCCTAATGTCTACTGTCTAGTGTCTATTTCCTAGTTTCTACTGCCTAATGTCTATTTGCTAAAGTCTATTGCCTAATGTCTAGTGCCTAGTGTCTACTTCATAGCGTCGACTCACCTGGATGGCAAACATCAAAAGAAGGTGAAACGGTGGTGTCTCGTTAACTCTATACAGCAGAGGTTTTTTGTCTTGAAACTCTTCCTCATTTTTAGTATCACGATGTTTATTTCCCTTCTTATCTCCTTTCGTTTGACCTGTGGTCAGTAGATGAAACTGGACCTCCGGGTCAGTACCATAATGGCCATTGACGTGGACCTCCTGGTCAGTACCATGATTGCCATAGACGTGGACGTCCGGGTCAGTACCATGATTGCCATAGACGGGGACGTCCGGGTCAGTACCATGATTGCCATAGACAGGGACGTCCGGGTCGGTACCATGATTGCCATAGACGGGGACGTCCGGGTCAGTACCATGATTGCCATAGACGGGGACGTCCGGGTCAGTACCATGATTGCCATAGACAGAGTTGTGCTTGGTGTCACCGCCTGCTTGTAGACTGTTCATCATTGTTCAACTAAACCCTCAAGTCGATAGGTTACCAAAGAAACAGGTGTCTATTGATCGGCACGTATTGACGTGTTCTGTGACACGATGAAACACATGACACTTTGGGCTCAAGCGTTTAATGTTTACATGAATTGGTCCAACGCCAAAAAACAAACAATTCTTTTGAGTGGACATAAAAAATATGATTATTTTATTTCAAAAAGTTTTTTTTTTAAAATATGCAATTTAAAATTAAGGTTTCAAGTAATTAATTTATCCTACGTTTGAAAAGATTTGCGTCCATTAAAACACTTTTTTCAAAACAAGGTTCTTTTTGAGTCACGTGTCAACTTGTGGATTTGTATGCGTACAAAAATATGTATACCCAAACAGCACTTCGTTACTTAATACCATACCTTATAAGATTTTGCTATTGCAAGCATTGACTAAATCTGACTTCGTGGGTCTGGAAATGTCCACAGCACACTACGACCGCTTGCTTTATATAAGTGATTGATGCATCACTTAAGCTGAATGTATCACTTCCGCATTAATTTTCAACGCTCCCACATATATCAAAGCTCTGTGATTGGTCGTGGTAACTGTGCCTGCCCGCGGACCAGAATCAGGCCCCAACAGATATCTATCCGCTAATAACAATTTATATTTAACATTTTGACCAAAATATAATAATAGGGCTGATTACAGCTTTCTGTTCTGTCCATTTCTTTCAGCCGATGAGGGAGCGAACGTTGTGGCGTAACTGATGGTGCGAATGGGGTGACCGCCCCAAGCGCCGCTTTGGGGTTTATATATAGGCCAAATGGTGTGTGGGCTGCCTCTACCACTAATCGATATGTTTTATATTAATTGTACAGAGTTAGAAAAAAAAGAATATTGTTTAAAGGTCTGCAGGTTGGGCTGTCTGTAGCTATAATGTTTAAATACTTCTGTAGGCTTATTGTTTAAAATTGTCTAAATTTGAAAAATCGATATTTAATTAATTGTAAAATTATTAATTTGAGGTCTAAATTGCCTCAGGTATTATAGGTACTATGAAACTCGGTAGCTCACACCTTTTGGGCATATCGAAAAATGACGCAAAAACTGTTGTGGCCATTTTATATTCGGCTTGGGGAGGACTTCGTTGTTTTATGTTTGGCGAATTAGGTGTGACGTGACACGGGGCGGGGAAGGGGGGGTAAAGAATTTGTGACGAGGGGGGGGGTTGTTTAAACGGGTCGTTTTTGCGTGACGTAATGAATACTTTACCATTTTAATTTAAAATAATTTTAAATTATTTCAAAATGTATTTTAAAGTAGTTTTGTAATCGAAAATTTTGTCCATGGAGGGTGGCCAAATTCATGCACAATGAGTGCCCTTTACTTTTATAATATAATTACAACGCTACATAGACATATATCTACCATAATTATCCTGATAGTCCCCTAATAGAAACGCCATTTGCCACATAAATATCCATAATTAAGTATATAAAAATATCACCACAATGTTTCGCGGTTATCGTCGTACTAATGCTTTGTGTCTTCACGAATAGCTGGCAAGATGTCGCTGTATTAATATTTAGCCTAGTATCAACGCATTGGTCTTTCCGTGCTGGTGACGTACCGGGTAATTATTTCGTTCGGTGACCAACTTCCCTCACCTTCTAAGTGGGGGGAAATTGTTTTTTTAACCGGGTCGCTTAAAATTGTAGTTCTGACGGGTCTCGGTGGAAAATCCCAAAAGACATCCCGAAAATTATAAAAGGACACAGATCTGCGGTAAGCTTACTATATCATTATAATACAAACCAGTGATACATGCACACGTTTGTTATTTCGTCAATAAAAATGTTTATGAGCATGATAATGAAGAATGTCAAGTAACAAATTAATTGAAAAGGCCTAAGTTTCCATAATTTAACATATTTTTTAAAATTAAAAAAGAGTGCTGGAAATACCATTCCCTAGGATCATTCAATATTATTCACATTTGCCTGTGACAACATTGATACACATGATAATGATAAATCAAAATGAATATCACAAATGGATGAATGTATCAATAGAAACAAATCGTAGGATTCCCAAATTTTATTTTTGAAAAAAAGGAAAACAAAAATAATTATAAATATATTACCATTCCCGTAGCTTTTCCCCACAAAACCTTACATTTACCTAGGTCAGTGGTCGGAAAATCGGCTCTTTAACGACCATTAGTCGGACACTAATCGGGTTATGACTCCGAAATACATGGCTCTTGACAAGAAATTTGGCTCTCGACAAAAATTAATCTGCTTGCTGCTGATGTTTGACTCTTTTGACTTATGAGTATGCCGACCATGAGCCTAGGCCTAATGGAAATTAAATTTTTGGGAATAAAGGAAAAGTAGGTCATAATGCAGCCGTGAACAGTTTTCGAAGAGGAGAAGTAATATAACACACGATGACAGCAAGATGTCGAGCAAAAATGAATATTGGACTGTCGCCTAGAGACAGACTTTTGACTTCTGGTAGATGACCGAAAACCTTAAACGTTCGGCCATCATGGCCGAAAGTCTCACCACCTAAGACCGAAACCGAAATTAAATCGAGTTAACTCTTCTGTTTCTGCCAAAACCGAAATTAAACCGAAAGTTAACATTTCTGTTTCAGCCGAAACCAAAACTAGGCCGAAAGTGATCAAATAGCAACTCGGCGCAGAAACCGAGCCCAAAATTCGGTCGGTCTCTGTCGTGTCATATATTTTTTCTCACGTAAGCCTCAGTCGTCTCAGGGGGCCATCCATAAATGACGTCACGCAAATTTTGCCGATTTTGGACCCCCCCTCCCCCCATCGTCACAAATCGTCACAAAAGTTAGACCCCCCCCCCTAAAAAATAACGTCACAAATCTCTACACCCCCCCCTATAAAAGATCCCTGTGTCCACTACTGTCCTTTACAAGCCCTTAAGAAAGTCACCTCCCGTGGATATCAAATTACTGTACCTGTGTCAGAAACACTTCACTAGAACAGTGGTTCTTATCCAGTGGTAAAAGTACCTCCCCAGCCCTGAGGTGCGGAAGACTAGAAAAGTGCATTCAGTGGCGTAGCCAGAGGGGTGCGGACCGCACAGGGGTGACACCATCTCAGGGGGGTGACATCAAATTGAAAAATTGCGTATTTACAGAGCACACAATGCTCGGTCTAACCGAAATTCATAAAAGGATAACAGATGGCACGTACATTTTCCACCGATGTAACCAAACAAGATTCGTTTTTTATTAAAATTTCAAAGGTGATGCGTCAGCAGTTAGGTTACCTTATTATTAGGTCAGAAACACACCGTTTTGACCATGTTTCAACGCCGAATGAAGTGTTTGGTAACTTTTGTATGTGACAGGAAGCTATAATTATCTAAAATCTGAGAAGTAAAACTATCCTTTGATAACATTCTAATAACAATAAGCGATTCTAAGTACATGTCACAGTTCTTAAATACATTTACCTCCTGACCTTCAATACTGTGGACTAAGTTTAACAAGAAGAATTACATCGTGGAAGTCGAGGGTCTCCAGGGTTGACACCACTAGCTTACTGGACCGGGTGACACCAACCCTAGCTACGCCACTGGTTGTAATTGCTGCCATTCCTAGCTGTTGCTGCTTTTTTTTAAAAAAATAGTTTGTATCCATTTTGATTAGCAGCAGTAACTGTCTTTCTTGGGAATTTTGATGGCGCATTGCTTTTATTTGTAATTTTTTTCCCTTGCTTATAAAATTAATTAAAGAAATAAAACTGCGATGACTAAATTGTTGAGTTATTTTTAATTTTATTATAATATAATTTATATGTTGGGGGGGGGGGGGTGTTTAAAACGGAGTGGGCCAGCAGGGCTGCAAAAAATGTTAAGAATCCCTGCTCTAGAGCATGTACTAAGATACCCCCCGACCCTGCCCTAGAGCATTTACCACCACCCACCCACCCCAAGGTCAACCATTGTATTCTTTCAATTCCACTTCCTCTGGATGACTCCTGTGTCCACATTTAGCCATAAATTCTCACAACTGGCATGGCAACCACACCCCCAGTTCCCTCCTCCGTGGTGTCTTGTAACCTGATCTGAGCCATTATTGGGACCTCACATACCTGAACTGATTCTCTCAGTCTCAGTGATAGTAGTTTAAAAATAAAATAATGATTTTTGTATAAAAGAATATGTTAAAAATGTCAATAATTTAGGATTATTAAGTGCAATTCTTTACTACAATATTTACTTTAACGTTCATCAGATCTTCTTCGGTTCTATCAAATGTGGTATCAAATTTATGCAAAGAGAGTTCAGTCATAAATGTTATTGGTAGTTTATTTTATTTCTGTCAACTTGATTTTGTATTTTTATATAATTTTTAAAAGAATTTTTCAAATGAATATTGTTAATATCCCTAGGATTTTGGTTTCGTTTTTATTAATTAATACTGATTAAATTTTCAAAACTATAGAACGGAACGTATCAATGTAGATATAAATGTATGGCTGTTTATGTGTATGGTTATGTATATATATTAAACTAAACTGTATGTACGTTCGTGCGAACGGGTGTGTAACTACGCACCAGGTGCGCTAATGAAATGTCTAGGAATAGCATTCACTGAGATTCTTTAAAGGTTTCGACTATTCGCACCCGGGTACCATAAGTGAGAGGTTGGAATTAAAAACGTATCTAAAATATTATTGTTTGGTTTGTAAGACAAAATTTGGTATGAAATGAAAGATAATTGTATGGACTATATGTTTGTAAACTTGATTCTTCAGTTTAACTAAAATAAACTACCGCAAATGACATCCGAATACCATTGAGTCTAATGGTACCCAGGTGCGAATGGCGGTGCTGCGTGTCCTGGTCCATTTGGACTAATGCTATTCGGATGTCATTTGTGGTTGTTAATTTTAGTTCAACTAAGAATTAAGTTTACAAACATATATTTCATTCAAATATCTTTCATTTGATAACTCATTTTGGTACCACATCTGGTGCCCGGGTACAAATAGCCACTTCGTTCTTTAAAACACCGAAGGGTGTTAATTAATTTTGTTTGAGAATGAGCAAGCGTCCTTTATCCAAGTAAAAAACAATTAATAGACATCTGAACAAGAAAATAATCTCTCGCGAACTAGACCAAAGATGGCTGCTTTTAGAAATCCTTTAATTTACAACGCTTTCGTTCTTGGCTGGCTAGGTGAGTGGTAAGCACAATCAATGGATGGCTAATAGACCCACTTCCCGTCAACCTATCGAGCTGAAAATTGGCTCATAGACTTGTAACCGATGACAAAACATTCTTTAAAATTTTCAGTTTTTCTTGTGTTTCAATGAAAAGGAAGGATATATGATTTCACGAAATAAAATTCCCGATAACTGCGCTAAATAAGATTCCTTACAAAAGAAAATACCGTATTTTACGGACTACAAGGCGCACTTTTTTTCTTCGAAAAATTGCCTCCAAAATTCAGGTGCGTCTTATACTCGAAATGAATATAAATGGTAAACAATTTTTTTTAATTTAAATTGCTTAAAAATTAAGGTGCGTCTTATAGTCCGTAAAATAAGGTATCGCAAGTTCGTGTGGTGCGTAATTTTTTTACCCTGAAGTAGGCCTGGGGGGGGGGGGGGGGGGGCACTAATTGGGATTCTCATAAAGTGCGTTATTTGTATGCATGTCATAAAGTGCGTTATTTGTATGCATGTCATAAAGTGCGTTATTTGTATGCATGTCATAAAGTGCGTTATTTGTATGCATGTCATAAAGTGCGTTATTTGTATGCATGTCATAAAGTGCGTTATTTGTATGCATGTCATAAAGTGCGTTATTTGTATGCATGTCATAAAGTGCGTTATTTGTATGCATGTCATAAAGTGCGTTATTTGTATGCATGTCATAAAGTGCGTTATTTGTATGCATGTTTGTCAAATGTTCAGCCCCACCCCTTTTTGCTGCGATATTATATTATATAACGGATTTATACGAAAAGTTTTGTTTTTAGGGACTGTGAAATTTACAATATCCATTCTTAAACTATTTTTGTTTTTGTTGAAGGGGACTTTAGATGAAAGTTTTATCAATTATTTTATCTCTTGATCTCCATTGGAGTACATTTATAAATTAATAAAGCTACGGAACTTACACATTTCTATTCAACAACACCCTAACATCAAAAAATTAAATGGTGCTCTGTGCCAGGCCAAGCGTCCTCATGACGTCAAACATCATATGAAATCAACAGTTGATCTGTCATTATGAGACATTAACACAAATGGCGTTAATTTATACATTTTTCAATTACTGTTCAATTATTAATTTCAAAACAATTAAGGTTTTTGCTGGGGGTTTGGGGTGAGAAGTCGTGTGCGAACTCAGCTGTAATTAAAACTGATTTATTTTTGTTTAAATACATTAGATTTTGAAAATACAAAATTAATAAATGCAACATAAGGTGCGTGTCGTTGGATGAGTTGATTGTCGATTAAGTATAATTGTGCGACTGTACAACAGTATAACTGTAAAAATGTGTAACGGTATAATTGTACAGCTGTTCAACCAGTACCACGCTTAAAAATAATATTTTGTAAAAATGTTCCAATTAAAAGTTAACATTTTTAAATCAGTCGCAAATGATTTAACAGTTAAGGATGATAATGCACCTTATGGTGATTTTCATATTTTATTTCACATGCTGACTGGCAGATAATCCTGAGCGGCCAGAGCTTTTTTTTGTTTTTGTTTTTTGTTTTGTTTTGGTGTTGTTTGTGTATCATTTCTCAGGTCTTAACACATTATTTCTCAGGTCTGTCATAGTAATGTGACTTAACACATCATTTCTCAGGTCTGTCGTAGTAATGTGACTTAACACATTATTTCTCAGGTCTGTCATAGTAATGTGACTTAACACATTATTTCTCAGGTCTGTCATAGTAATGTGACTTAACACGTCATTTCTCAGGTCTGTCATAGTAATGTGACTTAACACATTATTTCTCAGGTCTGTCATAGTAATGTGACTTAACACATTATTTCTCAGGTCTGTCATAGTAATGTGACTTAACACGTCATTTCTCAGGTCTGTCGTAGTAATGTGACTTAACACATTATTTCTCAGGTCTGTCATAGTAATGTGACTTAACACATTATTTCTCAGGTCTGTCATAGTAATGTGACTTAACACGTCATTTCTCAGGTCTGTCATAGTAATGTGACTTAACACATTATTTCTCAGGTCTGTCATAGTAATGTGACTTAACACATTATTTCTCAGGTCTGTCATAGTAATGTGACTTAACACATTATTTCTCAGGTCTGTCATAGTAATGTGACTTAACACGTCATTTCTCAGGTCTGTCGTAGTAATGTGACTTAACACATTATTTCTCAGGTCTGTCATAGTAATGTGACTTAACACATTATTTCTCAGGTCTGTCATAGTAATGTGACTTAACACATCATTTCTCAGGTCTGTCATAGTAATGTGACTTAACACATTATTTCTCAGGTCTGTCATAGTAATGTGATTTAACACTTATTTTATAAGTAAAACAGTCGGTTTAACTAAGTGGTCGGCAAATCGCGGTTCGCGAGCCGTGTGCCGCTCTTTCGCGACCTGAGTGCAGCTCGGCTAGTCGGCCACAAATCGGTTATTTGGCTCAACTTTTTATTTCGTATTCTTTATTATTGTCATCTTACTACTATATGTTCAATTCTTTAGTCCACGGGGCTCAGGGTTGCCCAACTCTGCTTACTACAATCACTATCTATGGGCAATGCAAAGATATGTGTCGGGTTTCTTTCAGGCATACCTCCGGAGGGTAGGGGGACCTGTCCCACCGGAACAAGTCAAGTGCCACCCCGGGAAATGTGTAAGAAAATATAATTTTTTAATTAAAAAAAAAAATACTAAATTTTAATTTTTATAACATTTTTTTTAAATAATAGAAATGTATGCCTTTCATTGATTACAATTAATGAAACAAAACACTTAGTTCGGTATATATTGATGATCCATATCGTTCTGGTTAATCTTGCTACAGGCTTCCAGAATTCGATTATAAATATCATATTATTTTGAACATTGGCCGCTTCTGATCCTAAGCCAAAATTTTACTTGTTATTGTTCGCATAAATCGTTATTTTTATGTATTTATTTTGCAGCTTCTCAAGTTGAAAGACTTTAATAACACTGTATTAAACTAACTTTGCGTCGATATAAAGGTTTATAAATTGAATATAATTCTTGCTAAGCACGTGCAATCTGTTTTCAAATTATAATTCATCATAGAACCATGGCTGTTAAAGTAGAGATAAGTGTTAAGTGTTAATCATAAAATGTATTATAGCTTTTAAAAAATTGTTAGCAAAAATTTTAATGTACTTCGATTCATGTCTCTTGAAGTAGATCAAGGGTCATCAAACTACGGCCAGCGGGGCGGATAGGATTTCATTAGCTTTGAAAAACTATCATGTTCAATCTCAGACTCGGAAAGTATCAATAATAATAATAAATTCCTCACCAAACACTTCACTTCTGATGCTTTTCTACTTTATTGTTCACCAATATTTCACCTGTGACTCCTGGTATGTTTCGTTACGTCCCTAACATACAGTATACCATATAATGTACACTAACATAAAGCATACCATATAATGTACACTAACATACAGTATAATATATAATGTACACTAACATACAGCATACCATATAATGTACACTAACATACAGTACACTATATAATGTACACTAACATACAGCATACTATATAATGTACACTAACATACAGTATACTATATAATGTACACTAACATACAGTATACTATGTACACTAACATACAGCATAATATGTACACTAACATACATTATACTATTTAATGTACACTAACATACAGTACACCATATAATGTACACTAACATACAGCAAATTATATAATGTACACTAACATACAGTACACTATATAATGTACACTAACATACAGCATAATAATGTACACTAAAATACAGCATAATAATGTACACTAACATACAGCATACTATGTACACTAACATACAGTCCATTTTCACAAACCACTTTTGCCCCGGGGGGGGATTCTTTTCCAGCCGTTCACCGGGTGAACACTGCACGAGAACTCTTAAAACGCCACGTGTGTAAACAAAACAAAATAAAGCTCCATCTACACAAAAAATGGAAATGCCAGTAGAGAGAAAATCTTGAACCTGTTCAAATCAGTGTTAGCCACGTACTGGTGTCTCATTGACCACGTTCTGGTTGCTAGTGAGCCCAGTTCTAATATCTATTCCCCCTGTAAGCCACGTTCTATTGGCTCTTTAGCTGTAATCAGATGTCTCGTAAACCGCGAACTGTAGCACAGCTTTTAGTAGCACAGCTTTTAGTAACACAGCTTTTAATAGCAGCTTTTAGTAGCAGCGTGTATGAATTTTACCGTACTCAAATGTCTACCTAATATGATGGAGGGGTAGTAGGCCAGTCCAATTTTAGATGTACTCAAAATTTAGCAAAAACCAACACAATCGGCAAAGTTATAAGTTATATACCGAAAACAGTCAAATTTATTTAAAAACTCCTGTTTTATGCCCTCGCATACTCCCACAGAGAAGTAGTCAAGCTAAATTTTACTTTTTTCATTACATTACAAGCCATAGTTTGCAATTGTAGACAGGACAATTACAAGCCATAGTTGGCTATAGTGGACAGGACAATTACAAGCCATAGTTTGCTATTGTAGACAGGACAATTACAAGCCATAGTTGGCTATAGTAGACAGGACAATTACAAGCCATAGTTTGCTATAGTAGACAGGACAATTATAAGGCATAGTTTTCAACGATTTTTTAATGCCACAAGAATTCGCTGAAGCAAAAGTTAAAATTAAGACAATCGCCCAAGATCCATCGACCCAGATCCATTGGTACAGTCATGGAAAGCAGTGGATACCAAGTTCATCCCCACTCAGCAGTTTTACATAGAAATGACATCCAAGAAATGAATCCTATAGTGAACACCAAGATAAATGCGTGTTGACCTGTCATGTCAGCCTGGGACTACAACACATTGAATGCACCTAGATTTTTTATTTTTTTGCAAAAAGGGAAACAATAAGCAGGAGCTGAACATTGATAGATTATCTAACATGGAATACATGACGTCATAAAACTAAACTTAAACCAAACGTCGACTAAATATATTTACTTTAAAAATAGCATCAGTCACAAGAGCGGTGACGTCAGGCAGGGGACATTATCTAATGCATATTAGGGAAGAGTGAGGGGGGTTAAATCTAGTACCACTCTAACACCAGCTAACATATAAGTACTATTACCAAACATGATTATCTAGTACTACTCTAACACCAGCTAACATACAAGTACTATTACCAAACATGATTATCTAGTACTACTCTAACACCAGCTAACATACAAGTACTATTACCAAACATGATTATCTAGTACTACTCTAACACCAGCTAACATGCAAGTAATATTACCAAACATGATTATCTAGTAGTACTCTAACACCAGCTAACATACTACAAGTACTATTACCAAACATGATTATGTAGTAGTACTCTAACACCAGCTAACATATAAGTACTATTACCAAACATGATTATGTAGTAGTACTCTAACACCAGCTAACATATAAGTACTATTACCAAACATGATTATGTAGTAGTACTCTAACACCAGCTAACATATAAGTACTATTACCAAACATGATTATGTAGTAGTACTCTAACACCAGCTAACATATAAGTACTATTACCCAACAGAATATACTATGTGATATTACTTCAACATCCAACAGCTGACAGGATAACACAACTCTGTTTTAAGCATAATGAGAAACTCTTCATTTCTCCACAATTATCAATTATAATCTTAAACAGCCTCACTAATTAACATGCCTCCCATTGATTCACTTTGATTGCAGCCAATAAACGAGACAAAAATTGTCTGGTGTTAGCGTGATGATGTAATAAGTCCATTGTAAAAATTGTCTGGTGTTAGCGTGATGATGTAATAAGTCCATTTTAAAAATTGTGGTCAAACGTTCGTAACGTCACTCATAAATTTATGTTGAATTCATTATAAATTAAATAATTTTGTGTTTAAAAAAACAGCCATTTTACTTTAAGTGCACCAGATATAAGATACTTATAAGATACTTACCGTGTAGAGAAGGATTTACACCAGTTGGAAAAGTCATGGATCGCTTAGCATGGAAGGATGTGGTGGAGCAGGCCAGAGCCCTATATGGGCTGTAGCGCCACTGATGATGATGTCTGCATGGAAGGATGTGGTGGAGCAGGCCAGAGCCCTACATGGGCTGTAGCGCCACTGATGATGATGTCTGCATGGAAGGATGTGGTGGAGCAGGCCAGAGCCCTACTTGGGCTGTAGCGCCACTGATGATGATCTCTGCATGGAAGGATGTGGTGGAGCAGGCCAGAGCCCTACATGGGCTGTAGCGCCACTGATGATGATGTCTGCATGGAAGGATGTGGTGGAGCAGGCCAGAGCCCTACATGGGCTGTAGCGCCACTGATGATGATTTCTGCATGGAAAGATGTGGTTGAGCAGGCTAGAGCCCTACATGGGCTGTAGCGCCACTGATGATGATGCTATAAGATACTTACATTACAAACAAACAACAATAAACGATTTAAACATTGAGCCCAGTTCTATCTATACAATAAGGAAATAATGGGCAGCGTTCTCCTGGAGACCAGAAATGCATCCTAACAATTTATGACTGACTGAATAGTTACCAGGGGATTATGGCTTATGGCAGTGAATTTAGCCGTGATTGCAAATAGCATGAGATTATGGCTTATGATGGTGAATTAAGCCATGGTTGGAAATAGCATGAGATTATGGCTTCTGACAGTGAATTAAGCCATGGTTGGAAATAGCACGAGATTATGGCTTATGACAGTGAACTACTGAAGATCAGAAATGCATCCTAACAATTTATGACTTGACTGAATAGTTAGCATGAGATTATTTGAGTGTCTGAGATTCAGCATGATATTTCTTTGGTAAAGGTAAAGTTTATGATTAAAGTGCCAAGAATTTGACCAGGTCAATTAAGACCAGTGTCAAGTGATGGCCAGGGACCAGCCAATCTTTGACTAGACCAGTGTCAAGTGATGGCCAGGGACCAGCCAATCTTTGACTAGACCAGTGTCAAGTGATGGCCAGGGACCAGCCAATCTTTGACTAGACCAGTGTCAAGTGATGGCCAGGGACCAGCCAATCTTTGATTAGACCAGTGTCAAGTGATGGCCAGGGACCAGCCAATCTTTGACTAGACCAGTGTCAAGTGATGGCCAGGGACCAGCCAATCTTTGACTAGACCAGTGTCAAGTGATGGCCAGGGACCAGCCAATCTTTGACTAGACCAGTGTCAAGTGATGGCCAGGGACCAGCCAATCTTTGACTAGACCAGTGTCAAGTGATGGCCAGGGACCAGCCAATCTTTGACTAGACCAGTGTCAAGTGATGGCCAGGGACCAGCCAATCTTTGACTAGACCAGTGTCAAGTGATGGCCAGGGACCAGCCAATCTTTGACTAGACCAGTGTCAAGTGATGGCCAGGGACCAGCCAATCTTTGACTAGACCAGTGTCAAGTGATGGCCAGGGACCAGCCAATCTTTGACTAGACCAGTGTCAAGTGATGGCCAGGGACCAGCCAATCTTTGACTAGACCAGTGTCAAGTGATGGCCAGGGACCAGCCAATCTTTGACTAGACCAGTGTCAAGTGATGGCCAGGGACCAGCCAATCTTTGCTTCATTACAAATGACCACTTTATTCATTGTTGATCAATTGGTAACCAGGATTCATGACTATTTTTATTGAAAGAGGAATTCAAAGGAATCAGAAACCATTTAGCTGCTCAAAACCATTTAGCTGTTCAAAACCATTTAGCTGTTCAAAACCCCCCCCGGGGCTCTAGTCGGCATGTCCGTCCCATAAATGGCATGTCGACAAAGAGGCGTTTGCCACGAACCCCCTGAAACGTTACCCGGGGGACATGATCACCGTGTAGGGGACCCGCGCCGAAAGGCAAAGGTAACGCACGGAAACTGCGTTAGAAAGAGCACGACTGCATGGTTTCCTACCAAGTGCAGCCGAAAATAACGTAGAAACAGGTCGGGATATGATTACAGTTGCCGCATGGATATGAGGCGAAGGCGTGTGGCGACCCTAGCCGATGATTCCAAATATGCAGACGTGAGGGTACTGCTCCTAGGCAACCTTCTCTTTTGTCATTTCCCAGCTGCGGTGTGAATTAGTCATGCCGCAGAAAACCACGTAAACCCTATTAGAGGGCGTCTGTTAACACCTAAGAGTCCCCCCGGGGTGGGAAGGGGGGTCTTTAGAGACGTAAATTATATCCACCCCAGCCCAAGGAAGTCCGGCCCGGTTGCTGTGTAAGCATCAACCCGGCTGGCCAGGCGTCCCTTCTCTGATGCGGCCTCACTCGCATAGTCAATCGAGTGGAAGGGTGGGTGGGGCTGTCTCAGGGGCGGGGAGCCCTCGGCATGCCGCTTCGCGGCCTGACTGGAATAAAGACCACGGGGGGAGTGGTTGAATGCCGGTTGGGGGCGGTGGAGGTGTGTTGGGGAAGACCTTATGAGCCTTGGCTCGATGGTCTGCTGATTTTCTTAAGTATGTTAGTTAGCTGTTCAAAACCATTTAGCTGTTTAAAACCATTTAGCTGCTCAAAATCATTTAGCTGTTCAAAACCATTTAGCTGTTCAAAACCATTTAGCTGTTCAAAACCATTTAGCTGCTCAAAACCATTTAGCTGTTCAAAACCATTTAGCTGTTCAAAACCATTTAGCTGTTCAAAACCATTTAGCTGCTCAAAACCATTTAGCTGTTCAAAACCATTTAGCTGTTCAAAACCATTTAGCTGTTCAAAACCATTTAGCTGCTCAAAACCATTTAGCTGTTCAAAACCATTTAGCTGTTCAAAACCATTTAGCTGTTCAAAACCATTTAGCTGTTCAAAACCATTTAGCTGTTCAAAACCGTTTAGCTGTTCAAAACCATGAAGGAGGAAAAAATAGAAGTATGTTATAAATAAATGTTACCAAAAATAATTTCAGTGGGTACTTACATTTTTAGAAAGAAAATTGGAAATGTTCAAACAATTCTCTAGGTTAGCATATGAATGAGATAAACTTGGACCAGTTGAGTTCCTTCATATACATACTAGACACATGACATGGACCATTTGAGTTCTTTCATACACATACTAGACACATAACATGGACCATTTGAGTTCTTTCATACACATACTAGACACATGACATGGACCAGTTGAGTTCTTTCATACACATACTAGACACATGACTTGGACCAGTTGAGTTCTTTCATACACATACCAGACACATGACATGGACCAGTTGAGTTCTTTCATACACATACCAGACACATGACTTGGACCAGTTGAGTTATTGCTATAGGAAAGACTAAGAGAGAATAAATACACACATTATGAGATGGATAAAATCTGGGCTCTTTTCTCATTGAATAAATCATTTTAAAAAATCTTCTCTTCATGGGCAAAGAAAGATTATTTGAGTTGAGCTTAATGTGATATCACTTCAACCAACATAACTATCCCATATTTTGGAAGTTATTTGACCAGGATTCTACCCAAATAGATTATCCCATATCCTCAGATGAATTCAGTGCAGAAAATTCCACCTGTATTAAAGTTAAAGACTTTTGAATCACAGACTTGAACTATTGGTGTGCATCGTTTTAATGGGGAAAAAAACTAATAAAAATTATTACCCTACAATATTTGTAAGTTTTTTGCATTTATAAAACTAAATTTTAACATTTTTTACCATGAGGTTTAACAAGAAGATAGTTATTTGAAATGTTGATGAGAATGCCAAAATTAATTTAATTTAAAATGATTTTAAATTATAAATTAAATATCATGTCTATTCAGGTAAATTATATTCAGCTTGGCAATTCTATAAAAACAAATTATATTTTATCAGCTTAGACTTGTCACAAAATTGAGACGCACATGATTAATTAACAAATTGTGGTTTCAATATTTCTTATACGTTTATCAAATGCTATTTTAAAATTCTATTCTCACCCATATGAAACAAAATATCATTTCCAGTATAAGTTTTATTGAAACCAAAAATATATAAAAAAATCTTTTTAAAGACTTCCCATTAAAGACTAGTTTAAACGCACTAAAAATCAGAAAATAATTAAAAATTTCTTTAAATGAATAAATCAAAGAAAAGACTTTCGAGACGAGCGACATCTGGAAGTATAATTATTTAACATTTTTAAACAACGAATGCTTACAAACATGGTTACGTCTATTTAACTTTTACTTAGGCATAAAACTAAAAAACACATTTGAATGTTTTTTTTCTGCCCCCAACCCTTTCAAAACCCAAAATCTTTAAATCTCATCTGAGCACCGATACCCACCCTTCTCCCGCCATTCACTAAATGAAGTAGCAATCAACCACAATCAACAACTAAACCAAAGTGCTTGCCTCAATCCAGCATACCGGAGCTGCCACTCATGTGTCAAAACTCAGGCGACCTTTCAGGTCAGCTTGAGATAGACGATGAACTGAGCAAAAAAAAGTTATGCTACAAACCCCATGGCTTTGAGAGCATAGAAAGAAAGACTTTAAAATTTCAAAAACATTAAAACAATTATGCAAATTCTTCCCACAATATAAATATGAAATGCCTTAAAGAATGTCAGTAAAATAATTTCTAAAAAGGTTTAAATATATGCAGGCTTGTAAAGCAGGCAACCTAGATTTATTTTGGTTTTATTTATCCTTTCTGGCAACTGCTATTGTGAAGCAGTTTCCTTATCCAGGGTGAGATCTTGCCTGGCCAGACTTTTTAAATCATTTAATTTGTAGTCAATGAGTGCGCAGGGTTATCCAATTCAGAAATAGACACAAGTGAATTATCCCTTGGATTAAAGAATGTCACATTACTTCCATTGGGTTCATCAGTGTTACAGGGATCAGATGGTAACTTTACGGGTAATGAAGTTGAACGAAACAGGGGCGGTGGTGGCGGGGTTGTAGAGTTTGGATGATTTGAAGAAGGATTTACACAGCTGCTACATTTTCCCCCCAAATCAGCGACAGATTGATTTTGATGATTTGAAGTGGGCTGCTCATGGTAGCTTAGGTCAGGACAATCCCCCTGGACCACATTGGAGGAACATGTGGAATCGTCAGACCCCGACTTTCGAACTGAATGCAGAGATGAGGATGACTGTTGAAGCAGGGACTCATCATCCGATGTCATCTCATTTTGTGCCAACTGACGGTTGTCTGTCATCTCATTTCGTGCCCACTGACAGTTGTCTTGCAGGAGCTGAAAATGACCTTCAGCAGAAAGCAAAAGGTCCCTGTCAGCCAGTGCATCAGAGGTCAGTGATGAGGTCATGTGCTCGTTGGGCTCACACATTGAGATAAAACTAGAGACATCTTGATATAATAACGGCTCTGTATTCACTGCTACGCTGGAGGCTACGGGTGTCGGACGAGTGGGGGTGCTATTAGAGACCAGCAGATCAGGGGTGACATCCGTCTTGGCTCTAGCTGAGGAGGATTTCTCTTCCTTTTTGGGTATAACCTGTCGATATAAAGATAGGTGTCATTTGTAGACATAAAGATGGGTGTAATCTGTAAACATAAAGATGGGTGTAATCTGTAGACATAGAGATAAGTTTAGAATCACAAATCCTTTTAACATGAACTCAAAAAATCTAAATTAAGAGGATTGACCCATGTGACATCACTGTTGGGAATATGACCAGAATAAAATAATTTTGATTACAGTGAGCTCATTAATATTTCAGTGGATGAGTTGATGATTGGCCGATAAAGAACTGTGTGTATTAGCTGCCTGTAAACTCATCAGCCAGGTGCGATTGTAATACTCACCTGTGAGTTGACAACCGTGCCGGTAGACTGTGCACTTTTATCTCTTTCTGTGATAAGTCGCTGCGCCCAGCCTAAGAGTATTATACTATTCAAAACTTTAGTGGACATCAAACTGAAAAAAAAACATGTTTGAGTGTTGGCACAAATACAACTGAAATCTTGTGTTTGAATGATTGCAAATTTTAATTATGATTTTGTTTCCAAAATGTAGGTTTTTAACTAAAATTAACCTTTTAAGAGTTCCAAATGAAACCAACCAAAATAACCAATTTCCAAATTATAGCTGTTCATTATGCAATTTGATTTTTGTTGACAATTTTATGCCAGCTCTGAGCTTGGCGGGTTTGAGCTCGGCTGTACTAAAAACCCATGGTGATTCATACAATTGCTTTAACTCTGTAACAGTATAACTTTGTGTGAGGTTAGGTAGAATCAGGGGAGAGAATAATAAAACATAAGATAATGGACAAGGTTGGGCAGCCATGTTGGAATGATGGTCTTATGTTTCTGAGGAATAATAAATTGTGTAATAATGTGAGGACAACAGTAAAGATAATGAATCAATACATAAGCATCCATATGTAGATATCCTGTGTTATAAATGAGGTTGTAATTTATTGTGTATATTCAGTTTTATTGAAATAAAGTGCCAGTGATTATTTATATCAAGTGACTCGATAATTCATTTTAATTACATTTGATGTCTTGATGGGGCAGTGACAGCTATGGTAGTGACAGCTATAAACTTATCATAGACTTAGCTAACCATCATCACTGTATTACCAACAAACAGGGTGGACGGTTACAAACTCTAATAAACATTTGGACATGAGCGCTCAAGAATTGCTGCCACTTTGGTATTTAATGAAAAATGATTTTAAAGATGACCTACCAAAAATAGAAGAGCCCGACCAGCAGCCAAGGAAGCGGGCCGTCAATATTGAAAGATTTTGTACACACCATGAACAAGAGGCAAATCAAAGGCATAGGAGTGAAGCCCATTCTCCTACAAACCTGGTCACTAAAGTTGGTGAATGCCTGGAAAACAAGAAAGATGGCTACACCAACAATTAAAGAACATATTAAAGAATACTAAAATCATGTTGAAGACTAACCCTATTCATTGAATATTGCTAAAATAATTATTAAGACCAAGCACATTCATTATATATAAAAACAGTCAACTGAAACTGCACTTGAAATGCTAAAAATACTGTGACAAGCAAATTATATTATCTACTAAAGACATACAAAAATAACCTCTGATTTATTTTGATTGAAATGTATTTATCAAACAAATAGTAATTATTTAAAAGGGATTTGACATTAAAGTAAATAATCCTTTATAGTACAGTCCCCTTGCTGGTCAAGTCTGCTTACTCACATGCTTCTTCTGGCTAGTGGCAATATCTTGAGCAAGACCCAGTGCAAAATCTGCATAAGACTGGACAAAAAAAAATGGCTGAAATATCTGACTACTGGACCTATGTCTAAAAACTTTTATAATTCTGCTTAAGAGTAACAATGAGTGGAAATATGTAAAGAACAATTCATTTTTTTTTTTACATGCACTAAAAATGTGCTAGTACACACAATAGAAACACTAAACATTTGCCTGTACACACAATAGAAACACTAAACATTTGTCTGTACATTTAATAGAAACACAAAATATTTGCTTGTACATACAATAGAAACATTAAACATTTGCTTGTACATACTATAGAAACACTAAACATTTGATTGTACATAAAATAGAAACACCAAACATTTGCTAGATCATACAATAGAAACACTAAACATTTGCTTGTACATACACTTGCAGACAATTCATTAAACTTGGTGATGAAGCCATGCTTGATCCAATCTACTACAACTTCTACCAACATAACAATAGCAGCATCTTGGATGATTGGGAAAGCCATATCTGGCAAATTGGTGGAATAAGATACATGTCAGAATTTCATATCCATCCTGATTTGTCAATTATATCAAGAGAAAAAAAAAATTAAATTTAGTGTTAAATAACATCAGGAAAGGTCTACAAACCTAAAAAAGATATCCTGTAAGGTTAACCATCCAGAGCTAGGACTGACCATCTTCATGTCATAACTAACTCAGTTAAGATACATGGGCCATCCAGAGCTAGGACTGACCAACTTCATGTCATAACTAACTCAGTTAAGATACATGGGCCATCCAGAGCTAGGACTGACCAACTTCATGTCATAACTAACTCAGTTAAGATACATGGGCCATCCAGAGCTAGGACTGACCAACTTCATGTCATAACTAACTCAGTTAAGATACATGGGCCATCCAGAGCTAGGACTGACCAACTTCATGTCATAACTAACTCAGTTAAGATACATGTGCCATCCAGAGCTAGGACTGACCAACTTCATGTCATAACTAACTCAGTTAAGATACATGGGCCATCCAGAGCTAGGACTGACCAACTTCATGTCATAACTAACTCAGTTAAGATACATGGGCCATCCAGAGCTAGGACTGACCAACTTCATGTCATAACTAACTCAGTTAAGATACATGGGCCATCCAGAGCTAGGACTGACCAACTTCATGTCATAACTAACTCAGTTAAGATACATGGGCCATCCAGAGCTAGGACTGACTAACTTCATGTCATAACTAACTCAGTTAAGATACATGGGCCATCCAGAGCTAGGACTGACCAACTTCATGTCATAACTAACTCAGTTAAGATACATGTGCCATCCAGAGCTAGGACTGACCAACTTCATGTCATAACTAACTCAGTTAAGATACATGGGCCATCCAGAGCTAGGACTGACCAACTTCATGTCATAACTAACTCAGTTAAGATACATGGGCCATCCAGAGCTAGGACTGACCAACTTCATGTCATAACTAACTCAGTTAAGATACATGTGCCATCCAGAGCTAGGACTGACCAACTTCATGTCATAACTAACTCAGTTAAGATACATGGGCCATCCAGAGCTAGGACTGACCAACTTCATGTCATAACTAACTCAGTTAAGATACATGGGCCATCCAGAGCTAGGACTGACCAACTTCATGTCATAACTAACTCAGTTAAGATACATGGGCCATCCAGAGCTAGGACTGACTAACTTCATGTCATAACTAACTCAGTTAAGATACATGGGCCATCCAGAGCTAGGACTGACCAACTTCATGTCATAACTAACTCAGTTAAGATACATGTGCCATCCAGAGCTAGGACTGACCAACTTCATGTCATAACTAACTCAGTTAAGATACATGGGCCATCCAGAGCTAGGACTGACCAACTTCATGTCATAACTAACTCAGTTAAGATACATGGGCCATCCAGAGCTAGGACTGACCAACTTCATGTCATAACTAACTCAGTTAAGATACATGGGCCATCCAGAGCTAGGACTGACCAACTTCATGTCATAACTAACTCAGTTAAGATACATGGGCCATCCAGAGCTAGGACTGACCAACTTCATGTCATAACTAACTCAGTTAAGATACATGTGCCATCCAGAGCTAGGACTGACCAACTTCATGTCATAACTAACTCGGTTAAGATACATGTGCCATCCAGAGCTAGGACTGACCAACTTCATGTCATAACTAACTCAGTTAAGATACATGGGCCATCCAGAGCTAGGACTGACCAACTTCATGTCATAACTAACTCAGTTAAGATACATGGGCCATCCAGAGCTAGGACTGACCAACTTCATGTCATAACTAACTCAGTTAAGATACATGTGCCATCCAGAGCTAGGACTGACCAACTTCATGTCATAACTAACTCAGTTAAGATACATGGGCCATCCAGAGCTAGGACTGACCAACTTCATGTCATAACTAACTCAGTTAAGATACATGGGCCATCCAGAGCTAGGACTGACCAACTTCATGTCATAACTAACTCAGTTAAGATACATGGGCCATCCAGAGCTAGGACTGACTAACTTCATGTCATAACTAACTCAGTTAAGATACATGGGCCATCCAGAGCTAGGACTGACCAACTTCATGTCATAACTAACTCAGTTAAGATACATGTGCCATCCAGAGCTAGGACTGACCAACTTCATGTCATAACTAACTCAGTTAAGATACATGGGCCATCCAGAGCTAGGACTGACCAACTTCATGTCATAACTAACTCAGTTAAGATACATGGGCCATCCAGAGCTAGGACTGACCAACTTCATGTCATAACTAACTCAGTTAAGATACATGGGCCATCCAGAGCTAGGACTGACCAACTTCATGTCATAACTAACTCAGTTAAGATACATGGGCCATCCAGAGCTAGGACTGACCAACTTCATGTCATAACTAACTCAGTTAAGATACATGTGCCATCCAGAGCTAGGACTGACCAACTTCATGTCATAACTAACTCGGTTAAGATACATGTGCCATCCAGAGCTAGGACTGACCAACTTCATGTCATAACTAACTCAGTTAAGATACATGGGCCATCCAGAGCTAGGACTGACCAACTTCATGTCATAACTAACTCAGTTAAGATACATGTGCCATCCAGAGCTAGGACTGACCAACTTCATGTCATAACTAACTCAGTTAAGATACATGTGCCATCCAGAGCTAGGACTGACCAACTTCATGTCATAACTAACTCAGTTAAGATACATGTGCCATCCAGAGCTAGGACTGACCAACTTCATGTCATAACTAACTCAGTTAAGATACATGTGCCATCCAGAGCTAGGACTGACCAACTTCATGTCATAACTAACTCAGTTAAGATACATGGGCCATCCAGAGCTAGGACTGACCAACTTCATGTCATAACTAACTCAGTTAAGATACATGTGCCATCCAGAGCTAGGACTGACCAACTTCATGTCATAACTAACTCAGTTAAGATACATGTGCCATCCAGAGCTAGGACTGACCAACTTCATGTCATAACTAACTCAGTTAAGATACATGTGCCATCCAGAGCTAGGACTGACCAACTTCATGTCATAACTAACTCAGTTAAGATACATGGGCCATCCAGAGCTAGGACTGACCAACTTCATGTCATAACTAACTCAGTTAAGATACATGTGCCATCCAGAGCTAGGACTGACCAACTTCATGTCATAACTAACTCAGTTAAGATACATGTGCCATCCAGAGCTAGGACTGACCAACTTCATGTCATAACTAACTCAGTTAAGATACATGGGCCATCCAGAGCTAGGACTGACCAACTTCATGTCATAACTAACTCAGTTAAGATACATGGGCCATCCAGAGCTAGGACTGACCAACTTCATGTCATAACTAACTCAGTTAAGATACATGGGCCATCCAGAGCTAGGACTGACCAACTTCATGTCATAACTAACTCAGTTAAGATACATGGGCCATCCAGAGCTAGGACTGACCAACTTCATGTCATAACTAACTCAGTTAAGATACATGGGCCATCCAGAGCTAGGACTGACCAACTTCATGTCATAACTAACTCGGTTAAGATACATGTGCCATCCAGAGCTAGGACTGACCAACTTCATGTCATAACTAACTCAGTTAAGATACATGGGCCATCCAGAGCTAGGACTGACCAACTTCATGTCATAACTAACTCAGTTAAGATACATGTGCCATCCAGAGCTAGGACTGACCAACTTCATGTCATAACTAACTCAGTTAAGATACATGTGCCATCCAGAGCTAGGACTGACCAACTTCATGTCATAACTAACTCAGTTAAGATACATGTGCCATCCAGAGCTAGGACTGACCAACTTCATGTCATAACTAACTCAGTTAAGATACATGTGCCATCCAGAGCTAGGACTGACCAACTTCATGTCATAACTAACTCAGTTAAGATACATGGGCCATCCAGAGCTAGGACTGACCAACTTCATGTCATAACTAACTCAGTTAAGATACATGTGCCATCCAGAGCTAGGACTGACCAACTTCATGTCATAACTAACTCAGTTAAGATACATGTGCCATCCAGAGCTAGGACTGACCAACTTCATGTCATAACTAACTCAGTTAAGATACATGTGCCATCCAGAGCTAGGACTGACCAACTTCATGTCATAACTAACTCAGTTAAGATACATGGGCCATCCAGAGCTAGGACTGACCAACTTCATGTCATAACTAACTCAGTTAAGATACATGTGCCATCCAGAGCTAGGACTGACCAACTTCATGTCATAACTAACTCAGTTAAGATACATGTGCCATCCAGAGCTAGGACTGACCAACTTCATGTCATAACTAACTCAGTTAAGATACATGGGCCATCCAGAGCTAGGACTGACCAACTTCATGTCATAACTAACTCAGTTAAGATACATGGGCCATCCAGAGCTAGGACTGACCAACTTCATGTCATAACTAACTCAGTTAAGATACATGGGCCATCCAGAGCTAGGACTGACTAACTTCATGTCATAACTAACTCAGTTAAGATACATGGGCCATCCAGAGCTAGGACTGACTAACTAACAAATGCAAGAAAAGATATGTTATAATGGGAACTAGGATTGATTAACTTTATGTAATAATACAAATAAGCCAAGTACTTAGCTTACCCCAGCTCCACTGAAGTTCCTTCATATTTCGAATGAACACAAATAGAAGCAGCACCAAATAGTGAAATCTTTCCTTGACATCGCCATAAGTTATCTGACACAAGTTATTCTTGTCCAGACGTTTAAACAAGTTTCCTTTAATCTCAACAAACTGTGGAATAGTTTTCAAGTGAGTCAATCAGTAACCTCCATCCCAACAGGCCTTCAGACTGATCAGACAAGAACCAGGAAATTATAAAAATCATCTGTGCAACCAGCCAGGTAATTACAAAAATCATCTGTGTAACCAGCCAGGTAATTACAAAAATCATCTGTGTAACCAGCCAGGTAATTACAAAAATCATCTGTGTAACCAGCCAGGAAATTACAAAAATCATCTGTGTAACCAGCCAGGAAATTAGAAAAATCATCTGTGTAACCAGCCAGGAAATTAGAAAAATCATCTGTGTAACCAGCCAGTCTAGTTTCATTTATTAAAGATTGATTGCCAGAAGAATAAGAATCCAATATTTGTTCTCATTCATGTTACTAATGATAACCTCAAATAATGATAATGACATTAATTCCTTGACATCTTGGAGTTTATTAAAATTCAATATTATAAAAAATATTTATAATTTATGAAATTTTGAAATTATACATCTATAGATATTGTCAAAAAGTATTTAAAAACTAACATTATTTGACATCATGATAGTCAGCAAATTTTTGTTGTGTGAGTTGAAAGCCACATTGAGGATAATTGCTTGAATAAGGATCATCACAGTGTGAACGACTGGAAGTGTTAAAGATCTAAACTTTGCACAGACAAAAAAAATAAATCAGTTCTGTTTGAAAACAATTAATGTAAAAGCTCACAGGGAAGTGTTTGATAGACAAAAGTGGTGTCCCTTGGCCATTGCCTCTTGAACCACAGCAATTAGACTAAGAAGAAAAATAAATCAAAAGAAATAACCTACTGATAAGATAATGATAATAAGATTATTTTCAAGACAAACCCTCCTACAGTAAACTAATAAAATAAACAGCTAATTCAAGGATACCAACATAGGCAATGGCAAAGATCAGGTGGAATATTGTGCCGAAATGTTCTCTTCTGCGTCCTCGAGGCTCAACAGCTGTCCAGTATAAGCTGTCCAACACATCTTGACCAAATCCCGAAACTAGTTTGTCCATTACCTAAAACAGTTAAAATGAAAGTTGTAGGTTTTGAAAAGCAAATTGCTCTTCTATTTAACTTCTTTTAACTAATAAATCAAAACAGTTGCTTATATAGTGTACCAAATTTCAAAATAATTACAAGGCAGTTTTCAATTTTTAAATAAATTTAGTGTCATGTCATAAAATAACCTGTATGTCATAAAACACCCTGCATGTCATAAAACACCTTGTTTGCAAAATTCACAAATCCATCAGAGGAGGGTTCAACAAACCAGGGTAATTACCCCAAATGGGGTAAAAATTAAAATCTTGGGGTAAAGGGAGTTCAATAGACTTAAATAATATAAAATTAAGAGCATGTTCCTTGTTACGACAGATAGTCCAGGTCAGTGTAGTAGAAGAATGCACCCAACACATGGGTTGTTTGTTTTTATGACCCATAAATTCACATATTTATTAATTTCAGCCTATTTAACACATTTACTTAATAATAATTGTATTCTCCTTTACTTAATAATAATTGTATTCTCCTTTACTTAATAATAATTGTATTCTCTTTTACTTAATAATAATTGTATTCTCCTTCACTTAATAATAATTGTATTCTCCTTTACTTAATAATAATTGTATTCTCTTTTACTTAATAATAATTGTATTCTCCTTTACTTAATAATAATTGTATTCTCCTACACTTTTCGATGTAAATTATTGTAAATAGATTAAACAGACAATTTTAATTTTAAAATGTCCATAATTTTCTCCCGTTCAAATACCCCATAGAGTTGGTAAACAAATATATTTTGGGTTAATGGCTAAAAAAAGTTACCCTACGCCTGATCTAGAGCAGGCCTGCACAACATACGGCCCGCCAGCACCCACTTTGGGGCCCGCGAAGTAACGAAATATTCTTTATTATAGGGTGGCATTTCATAGGGTCCAAAGGAAAGTGATTATAGAGGAGCAATTGAATTATAATATAATAAAATATTTATCCCTTTTTTTTTACCTTTACATTTAAGTTTTACTTTATGTCATAAGTCACAAGTTTGCCTTCCTAATTCTAAAAGACTATTTGTAATATTAAAAATTTGAAATCCTTTTTTTTTTTTCAATTTTAAAATGAACTTTGACATGTGTAGGAGGTGTGAGACTAAGTCAAAAGAAATTCATAGGAGGTGCAGAATATAGAAAATGTTGGGAAATCCTGAACTAGAGGTTTCAAACTTGAGAGTATAAGGCGTCAACAGTTTATAAAATATTAAAAAATAGATTACAAAATAATATCATATTTTTCAATCGAAAGACTTCTAACATAATTAATCTTTGTACAAAATAATAATTTTATTTTAATAAATCACATATTTAAATGCTACAAAAGTACTTATTTTATCTGTAGCTGCAAAAATTTCTTATTAATATCAGGCACTAGTTCTCATTAGATAAAATATAAGCCAAGCCTTAGGGTCTGTAGACCAGTCCATATTCACATGAAATGAACCAACTTACATCCAGCATATTATAGAACACATAAAACTTGATGATAGACTGCCCTCTGACAATATGGTATATCATTGACATGTCCATGTAACTTGTGATGAAGCAACTAATGACCAGAATCAGACCCTTAAGTAAGTCACAGATTTGAGCTCCATCCAGCATACGCCTCTCACTGACCAGAAATGAAACATAACATACATCAAAGAAACTAGTTTATCGCAAAACCAAGATAATTTCAAAAAGAAATAATGATAAATGGTGAAGTTGGTTTTAAAAGAGCATTTCATGTTCAATAAAACATTTAAAATAGTTATGATGTTATTAAAAAAAAACTGTATTATTATAATGAAGTGGTAAGATGGGTTTAACACTATTTACGAAATCTAAAAAGAAGGTGGTATAAATAATTTGTATGCTATTTTTCTGAGCAGTTTGCCATGTTTTTTTAACATTCCAGTACAGCTATAACATGAGCCATTTACAAAGGTGTCTCTCTTTGAAATCAAATCTAAGAATAGTAAATATTTTTCTCTTTTACTGAAAGACAAAATCAGAAAATTTAGAAACTTTCGTTTTAAACCAGATTTCCAATGAAAAATAATTTTATGTAAATAAATGCTATTTTGTCATAATTCTGCGTGGTTTTTAATATCTCAGCTGTCAGGGAGCTAATGTATTGGAGGATAAATGTAACTACTAATTTGTCTTAGTTTTATTTTACTTAAATAAAAATGAAGTGCTCATCTTACCCTACGAATAAAACTGCAAATGGATAAGTAAGAACTCGTACGAGAGCAACGATGATGCGTAGAGGAAGGAATGTAACCATATACAAAATGGAGTCTAGGCATTGTAAAAAACCAAATGCACAGAACTGAAATATATTTATAATATAATAAGAAAATGAGAATGTACAAAAACAAAGATGAAGTATTATTAACCAAACACAACCATAATTGGTATACATTTCATAGACTCATAATGCTTTTATTAAATTATATGACAACTTATTCATCTCTTGTAAGTGATAACCATTGTTCACTCTAAGTAAGAAAGAAGAATTCATATTTTCAAGAGACTGTAATTGATAACCAATAATCACTCTATGCAAGAAAGGACAAGAATTGATATTTTCAAGAGACAGTAACTGTGAGTGATAACCAATGATCACTCTATATTTTCAAGAGACTGGCCACATGGGGCTCTTGGATCATTTCAATATTAAACTTTTTGATCAACTACAAAAAGAGTAAATAAATAATTTAATTTTCAAGTTTATTTAATGTGTTTCTAAATTTTGGTTATCAGAATTAAAATATTATTCAAGGTGGCATAAGCACAAATGTATCCCCTGCCTGCAGCTTCTTAGCGGGTATCATTTATAAAATGTCTCTTCTAAAATAAAAAAATGCTGCAGGGCCAACGAGATGGCACTGTTGGGGATTTGATCTGTATTCAAAACAGATCAACAAGCAAAGGCAGATTTCCCAGATGATTAAATAGTGATGGTACATTATTGATCTAACAGTGGTAGCAGCAAAATAATAAACTTTAAAGAAGCCATATAAAAATATTTACATTTGTAATACTGACTTTAAATCAATTTGCATACTCAGGATATAATAATGTTTAATCTACAGAGAATAACTTTAAAGAAAATACCTTTTCCAAATTTTTGGGAGTATTTACTGATGTGTAGACTCTGTCTCTTCTTTCAACAAATTCTGAGGCATCTCCTTCTAGTTTGTAATCCCTGGTCAGTTCAGTCATAAAGTAACCAAGCATGGATTTACCTAATTTAAAATACAACTTTTTACAGACAGTTGCTCAGTGGTGGTAGTATGTTATTTTATTTTTGCCAGTTGTACCATTGTTTGGTAAATGTAAAAAAAATGAGGTTAAATATTTTTATCACAGGATATCTAACAACTGAACACAAAAAGTACCATACAAAGGCCCCTGGTTTTGACTTTTCTTTTGATTGTAGAAATGCTGCTTACATTTGCCTAAACCTGCCACATTCTAAAGCTCCTTTGCCAAATTTCAATTCAATAATAAACCCGTCTTCTTTGATCAAGTCAAGTAATAAATCTCAACTTGAAAGCTTGATTTGTCTTTCACTCTTTATATTTTTTTACTCTAAGGTTATCACCATTAATTAATTATTTTTTTTACATGTGAATTAAGTATTTGACCTACTTCGAAAATTTCGTTTTTCAGAACGAGGTTGATCTGATTCATATGAAGCACCATTGGGTTTTCTTTCCCATTCTTTTTCAGGGGAAATTTGATCGTCATCATAAGCAACCCCTGCACTAGGGTTCTCAGGGGAACAGCTATCTGACTCAGAGTGCCGAGATCTGTGTCTTAATTTTGTTGTCATTCCTGTTCTCATTGGTGAATGTCGGTCAATAAGAAACGAGGCCATCTTTGGTTTTCTTCACAATTGGAGTTTTATTATTGTTCTTGAAATTCTGGTTTCCAATTTTATATGATAAAAAAGAAAATTATTATGAACAGTTCATGAGGTAACAAATATATCTAAAACACATAAAAAAATATAAATCTTGATATACTATATTATTCACTATAAGGTACTATAAGTGTAGCAGTCACGCAATGAGAGATAACTAAACTAAAATTAATATATGAGTGATTATTCAATGATTATAGAATGACTAGTAAAAGATTATTGTCAATTTAAACCTTAATAAACATATTAGTTATTAGTAGATAGGATACATGCATAACTTATAAAAATAAGGCTTATTACTAAGAATTATGACATAACAAATTTTACCATTTGATCCGCTATTACAAGAATAAAATCAAGTCAAAATTTACATCCCTTTTACTTTTCATTGTTTTTCCGTATAAAATAATATAGTTTTGTGTACCTTTCATTGTTCTTATCTACATAGGCCAAATAACAACTTAAAATATTGAACCACAAATCTGTGAATAATGTTTCAATAATTAATTTAAGGCTTAACTCTTATAATCATTAGGGCAGCAAAGGCTAGGTCACTAAATTATTTGAATCCCACCACTGCTTATAATCTATTTAAGTCTCCCAGCTGTGACCGACAGACTGAAACACCTTCCCCCACATTTTTTACATAAATATTCTTCTGGATGATTATTCTAGTGCTGGGCGTAGATAGTTAAATTATTACAATGCAGAGGACTGGTTAGTAAGTTAGTACTTGGCATAGATAGTTAAATTATTGCAAGGCAGAGGACAGGTTAGTATGTATAACTTATTATCAGTATAATTTAAATTACTTGCTATAAATAAAAATAACTGAAATAACCCTTCTAAGGCAGTCTAAGCTACATTTACATAGCATAGACATATTGTCATTATTTTATATTATAATTATAAGTATCTTTGACTTCATACAGTTTAAAGCAAAAAAAATATATTTTTTTTTAAATATAGAAATCTTGTGCAATAAATTGCATGCATAAATTATGCAAATCAGTATCTCTGATGTGCATGAATGTTGAGATTTCATTTTGAATTAGTATATTCAATATTTAATTTCCTATAATAATATAGGCATAGGCTATAGTTTTTTTATATTTGTAAAGCAATTATTTTTTATTAATATTTTTGCAAAGTAAGTGCTGTGCTTGTGAAGAAAAGGGCTCCATCTTTTTGGCACAGATTAACCAAAAAGACTCCATTTCAAGAGGGTTAATAATTTACGGTTAATATTAATTATTATAAGTTAGAACTTATTAAAATTAGGATGGATGTTATTCTTTTCGTAAATGTATTTTATTTGCTAAAATTAATAATGCGTAGCCGGCGTAGGAGTAGGGCCAGGGCTCAAGAACCTTCCTTTTTTTTTTCTCCAGTACGACTAAAAACGACATGCGATATAATCCCCATCCCCTTTATCCAACTAAAAAAAAAAAAAAAAGAAAGAACCAATACCGTGTCGTGTAGTCTACTATTATACTATTATAAATGAAAGAACAAGCATTAAATCAGTTCCGGGCCACACAAACAACAAAATAAAAAAAACAGCTGTTTATCTTGTAAACAGTGTATTGCCAGACTTTATAAGGTAATAATTTGTAGTTTATTAAGAGCTTTTATTTTATCAATAATATTGTCAATATCGTTATTTTTAACAAGTTTAAGTTTTGTCTTTGAGCTTATTTCCTATTCAAGAAATGAGAACAGGGAAAATTTGTAAATATTAATGAGTAAAGATTTCTTCTCTTTTTTTATTAGGAAGACAATAATTTTCAAAATAATGTACACTGAATGTACAGGCAATATGTTGTTGAGCAAAATAAATGTATCGCGGCTAAATATATGTATCGCGGCAAAATATACGTACCAATACCATTAACTTTCTTTCAATTATCTAACTAAAAGGACTGTGTAGTCGATACTATAACTATGTATCGAGCCTGATCTTATTTTCAGCGGAAGTCAAACGGTTTTCGTGTTGGCGGTAGGCTTAAAACTTAAAATTAACAAAACAAATTGTTTATACTATACCAAAAATGGTTGAAAATTAAATGAATTTTCAAGAATGAGGACAGTTTTTGTTCACTAAGTTGATTCTTAATGCCGTCAATCAAAGAAATTTCTTTGTATTGCTACTATTAGGTAAAAACGTTTCCCTAGAGATAGGCCTAGCCTACTAGGCTATAAACTATACGTCTAAGTCTATAACACTAGACACTAGTAATAATTACTGTATTCGCACCCGGGTACCAGAAGTGAGAGGTTGGGATTAAAAAAACTATTTAAAATATTATTGTTAGGTTTGTAAGACAACGTTTGGTATCAAATGAAATTGAATGGACTATCTGTACTGTACTGTTTACTGAGAGTACTGAGACGATTTTGGCATGCAGCATACGAGTAACAATGTACGAATTTTAGATGTCTTTTACGATTGTACGACGAGACCCGCTAAAACTACGATTTTCAGAGACCCTGTAAAAATATATTTGGGTAATTTTTCCCGAATATTTTTTTCTCGGTTGTTAATGTTTCTAATAAAGATCTGACACTGAATGGACAGAGAAAAACTATTGATTGTAATTTCTTTGGCTAATTCAGATAGATGGTACCTCATCATTAGGTTTAGGGATAGATTTAGGGTTCAGGTTAGGGTGAGGGATAGATTTAGGGTTCAGGTTAAGGTGAGGGATAAATTTAGGGTTCAGGCAAACAAGATGACGGCCATGGTAAAAAAACGCGGTACAATCTATACGAATTTACCGATTTGCATACCTGTTTACTCTCACGATTTTGGCGTACAGTGTACGATTTTGAGTTATATACATTGTATATACAGTATGTTAATTTGTTAATATTAAGATAATGGGTAAATAAGTAGCTGTAGGACCACTCTTTTTTTACCATGGCCGCCATCTTGGTTGCCCCGACCCGCGAACTTTTACGTGTTCACGGGTCGGGACAACCAAGATGGCGGCCAAGGAAAAATAAAATAACTCATGTTTTTGATATAATGACGAATAAAAAGTTTTTAAAAATGAAAAAATTATCTAAATCTATCCCTAACCTGAACCCTAAATTCCTCCCTAACCCGGTTTTGACCCTCTCCCTAACAGGGTTTTGACCCTCTCCCTAACAGGGTTTTGACCCTCTCCCTAACCAGGGTTTTGACCCTATCGGAACCAGCGTTTTGACACTCTCCTTAGCCTAACGTGGCGCTGGGTTTTGACCTTGAAAAGTAGGAAAATTAAAAAAAAACAAAGAAAAGTGGCCAAAATTAATTATAAAATAAAGAAGTAATGAAAACCCAACTTACATTTTCATGGAATACACTTTTACACACTTTATTTCAGGTTCCAACGAAAAGAATATCCAAAAATGAATGAAACACAGCGTGGTCACCCTCTAAGATTATCTTAAAAAATGTCGGAGCTTATTCACATATTTAATAGGCCAACCAATGAAATTTTAAAAATTATAATTAATCAACCAATAAAAATTTGCCACCGTCATATTAATGAAAATGTAACTCTATTTAAAAAAATATTTAAAAAATAAGGGGAGTGAATCCACGCAAATGACGCCATGGCCACACAGCTACTTATTAGCCAGATAATGTATTGAACGATTTTGTGATGATGTTGTACGATTTCAATAGTTTGAGGGTAAACAGATACTAGATGCATGGGTAGAGGGTTGGTGGGAGTGTCACAGGCTATAAAAATATCACTGCAACATATCGCATTGAAGGTGATGATTGTCATATTGTTGCTTCTGCTTTGTGTCTCACAGTGAACTAGCTAGCTGCGTCATCAGTAATATTTAGACTAGTCGCCCTAGCGACAACTTCACTCACCATCCCCTTTGATATGTTACCATGCGTGTGACATAGTTTTGTTACATAATTATTTTGTTCGTCTACGGCGGCGATTGTGAAAACTGAGAATACTAGAGATGTTTTTAACAAAAATTAAATACATTATCCAACTTGGAACATTGGATTTTGACATATTTTATAAGATCTAGTCAGCGGTGTATAAAAATTATTTTTTTAGAACTCGCAAAGCAGCTCTAAGCCCTCAACGATTTTAATACAACAGTTTGGTATCACTTACTCCTATTTACCCCCACCCTGTTTAAAAAACAAACAGCTTGCTGTGGTTAATAGACTATAATGTTTACAGGAAAAATAATCAGGCGCCTTTTGGATAGTACGTGTGCAACAGGGAGGGAGTGTGTTAGAAAATTTGATTTTGACTCTTTTTGTGCTTACATACTATATAGATGGCATCTCCTAGTGTCTGTCCTGTATGGCGTAATTTTTTGACATAATTATTTCTTACGGGTGACTGTTCACCTAAATATTAATAGATATCTATAGCAGATACGTGTCTGCAAAACAAAATGACCGCAGTTTGCCGTTAACAGCAGTCATCTATTTTTTACCTTCAGTCCCCTTTTTTGACGTCAGCATAACTCAACGTGATGAGAGTAATTATTGTATACACTGCATACTGTATGTTTATTTACTTACTGTTAACATACTGTATTGTATGATTTGGATACGGTATTGTACGATATTAGGAGTTCGAGGGTAAACAGGTCTGCTATACGTTTGTAAACTTAATTCTTCAGTTTAACTAAAATAAACGACCTCAAATGACATCCGGATGCATTGAGTCTATTGGGACCCGGGTGCGAAATGGCGGCGCTGCGTGTCCGGGTCCATTTTGACAAAATGCTATTCAGTCTTTCTGAAGTTATGTGATTTGAAATTTTAATTCATTATTAAGATCCTATCTAAAGAAAGTGTTGGCGCCAGCTGTAACTGCACTCTTTGCTCCATTTCATGACTCTGCCTGCCCCAGTCATGCTAAAACATTTTAAAAAATTGTGGAGCACATAAAAATATTAAAATTAGCCAACCAATGAAATTTTAAAATTATATTAAATCAACCAATACAAATTTAATTAAAAAACACGCCATCGTAATATAATGAAAATGTAACTCTAGTTACAACAATAAGGGGAGTGAATCCAAAACACAAACTTGAGGCACCAATAATATCAAATGGCCAATAATTGTGAAAGCCAGGCCTAGTCTAGATAGACCTAATTACTAATTTGAGCTAATTTTTTGAATAATAAACCAGGGCATTATTGTTAGTTTTTGAGTGTCTTTGAGCATTTTTAATGGCGATCAGCATTCGGTAGCTTCTAGGTGGCTATAACTAATAACTATGAATTAGTAGAGTACCAGGCTAATGCAGATAATTGGTGCCATTACTGCCATTGGGGATACATTTAGGGTTCATGTTAGATTTAGGGATACATTTAGTTAGGGTTCAGCAGGTTAGGTTTAGGGATAAATTTAGTGTTTGGGTTAGGTTTCATGACAGTGAATTAATTATACAAATTCATTGGTCGTGGCAACCAAAATGGCAGCCATGTGATACGTCATGGTACCAATTGTCTGCATTTACCGAGTACCAATATAGCCTCAGTAGCTTAAGGCTTAAGCTTACCAGATTTTCTGGATGCCAAGTACGGACACAAAGGCTCACACTCAGCTCATAGCGGTGGGGGTGGTGATGTTGTACTTGACTTTTGTCACAGATCGGTTTTTACGGTGGGCTCCGGTCCTGGCTTACCACAAATTGTATTGATTTAGAAGTGGTCAGTACAGGATCGCTCCTCTCTGTGATTTACCTTTTGAGTATCTAGGCGTTGGGACAGAAAAAAGCACAATATAGACTTGAATCTAAAATAAGCTACTCAAACTCCAGGTGTCCAAATGATGAAAAATTATGAGTTTATTACTAAGTACAAAGGTACAAAAATAAAGCTCTTCTGTAGTCCTCACTTACTGACAACTATCTCTATGTCGCTCTAAAGCTATTACTGTTTCTAAACCGTTCAACTTTTACGCCTCATCTATTCCTATGTTCAACTAGTCAACTTTCGTCTCCTGATCTCTTTCACTATTCCCTCTCAATTGCTTCTCTCAGATCTTTTCTCGCCACTCCCCATGTCATGAAGAGTTCTGTCTTATATATACTATTCTCTACCTCCATAGGTGGTCCAGAAATGCTCTCTATTATTATATAACTATTAATAATTAACACATCCCTGCCCCCTCATTCCCGGTTAATTAGAATTTTCCGTCATTAACCCCAAAATTATCATGTGCAGCTGAAAGGCTAGAAATATAATATTATGGAAAGAAACAGTCCCCTCTATATCAAAAATGCGATAATCTATTAACCTTTTATTAATCCCCCCCCCACCCCAAAAAAAAAAAGAACGGCTATGAGGTACCGTAACAACAATTGAGGTCTCTTCTGTACCCCCGCCAGAGTCATTTCTGACAACTTTTAATATCTTTGTGTACAACAAATTGTTGCAAACTTGTGAATATTTTGCAGACCCATGAATAGAATAACCACTTCTCCTTGTAAAACTGAGGAAATGTTAGATCAATGTTACTGTGGACAATCAAAATATCCCTCAGAGTGGTTACTTTCAGCGCTGCAATTTCTCAGGCAAGAAGGGAAGCATCAAAGAAATAAAATATTGCTCTGGAACAAGAGCCACCGACCTTGGCAATTGTCATCCAAGATCCAACTCAACTGAAATTAGACCAAGGCAAATCATTGTCTATCAACTATCCCATCACTAATCATTACTATATTCTAATCCAGGGATGGGCAAACTACGGGCCGCATGCCGTCCGGCCACTGATATTATGCGGCCCATTGAAGGCATTTTAAAATTTAAAAAATTACTTTTTAAAAAAATTATTTTGTTGAATTTTACAGAATTTCATATCCCGTTATGATTGTTTTAACATTTTTTTATCAAATTTCTTTTTAATTTTCTATTTTGTAAACAGTCCTGGACTTTTGTCATGTAATGCTAAATTGAGAATTTACAGATGTAAATATAGTGAAATTTTTATCGATGTGTAAAAATTGGACATATACATGCGGCCCCCCAAAAGCTTTACATTTGTCAATGTGGCCCTCTGCACACAAAGTTTGCCCACCCCTGTTCTAATCACATCACTTAGTTATCACATCACATGTCAATTTCAATGAGTCGATGAGACTCTAAAGCACGCACTAAGCACCCCAATTCCTTTCAAAGATGAAAATTGGAATTCACCCTTAACGCACAGGACAGCGGCTGCGCAGAGAGTTTTACGCAGATATGGCAGTATTATTAATGTTATGTCACTTAAGCTCTTGTGATAACTAGCGCTCCTGTAATCTGCATTATATTTGTTAACAATATATACATAATTTCTTTTGAGGGGGGGGGGGATCTTTGGTAAGTTCCCAAACTTTTTATTTCCCCAGGAATTGACCCCCAATTTTGCAAGTCTTTATTCACTGAGTGTTACATAATGTGACAATACTGCAATTAATTATCATACACAGGTTGTGTATGTTAACATGAGAACAAGGGAAGGTTATCAAATACTTTAAAATCTCTTTGATAATCATGCTGCTAAATTAGATTGTTGGCTCATAGTGCTCATTTCCGCAATACTAATACTATACTACTGGTGCTGTAATGATAATGCAACTAAAATGTTCAATTATACTTTAAATTTTAAGTATTCCATATCTTTAACGAAGTTTGAGACATTTTCATTAATGCTTATGTCAGCAGAAACCAATCTTTTAAAGCAGGGATCTGCAAGTAAATAGCGCCGTCCCTGGCAAATGCGCTATGGTATACTTCTTGACAAAAACTCTTGAAATAGCGCTAATGATGTAAACCTTGAATTTTACAAGGGTCTATGTGAGACATTGTGTTTTTACCTTGTAGATAACACGTCGTGCCACACTGGAAATGAATTATGTCATGAACAAGCTTATTGCAGACCTATTGCTTCGATGATCATACTGCTCCCTGCTCATCATGTGATGAAATGGCATGTTTTCATGAGTTTTCTGACTTGTGGATATCATGGATACATTTCGCCACCACGCGGTGAAGAAGGACAGGCGGTCAAAATCGCACCATGCGCATAACGTACTTTTGGTGTTTTTTTTTATGTTCATGAACAGATTCATCAAAAGATGTGGGCAACATTATGTCTACATTTAAAAGTAAATTAATTGCCTGAAGAAATTCTTATTTTTAAATGTACTTAAGTCCTCTTCTTTCATTGAGCGTGATATTTATGCTGGCTGAACCTGGGAATAGCACCACTTTTGCTTTGGTCCCTAGAGTTTGTGCTAATCATAGGTTTCACTATAAACCATTTTCGGGAGCCGAAGGAAGGGCTTACTATTTTTAAAATAGGCTGCCACATCTTGTGCGTTTAAAACGCTTATTACTCTGCACAGTTGCACAACACAAATTAAAAATAATAGTAATAATAGGACTTTTACAAATGAATCTAATTACAAAATATCTTTTTAATTCAGATAAATTCAAAACTTTAAAGGTGTAGTAAAACTTTATCAAACTCTAAACATGATAAACTCTTGTCTTTCATTTACTCTACAACATGACCACACAGGATCATATCTAATAGTCATAGCTCATAACCAGGCATGTGATATTTAGGGGTCATCCATACATGACATCATGCATGTGGTGGGGGGGGGGGGGGGGGGGGTTAGGAATGTGTGATTGTTGATTTGTCTAAATTATCTGATAATTTTTGTCATTCTGGGGAGGGGAGTCCAAATTTGGCCAATTTGGAGTGTGACTTCTACATCATTTATGGATGGCCTCTTATCCTATTGTCAGAAATAGATTAATCGAGGTACCATACTTTACCTGTTTTTTTTAATGAGTGAATTGAACTGTATCTCAAATTTATGAAACTTAGTTTGCATGTTATTTAGCAAAGCTAATTATTTTTTTTTTAATATTAGTAAGCCTATATGCTGTATAAGTAATTGAAGCTTGTATGATGTATTTTTTTCAGAAGTAATTTATTAAGAAATGGAAGTTGGCATTCCACATGTGAGCCAACTGCAACAGGCTCGTCAGCGAATTGAAAAGTGGTGTGAATCAGAACTTGAAATTGTATTGAAAATAGTTCAAATAAAGAAATCAGCAAACGAGGCAGACTTTCTAAAAAGTGAGTCCCTTCTATATTATTTTCAAATTGCTCAAAAAACATTTCAGAAATGTTAGCATAGGGGCTTTATAATAGTGTGCAGAGCAGAGGGATCAAGTTAAAAATATAAACAGTTAGTCATCTTTATTCAACTAATAAACAAAGTTAAAGCTCTAAATATTGAGCTTCTTTGAAACAAAGATATTAAGTAGTTAAATTAATTGAGTGTTGTTTACAATGGACTGATAGGATGCTCCATAATCAATTTTTTTAAATATTAATATGTGACTCTTTCAGAACAAATTCAAGACTTGATATCCAAAATTGGAAGTCAGCAAAAGATAAAGAAAAAAGGTTAGAACAGAATGGATTGATATGTCACATTTCAGTAGAAGCTTTGGGGTATAATAAGTGAAGTATAGTTGAAAGTAGGGTAGCACATATTACCATGACTGATTAATTTGCTATGTTAATATTTTGCATTTGGTTTATAAATGCCCACTGTATGGGGCAAAATATAAGTTGTAGAGAATTTATTGTACCCTATCATAATTAATGGTATTGTGGGTAAGGGTAAACCATAAGAACATTAACTGGTTGAAGACATAGAAGCCAGAGTGACTTAATCCCCTTAACATGGAAGTTTAGTCTGATCCCCAATGACACATCAATAAAATCATTATTATAGGTTGCTCATAATGCCCCCTTCCTTACGGAACAAGGATTTCTTGGGGGGGGGGGGAATCATGTTTTGGGGTTTCTTGCTAATGCTAGGATAAGGTTTTTATAATTAGACCTGAAGATAGTATAATGTCTGTGAGATCTTTTCTAAAGGAACACAGTCTCACACTATTTATACTCTTCATCTGTGAGATCTTTTCTAAAGGAACACAAAGTCTCACACTATTTATACTCTTCATTTTTTTCAGCCAGATTTGAAGGATTTGTCTTAAAATGTAGGCTATAAAGTGATCAAAATATGTCATGTCATCAAATTAATATTAAGCTAAACACTGTGTATGTGGTGTTAACTTGATGCCATTATTAGATATTTCTAGGAATATATGTGGTGTTAACTTGATGCCATTATTAGATATTTCTAGGTATATAATACAACATGTGCTCTGAAAAAGTCTTAGGGATGAAGAAACACCTGTGTCGTTTTTTCACATTGCTTTCCTGGCATGAATTCCTGCTTCTCTGGCCACAAGAAACTTTGAAGCAGGAACTGGTGTGCCAATTTCAGACAAATCAATTGAGTGAACCCTGCGTCAGAAGACATCAAATATGAGATATGTTGGCTCAGAAAATATGCTTCTTTGGAAATATCATAGCTTCAAATATTGCTTTAAATTTATAACATTAACAAGAAAGTTTTTTAAAAGTATGAATGTTGAAATTTTATTTATTATTTTTTTTTTTTAAATATGGAAAATGTTAAAGTTATGGAAAACCGTTTCACCTAATTTTTTGACACTGTCTCACACTTACTTACATTGTTAATTCTTAAAAATGTTTTACACTTATTACTTAGCCTACATCAGTAACGTTCAAGTGCAAAAAGAACTGCAGTCAGAGTGTGAGGTGAAACGAGCATCCAGAGCTGGGAAGGAGAAGTTAATTGCTACTCTGAAGGAGGAGATCACACATCTACAAGTACAACTTGACTCTTTCAAAAAGAGTATGTTTTTTAGTGTGTTGACCTCTTGATTTAGATTTATAAGCAAATAAAATTTGAATGGGAAGGCTTTGTGAAATCTATATATAAAAAAAATGACTTTCATTTATTTATTTAATTAAAATTCTAAGAATGCAAAATATTAAGCAAGAAATCTAAAACTGAATACTTTTAGTTAGAATAGTTTCTAATAACATTTGTAAATTCTCTAATTTTATGAAGGAGGCACCCATTGCGATGAAAAGTTAAAACTTTTGGAAGAAGAGGAAGCTCTTTCGTGCAAGTTCCTGGGACTCCAGATTAAAAAAGTTAAAGGTAATCATGCAGTCTGAAGTTTTACTGCATCATAATCTAACACAGTGGTTCTCAACCTTCCTAATGTCGCGACCCTTTAATACAGTTCCTCAAGTTGTAGCGACCCCTAACCACAAAATTATTTTCGTTATTACTTCATAACTATAGAGTATGTATTTTTCGATAGTCTTAGGCGACTCCTGGGAAAGGGTCGCGACTCACAGGTTGAGGAGCGCTGATCTAACAGGTTGTATAAGTTTGTTAGTTTTGACCATTGCACTTGTTATATCAAATGCTTATTGCAAAGCTGATGTTACAGTATTTTATATTTTTTATTGTAGGTCCCTGGTTGCAGTTTGTCTTTACACAGATTGATGTCAACAAACCTGAGTCATGTTGCTTCTTTTTGCTGAAAATAGATGAAAGCCGTAAATATATAGGTATAACAAATATATAGGTATAACGCACGTGTATATTAAAGGGAACGTTGGTTTTAACCTCCAGTCACACATAAATATGCTTTTGTGTCTTAAACTATTTTCTTCTTACATGTATAAAAAAAAATACACATAACTTCTTGTTAATTTTGTCTGCTTTAAGAATGGTGATTGTTATATTGTTTATATTTCCAGTGGGGGATTGTCAGCCCAAAGTAGGAGATATGGACCAACTTTTAGAAAGACTCAACTCCACAAACAACCTCAGAGCTTTTGTCCATGTCATGAGGAAAATATTTGTCAGTCATGTTAGAAAATAATGCAATGTATTTTTTTTAGCACTTGACCATAATTATAGCCAGCAGTTTATATTTTACAGATTTTCAGAAAATACCAAATCACTGTTACAGGTTTTTTAATTGATTCAAACATTGCACTGAACAAAATAGTTTCTAAAAGTCTAAATGAATGTACTTATACCATAAACATTTCTGCCTGTGAGTGACCATTATTTTACCCAAGTATGAAAAACAATTAATGGCTTTGGTGACAATTGTATATTCTGTTAATTTGTATGTTACGGTTATGTTTTGCAGCTGTATTTTAAGGAAAACAAATGTAATAATATTCATTTGCTGTACATTAAGACTTTTAAAAGTAACTTATTTGATGTAAAGACCTTATTCATAGTCTGCCCTGTATAATAAGATACAGTCTAGTTACATCCCTACTAAAACTTATTTTAATAATTAATTAAGAATGTCATGGGAACTGAAGAAATTTTGGTTTATGTCATCAAGGATACAAAAATATAGTTAATCATTGGTAAATCAAGATTCCAATTGATACACCAATTGTCAACTTTTTAATTTTGCATTGTCCATATTTTAACTATAACACAATTCCTTTGATTGTCTACGCTAAGAGAAAAAATTTTCTTAGAGTTTATATTATTTCATTTTAATATTTGTAATGCCAGCTACATGAACATGCCTTCATAAAATCATTTCAATTACAGCTAAACTATAATGTTATCTTACACAAATTGTAGGTGTCTTTATTCTTACAGAGAGATATATATTTCAATTCTGGTAACTTTTCAAATCTTTAATTTTTTTTTTTTTAAAGTGTCTGTGAAACTCTATTTACTTTTACTGTTCTTTTAGATGTGTTGAGGACTGATAAGGGTGTTTATAAAACACTTTTTAATTGTATTGTGCTGCAAGATATTGATGAATCACAGCAACTTACTTTTACCAAATATAACATGTATAAAACTGTTGCAAATATTTTGTTCTCCTATTTGCCTTTTTAAAAAAAAAATATTCCTTAATACGGTACTTTCTTTATAAATAGAACTCACTGAATAAATAAAACTTGGAATGACTTAATGAGACTTATCATAATGTGCGTTAGGTTCCTATAAATTGTGTGTGCAGCATATTTGAAGTTTGTTAAAGTCCTTGCCAAAAAGCACACTTTAACGTATTTAGGATTAACACTTGAAATCAAACAAAACTTGAGCTATGGTGAACATTCGGAAATTTGCAACTCATTAATTCAACATGTTCTTTATTACCATCTGATTACAAGTTTTAGGACCAATCTCAGACCCTGCTGGGAAATTATCTGTTGCACCTGCCTCAACTCTTTTAACCTAATTACATTATTACACTAAATCTGGTGAGGTTGGCTAAGAAACGTAAAGAAATCCATTTGTACATAAATGAATGTCTGCCATGAAAACACACTTCCAATTGATGAAAATAACGTGTTAATAATGCTTAGACAATGAGTAATCAGCCATAATGCTTGACAATGACTTATCTGCCCTATTGCCTAGACCATGAGTAATCTGCCCTTATGCCTAGACTATGACTTATCTACCCTAATGCCTAGACTATAAGTTATCTGCCCTAATGCCTAGACAATGAGTTATCTGCCCTAATGCTCATAATCTGCAGGTTTTATACAGCCTTGTATTATTTATAGCTTCAGTCTATATAAAAATTGTGTAGATACAAACATTCATTTGTTTCATATTGATATGTTACTCCTAGGAAAAAAACAAATTTGTAAATGAAAATCTGGACAACTATGAACTATGACAAAATAATAGGTTTATACTTTATAGGTCCTGTTTGTACAATATGTTACAAAGTTAAATAAGCATGGCTATGTAAAGTGATGAAGGTCATGCTTTAAATTTAAATTCAGAAATAAGCATGCTGAACTGTGCATTACATTTTGGTTGTGATGAAACAATTTATTTCCTTGCGTCATAACATTTCCATCCAACAGTATTATTTAAAATAGTATGGGAACATTCTCTTATGCACAAGTTTGTACAGAAAATACAGGTATTCAGTATAACTAATATAGTTAGTGTGAACATTTGAGCTATTCTGGGCATTGCATTAGACATGGCCACCCTTATATCAAGCTTTTCCAGTACATTGTTTCTTCCCTTGTGGAAGACGTACACTGTAAAAGTTTCATATATCCTGCTGGTCTTAAACTGATATGTGGTTTATTTTTTCAGTCATTTTTTATGCATTAGACATTTATTAGAACTTGACTGCAATCTTTAAGGATTTATAGTATCAGGTAATTTATACCCAAATATAATTATGAGCAAACAGAAAATATTAAGTGACTACTAGTTTAATATAAAAATAAAAGTCATCTGATAAATAAATATTACTACCAAATAATATCCCTGAAATATTTAATCAATTGTCAAGCAACTTAAGATACTTTTTTTTTCCACAAGTAAATACCAGTATCTATGATAAAAATTTTAAAACATTATTTTAGTTTTGTGTAGACCCGGGCAGGGGATAGTTGCTGCAGGAGGAGATTTAATATTGATCTTTCGTGCTTGCCTGCGTGTCTCGGTGCTATCCTACTGGCGTCATAAGATTTAGCCCCCTTCTAGGCAAATAATCTAACCAGACTTTTTGGACCCATTTACCGTATTTTTCCTCTTATAAGATGCACCTAATTATAATGTGTTCTTGTATATAAGATGGGTTTTGACGATTTGTGTAAAAGAATTTTACCCAGGACATGTTCGTCCATCAAGATCGACTAGGACCATCCAGTCATCCTGTTAGGGGAAGGGTGGGTTACGGTGAGTTCGTAAAGGGCTTGCTAATCTGATTATGTGCTCTGAATAATCTCTGGCACCGCGGGTAGGGGATAGTTGCTGCAGTCTGTGATTTAATATTGCTCCACCTGACTCTGTCCTGGTCTGTCTGCACCCATTTATTAGGGTCGATGCTGAAGGCCTTTAGTGCCACTTTCAGTGAGTCTTTGCAATATTTTTTTTATCTCCTGGGGAGTGCTTGCCTATTGTGAGTTCTCCATAGAATATCTTTTTAGGGAGTCGGTGGTCTTCCATACGTGCTACGTGTCCCATCCAACGGAGTTGAGACTGCATCAGGGTGATGAAGATGCTAGGTAGGTTCGTTCTAGCGAGAAACTCTGTGTCGGTAACTTTGTCTTGCCACCTGATGCCGAGGAGTTTCCTGAGGCAGGTTGTGTGAAAATGGTTCAGTTTCTTGGCGTGACGCTGGTAGACTGTCCATCTTTCACATCCGGTACATAAGACGCATGCGGCCAGCCAGCTGCCGCGCTGAGTAATTTATATCCATTGATTTCCTTTATCATAAATGAAAATGTGTCCAATGTTTCATCATCCGTCTGATGTAAACAAGGCTTCATTACCTTTTTAGTTTACCGGTAGATCAAAGAATGGTCTGAGGCAGGACCACGACGACAATTTGTGTAAAAAAGATAATTTAAGACGCACCTTGGGTGCGGGGTACATTAAACTTTGTATAAGACGCGTCTTTATATATGCAAAAATACGGTATCTTCTGATCACATAAAAGTAAAAGGTTTTAATTTTACAGATGCTGCCAGCAATAAATATTAAAAATAGTAAATGTGATCCTTGTGCTTGGCATCTGCTGCAATGCATTTTTATTTGAGGTGTTAATTTGGTTCGCTAAATCTCAAATTACCACGGGTTGTACCCAGTTGATAAACATATCAAAATTTTTTCATTGACTCATAGTTTAGTCTGTTCTTTTAGCACAATAAACAGTAGAGTGGCCAATCACCCTAGCACAATAAACAGTAGAGTGGCCAATCACCCTAGACACAATAAACAGTAAAGGGGCCAATCACCCTAGCACAATAAACAGTAGAGTGGCCATTCACCCTAGCACAATAAACAGTAGAGTGGCCATTCATGCTGAGAAATGAAAAGAAACCAAACTCTGAATACTTTCTCTCTTACTCTTACAAAAAGTAAAGAAACTTATCTGGTTACAAAATAATAATAAATAGGAAATTGGCTTTCTATTTCCAGTTGTACATTTATGATCATAATGTCCAACTCAGCCAGCCTTTGAAATGAAAAAATATCTCTAAAACTCTAATAAATATATTATCCCCCACATTCATTAAATTGTACCTCCCCCAAATGTTGCACTAGCCCCACATTGGGGAACGCTGCTGTTAACAATTTAACTGACCAAGGTACAACTACTGTAATAACTATATCTCTGATCTATGGCATAACTTGCTTTTAATGCAGGTCTTGTTACAGTATTATAACCATATCAACCCCAATTACAATTATTTGCCATGTATGCATTTACCTTTTTTACCTATAATAATAATTAGGATGAGGGGAGGGGGGGGGCATCCATGACAGGCGATGAATCTGTTTTAGCTGAAAGTTGGGCAAGGTGGTTGCGCAGTCGGCAGATCCCTTTCTTTACACACTAATGAGCCCAGAAGAACAATAAATGGACGATACAGCTTTTTCCAGGGATGTCTCAGGTTTGTCATTTCATTGATTGCCATGTCATTAGGGTACATGCCATTGGGGCACATGTCATTAGGACACATGCCATTGGGCCCAAGGGACTTAATTAATTAAACCTAGACGCACTGCAATATAATTTTAAGCATATTTAAGGAATGGGATAACATCTTAAAACTATTGCATATAATAGCAACACAACATTGTAATTGTTATTCACTTTTAATTCAAACCAAAATCAGTAAATTAAATGTGGTTTGTTTATAACCTGGATCTGAACTACTCTCATGAAATTCAAGACACCTACTCAGTACAAACAACAATCTATGCAATGCGGCAATTAAAATGTGGATATGGCAACACGCCATTATCATGTAAAATTACTGTAGTACACTTTGCTTTCATATTATTTTTGTCCAAATTGTGTTTTCATAAGACATTAATCTCAGAGCTTCACACTAGCTTAACAAAAACCACACAAAAAGAATTGGTTTAATAACATGTACAATTTTTAGATCCACAGAAGTCATAAAGGTCCACTTGGACTAAGGTGACTTTTATTTCTTTAATGAAGAATCAATGTGAAATTTTAAAACTAAACAATTTGACATAAATACCATCAATGGTCTAGGGGACAAACAACAAAGAATAAAAAATATTTAACTATTGGCCTTAATAATAATAATAATAATAAACACAACATAAAATATATCCAGCAATATGCACATAGTTTCAATCATTACCAAATCCAAAAATCATTATTTATTTTTTTTTTATCTCCAGCTATTTACCCGGGTGCATTCAAGTCAACGGACATTCACCTGGCAACTATCTAGTTCAACTGAAAATCATTCACCTGTGCAGTATTTTAAGTCAACTGATATCCATTCACCTGGCTACCAGATAAACCTGATATAATTCCTGTAGCTACTAGTTAGTCAACTGATATTCATTCATCTGGCTAATAGATAAACCTGATATTCACCTAGCTAAATGATATTCACAACAATTTAAAAAATATGATAAAAGAAAAGACAAAAATGAAACAAATAAAAAATCTTTATAATTATTGGCTATTAGTGTTTTTGCAAAGGAATACAAATTAATATGTACAATATTTTGCTGTAGCCAAGGTTCAACTAAAACGTTAAAAATAAATTAAAAAAACAATATCTCTGCGACAATAAGAAAGTACATAATCATAAAACTTGACATTAAACAATCTTTAAGGTATGACTTGTACAAAAATAGTCCTCCGGGATGACCTTCTGTACAATTACACATAAAAAATGTTCTATTAGATTTCATTAGACATTAATAATATTAACAGGATACATCATATCCACTGACATAAATCAACTGTGTGATCAAAATAAGCAACAGTAGTTGAATAGTTTTGAATGAATATGCATTCATCACAGTTTAGTCATAGTAAATGTTTTTATACATTACCAAAAAAACATAATTGACTCAAATATTATCTTTAAAATTCTAAAATCTAAAAAAACATGTCCGCTCATTAAAAGTAAAAACTTCCCCTAGGAAGTGTGAAGGGGAATAATGGTTTGATAAATGATGCATTGGAAGTGTTAGATAATGGTAAATAGGGTGATCAAATTTGATTACAACGTTCACCTTGTTGGCTTCTATCGCATAAAACAATACCAGCAGTCAAATCTATCAAATAATATGCAGAAAGTTAAACTTAAAATGTAAGGCGTTCATAGAGATTAACTTTGTCATCATTCCACAGAACTAAAACACTACTCATTTACTCAACACCGTTATCTTTCTGTTGGACATTCTATGGGGGTGGTTGCACAAGTTTCACTTCAAAAACAGTAAGTACTGTATCACAGACAGTTCTGTGTGGTTCAATGCTATTATTACGGTCATTAAATTCATGATTCAGTTGAAAGTGTTGGTTAATAAAGTCACAGACAATGCATAAACTGAACCTAACTAAGCCCTCTAATTTTTATTTTCTATCTGCATTGCACAATGAGGTAAGTATGAGATGACAGAGACATTTCAATGTACATCTTAAATACTATTAATTGTAGTTATTTTATTCAATTTGTAAGTCATCAAACACAGATATCAAGAAACTGGACTCAGTAAAATAATTCAGTGGATACATTAATAAATACAAATATTTTTACTTCATTGGTTTTGCCAATATCAGACTAAAACATGAGAAACACTTCTCAACAAATAGAAACCAGTATACAAGAGAAAATTATTTTTATAACATTTGAAAATAAAAATTTACAACTTAAAAACATCAATTCATTTATTGCAATTAAGGATGTTAATATAACAAGTTATAGTTATGGGCTTAGAAACCGATAAAAGTGGGTTTCTAATTTTACAAAGCAATGCCACATTTTAAAGAGAAAAGTTATTTTAAAAATAGTACTTTTCTTAAAATAAAAGCATTTTTTTATTTTAAAATAGACAAGCTTTAAAAATTATAAAATTGTTAGGCTACTTGGTAATGCTTCTCAAACCAGTCCATACTGCACATTGTATCTGCTAATTAATGTCCATACTGCACATTGTATCAGCTAATTAATGTTAAATATCAGTGAGGACTGGATTTTTATCTTTTTTGTTTGGGTGGAAAAGAGGCTGCCTTGTTAGGGCAAGCGTGTAGGTTGCCTTGTTAGGGCAAGCGTTTAGGTTGCCTTGTTAGGGCAAGCGTGTAGGTTGCCTTGTTAAGGCAAGCATGTAGGTTGCCTTGTTATGGCAAGCATGTAGGTTGCCTTGTTAAGGCAAGCATGTAGGTTGCCTTGTTATGGCAAGCATGTAGGTTGCCTTGTTATGGCAAGCGTGTATTGCTTGATACACATTAAAAAGTTGACAGATTGCAGTCTGGTCACTGGTAATATATCATGTAAGGTTCATGAAGTGGACTGAAAATACTGCCTGCGGAGAACTGTCACCTCTCCACCCTAAACCATTTTATAAATAAATTATATTATATTCACTACCATTAATTAAAAAAATGATTGAGTTTTTTTTCAATGCTGAATCAGATTATTTCAAGCAATTTCTACTTTCATAAAATGACAAATAGGTAGGAATATTAGTATGAGAACCAAACTTTGTGTTCCTATTAATCCTACTGTAATCAAGGATGTACAGCAGAAAAAAACAATTGTGAAGATTTCTCTAAAAATGGTTTATTTGTGTCACATATAGGTAGGAATATTAGTATGAGCACCAAACTTTGTGTTCCTATTAATCATACTGTAATCAAGGATGTACAGCAGAAAAAAACAATTGTGAAGATTTCTCTAAAAATGGTTTATTTGTCAACTAAGACATTAAGTGTTAAAAAAAAGTACATTCATCTAAATCTAATTAAATTAAAATAAATTCAAGGAAGAGTTGGTGAACAAGGAAATTAACAAGACTTTTTAATAGCTAATCTAAATAATGAATTGTGAATGGTCTGTTTATCAAAATTACCTTTAATGTAGATCACATATCCATGGACTGCCCTATTTAATTGGGAAGCTCCAGCCCGTCATACACTTAAAACTGAATTTTTTAATTCAATTATCTTGAGATGACTGAAGAGACAGAAATATATTTTGTAACTTCTTGACATCATGAATTTGATGAATCTTCTTAGACAATGACACAAGATCTTTCTGCACGCTGGCTCGCAGCTGATCAATGCTGAGATTGGTCTCAGCCTCCGGTTTGGCTAAGGTGGATTCCCCTTCTAGAGCTGCGGTCATCTGCCTGAAGCTGTGAATCAAGTGAGGGTGTTTACAAACCCCAGCTCTTAACAAATAATCTGGACATGTGCAAATGTAGCGGTGAACACAAAACTTACAAACCGGACACTTCAATCCACACTCACATGTAGTTAGACCCGAATCCAGGACTGAAAAAGCATTATTTTCAGCTGTTGATCGAAAATACCATTCATCCCCTGTAGGGGATTGATAGAAATCTAAGCCAGCAGAGGGTAGATTGTGCTTCATGGTGATATTCTTGACTACAGCTTGATGTCGTATATGACTCGGGAGAATATGAACTCTGATTTCCAAAAAGGTATTAAGTTGTAACAGTCTGTGAAACAAAACGTCAACCCTTAAATCGGATCTGTTAAAAAATCCTAAAGCTTTCATAGTCTGAGTAAAAGGTTCAAGAAATGGAACATACTTTGATGATGGAATATGCCGATAGCAGCTGGCCCAAAATTCATCTTTACATGTCTCAAAATATGTAGTTTTTAAATAATCCAGAAACTCCTGGTGTGGCTTGAGTACTGCAAAGATACTATTCATGTAGCCCTTGAATGCTTCAACACTGGTAATAAGAGAACTAACATATAAATAATTGGATATTTCTTTCTGTAACCTCATGTCAACAATTTGGCTTTTTAGCCGATTTTTCAATACATTTTGAACTTCCCAAGTGCAAAACATTTTTTTCAAAGGTTTAGGGAAATGCTGTGACCAAAGCTTAAACAGAGTCCAACTAATGTCTCCTAGAAAAATCTCAGTTTGCAGAGGACCCACGTTTGATTTTAACATTTTGAAAAACTTACCAACAGTAACATTATCATTCTTGTTGCTGACCAGCCATGCGACCGGCAGTTCATCGGTACCCTCAACAAATACTAAAACTGTCATGATGTACAAACCCCCGGCAGTCTGCTTTTTGGGGAGGTCCACACACAGACATTTTTTACCATAGTCTATCATCATCTGCTTTTGGAACTTTGTCTGAATGGCCACACAGAAATCATCCTCAGAAAAGTTGTCTATCTCTTTCCCTTTATTTTTATAAAACAGAACAGGATTATCCCCAGGATTTTTTATTAAATCCTTAACATAAGACTTGAGACTAAGTTCAGGTTCCTTGTCCCTTTCAATGGCATCATTAAAAGTTAAATCAGAGTACTGCGACCTTATAGTATTAGCAAGGGCCTCTGGGTTGTCCAAATTTTGACCATATTCCTTGAAAACTTCTGAAACCAAATCATCTGGATGCACTTTGGCAGCAATGGATTCTAAAATGTATTCATTTATATTCAACTTATTTTGAGATGAATATTTGTTTTTAACAAGTCGCTTAGGAGTTGCATCACCACCTCCGTTGGTTACTATGTCTAACTTTCTCTTCAAGGCTGCTCTTGGATGGCTGCAGCAGACATGTGGATCAAAGCCTGGTCTGAGTTTTATTTTGCTCATGTCTATGTGGTTGGTTGACAGCCAATATATGAGAACATGGCGGAGGTAAAAGGAATACTCTGTCGGGTCGGTGAGGTAGAGGTTCAAATCCTTATTGATGGGCTTCATCAGCAACTCAAACAGATCTTGGTCAAGAGCGGCTATAGCAATACATATCATGGCAATGACCCCACAAACATCAGAACAGGTTTGAAGCGGGTAGTTGGTGCACTCCTCTGTGCACTCATGCTGCTCACAGTTGGGCTTATGTGCCATCCTCAATGTCAACTGGCTGCTATGAGAAAGACCTAAAAAATTGGTATACTTAATAATGCAGGTACAAAGTTTATCAGGAACGGGCCAACCTAGAGTGTCACAATAGGACAAGGTGCTTGTAGTAATGTTAACTATGGCTATTGACCAATGATCACCAGGGGTTTTGTCTGTGCCCAGATAAACATCTCCATCATCTTGCCTGCCGACACTCATAACAAAAACAAGTTGCTTGATATCCTGTGCAGACTTGCTGCTCAGCAGTTTTTGTAAGGAAGCCTTCCTGATGGCCGGATCCAAGACAAAAAAACATGTATGATCTTGCTGTTGATTGATGCAGCGAGACAACCAGTAGAAGTGGGATGTCACAAGCCAGCCCTTTCTACCTTCCGAAGACACACTTGCAAGTTCTTTAGGAGTCATACCTAAACAAGAAAAAAGACAGTATTATTTGTTTTAAAGATTGTGCCTTAGAACATCCAAACCAAAAGTTAAATAATGGAAGATATAATCAAGTGAGGAGAAGGTGAAGCATTCTGCATATAGCCTTCTCCTAGAGAAAAATATTTTGTATTTTCAAAATTAGTGGAAAAACAAGACAAAGGAAAACAAACCATACATCCCAGTTTGAAAAATTATTTGTTAATAGACATGTCACTGGCTTGTTTTATCAGCTGAATTATTCAACTATACTTTCAAAAAACCCTTAAACTTGATCTAATTTTATTATTTTGAAGTAAAAAAATTATATTGTGTAGTAATAGGTGCAAAAAAATGTATATCGTGATTTTATGGCATATTAAATTATTAAACTTTCTATCATGATTTTACTGTCTATTGAACCATGTAGTACATCAGTGTCTCATAACAAAATGTTGCCCGCTTCCCATATATTTATCACATATCACTGAAATACTGAACATTATATTATATGAAAAATAAATCACTGACAAACTCACCATAGCCTGGAACCATTCTGTCATGTGGCTGGTTCCAAATAAGATCTTTGAAAGTGTTGATACATTTCTCTGGAATGTCACTGCTGACAACTTGTTCTGTGGGTCGATGGAATGGTCGCTCAAACCATTTTGCCTCATAATCACATGCTGATGGCCGATAAATTAAACGAACTGGACCAGGCTGATCATCATTTAAATCTTGAGTGATAAAGCAAAAACTAATATTATGTAAATGAAGCACAAGTAAATAAAAGATAAACATGGATGACTGAAAACTAAACCACAAAACAACTCTCTTTTCTTTGGCCCATGCAACTATTCTAATTTGAGAATTCACCAAGGGAATTAATTGGTGTCATGTTGTATTAGAGTTATATTTCTTACCCTCAGAAATTTTAATTTCATTGATTTATAGCCGTTGTGAATGCTTAGGTGTCAAATATAGTGGGGGGGAAAATGTGTTTTATTTAATCAATTATTGTACTTCATTTCAATATCAAGTTAAGCAGACGTCAAGAAAGGCAACTTGCACAAGTTATATTGCAATCTGTGGTCCCTTCTTTTTGCAGACTTTTATCTGCTATAGATATCAATTAATATTTGATAATTTGGATGAGTGTGCAGATCACATTATCACAGTCAGTCACTGTTAACTATAAAGCTACAATGCAATTTAACAGTCATTCCAACTTGAAGTCAGATCAGCATAAAATCAAATTTATTGAAATAAAAATGAATTAACAAATGAGGATGTCATTTACAAAATCTACAAAGTAACTTGAGATTTATCTTTTAGGAAAAGCTGGGTTTATTAGGAAAATAAGAATCAATATCCATTCAGCCTATTTGCCATTAACAAACAGTCTGATAACTACCACAAGCTGTAACAGTCTGATAACTACCACAAGCTGTAACAGTCTGATAACTACCACAAGCTGTAACAGTCTGATAACTACCACAAGCTGTAACAGTCTGATAACTACCACAAGCTGTAACAGTCTGATAACTACCACAAGCTGTAAATGGGTGAAAGGAAGAGAAGTGTTGGAACCAAACGGGGGGAATTAAAAATCATACAGCTATTTTGTACACTCTAAATATAAATTTCAAAGTCCCCCCCCCTCTCAGATCCCTTGAAATATGGCGAATTCTAAGGTTGCTGTGTTCAAAGGTTGGGCATGCATTCTTATTTCTTTTTAAAACAACAACCTAGTTTCCTATGTTTTTTGCACTTGCTGAAGTTCAGCCAATCAAAATAATTTTCACAAAATTATGTCATATAGCGCCAAAGCAAAAACAACAACAAAAAAAAATGATGACTGAATTAAATTGTCACTAGGGCGGCTACACTAATATTACTGTTGTTGTGTCTAGCGAGTTTACGATGAAAACACAAAGCAATAATATGACCATCCCCACCATTATAATGAAAATTTGGCGACGGTGTTAATTTTAATTAATAGACATATATTTAGACGACCCCTTGGCAAAAAATCTCCTTAATCAACACCACCCTCTTCCACTCTCAGGGCAAACGTGATATAATTAGAGATGTTTCCCAACAAATGGTATTTCTCGATCCATTCACCACTGGATGTAGAAAGGAGCTAAAACTAACAACAGAAAATGTACTTTTTAATTTTTGTTTATATCAGAAAAACAATCAGAATGTATACATTTTCAACCCTGTCTCTTAAAATTTAAGTTCTGACAGGTCATTTACATAAAATCAAAAAAGACATCTCAAATTCATAAGAGAAAACAGGTCTGCGGCACAATTAATTAATTTCTACCATATCACATTCAATTGTCAACTATTTCATTTGATGCAATTTTCTGCAGGTTGTCAGCTAAAAGGGAGTCAACAGGGGAAGGAGGGAGCAGTGGGACTGTGTGAGGATTTAATAAACAGTTATCAGAAAATAGGATGTCAGCAAAATTTCAGCTCTCTAAGACAATGGAAAGTTGTTCTAAAATATTCAAGTGGTCCAGACCAGAAATTGAACTATGACCCCTGCGGTTTGAATTTTAGTAATTAAGAGTGAGATTAACCAAAATAACTAGAAAAGGTACACACAGGACTTACAAACATGGTATGGCAAAGTTAAAATTTAAGTGTGGCTTTTAATCGAAATTTTACTGAGTAGCCTGTCCTTTATTGTGGTCTACCTCCTGTTAAAAAATAATTTAACTCACACTGAGCCATTTTTAATTGCCGAAATGTTTATGTAGAGCAAGTCACCACGCCAAATATCAGATAGCTAGGACAATTATTGGAATACCTCAAAAATTTTTTAAACATTTAACAACACAACCAATTAAATAAAAGTATATTGCATTAAATACACGTTTGTCCACAAGTGGTTCATATTTTAAACAAATTGATGCACAAGTCAGTAATAATTTATGTACATACCATTATCCTCTATAACGACACAATTTGCACCGGCACTTTGTTCAGTCATTGTAAATTTTCTGTAAGAAAAATATCACTGTTGTATTATAGGCAAGGTAATTACAACAAATACAGAAATTTACATTAAAATTACTGATGACTGATGCATTATTTAACCATTAAACCAATTGAATTGATAACAGACTCTTAGCCTAACAATTTACAACCAAAGATAAATTGGCAACAGCAATTAGTTAGCAAAAAAAAAGCAAGCAAAAATCAATCATGCACTAATTCAATAGCTTAATAGTCTCATCATCTCACAGTTAAGTTAGTGTAATAATAGACCTATTCATTCTTATCCTAATCAATCAATAATGAAATGATAAATGACTACAATATAATAAATCAGATTGCACATGGCTTTAATTAGCCTAAGCTAAGAATACTTATTAATAACAAAAACTGTAGGGGTGCAGTTAATTTAGTGTCCCTTTCTCTCTTTCCTCACCTCAACGAGCAGTAGACTATCATTTAAAAGTAAAAATGTCTTAGGTTTAAACTGGCAGTGACAACTAGAACAGACTTGAATTGGTCTTAACTCATTTATTATAAGTACTCTTTAGTTTTTGTTTTTTTAGGCTGAACTGATATAGATTAGAGTAAACCTGGTCCCAATCAGATCAACTTTTAAAACTTAAATTACTTTGATTAACTTCAAATTAGTTGTATTGTAGGCATGTAGGCCAGTTACCCTTTTTAAATTTTAAAGTGGATAGGAATAGGAAGAGTAAGTGAGTACGACAGTAAAGAAAAATTTAGAGTGTCACCAAACTTTTTTGCCAGTATCATACTACGAGAATTTATAAATTATTAATAATTAGGTCAAAAAACTAAAACAAATTAATTAGGCTGTATCTAATTCTATTAATGCTTATGCCTATGCCAAGTGAATGAGTGTGATAAAGAATGTCACTGAGACTGAATGAATGTGTTTTTAAGTAAGTTAATATTGTCCCTTTCCCAATCCAACTTCAAAGCCTGAGTAGTGCCAATAGTGATGAATTAAATGAATAGTGGATTGACTGTATACTTTTAGTTATTCTTTCAGTTCAGTTTTAGTTTTTGTTCAGACTAAGATTAGGCCTACTAAACTAAGAGTTAGTAAAAAGTACAGTTAAGTATGATAGAGGTATGAGTATATGAGTTAAGAATAGTCAAGATTAAGTTGAGTTGACATTCATTCAATTCATTCATATTCATAGTTATCATAGACATAGTTCTAGTACTAGTAGGACTACACTAATAAATTTTAATTTATTAAGATTAAGGCTAAGATTTTAGTCATTAGTATTAGGTCTCCTTGGCACTAATGATAATGTAATATATACTTCATTGGACTTGCAGTAAAGTCACATCTTTTCCAGCTAGCTATTATCTCCTAGTCCTAGATTTGACTTTGTACAGCGCTTCGAGTTTCGAGCCTTTGGGGATGAAGCGTATTTTTCAAATAAACTTTATTATTATTATTATTAAGTGGTAGCCTTGCCTTATTATTAATAATTAACGTACGATGCCTTTCCTTAGGCTTAGCTATCTCCTTTGTTTATAAATTATAATTTAATACAAATACAAGTATCATAGATGATAGAATCATAGAGTGTAGGCACACTTTGTACTTTGTCTTTATATTATTTACTTGTACATAAGTTATAAGCATGTAACTTTGTAATGGAGACCTCAACCTACATTCAAAGCAACGGGAAGCTAATTGTATAAATAATGCGTCTACTAACAATGTAACTTATGTTAAAATACTACGCCAAATCCAACTAATTTTTGTGGATCGGTGCGGCGCGTTTAGAACAGTAAAAGGGGACTTCACTTGTTTTTAAGCTTGTGGAAGTAGCTTTACTTGAAATGGGATATTAAAAACTTTGACTTGGAAAATTTAGTGATAAAAACAATATGATACTAGAAGATAAGACCCGGTGTAACCTTGATAATAATGGAAGGCCTAATTGCGCTACTTTCTATCTGCGATGAGAAATCTCAACATCTAAAAATCCAATTTGTACGAGTGTAACTAAATCGGGTATTTTTTTTTAAATACGATAATTTCAACGCCATCAAAATTGAAACGTAAATTTAGGCAGGAAATATTTGTATCGTTATTTTTTTTTTAATTATCTATGTAATGTAACTATGTTACTAGTTTTTAACATCAATAGGTATTGCGATTTTTTTTCTTTTCTATACATAAAACCAAGCCTAATGTGGGCCTACCGAACCATTTTTCACGCATGTGAACTAAAAACAATGATTTTTTTTCTAAAACTTGTAAAAATATCATTTCCAAAACCAGGGTGGGACAAACTTTTTGTGAGGCGGGCCACATTGACAAATGTAAAGCTATTGGTGGGGCCGCATGTATATTATGTCCAATTTCTATATGTCGATAAATATTTCTCTATATTAAAATTGGTAAATTCGCATTTTAGCATTACATGACGAAAGTTTTAAAAGGACTGTTTTAAAAAATAGAAAATTAGGAAGAAAGTTGATGATCAAAAATGTTAAAATAATCATAACGGTACATGAAATTCTGTAAAATTCAACAAAAAAAAAAACTCAAAAACAAGGTAATTTTTTTAATTTCTAAATTCCTTCGAGGGCCTCATAATAATAGTGGCCGGGCCGCATCGTGGGCCGTAGTTTGACCATTCCTGTCCTAAACTATAACACACACAAAATTGATGCACCATTTTAATTAAATTATCGCATTATTAATTGGCTTTAATGTATTCGTTTCTTCATTAAAAAAACTTACCCACCCAACCCTTTGCTCGCTCCTGGACTTTATTTTCGGACAATCATTTAAAAACAGAAGTCTTATTCTTATATTTTAAAAAGACTTTCACGTCTCTAACAGTTGAGTATTATTTAATAACTAGTCTTAATCTCGTAAAATTTCCCATGCCCCTAAAGTGTATTTTGTGCAACCCAAAAAAAAAAAAGAGAAACAAAAATTAAATACAATAAATATTACTTATGTTTAAAGAAAAACTTAACGCCTATTTGTTCCCACCACTGAACTGTATTTTTGGAAAATGAGAAAAAATTATATACCGTATTTTATGGACTATAAGACGCTACGGACTGAAAGACGCACCGCAATTTTTAAGCCTTTTTTAAAATAACATTTTTACCATTTATATTAAATTCGAGTATAAGACACACCTGAATTTTTTAGGTAGACTAATTTTTTGAAGAAAACAGTGCATCTTATAGCCCTTAAAATACGGTATTTATTTTTAGATGTGGTTATCCACATGAAAATGTCCCCAATCTCGTTCTTTCATTTTTTAAATTTATTTTCATCAAATGTTTACAATACATGATAAAAATATAAAAACATTTTTTATCCTTATAAATATGTGCACACCCTTTATACTTGCTGTATATTTGGAAATATCGAAAAAATTACGATGTAACCTACTTAGTTTTAGAAAATATTATCCATATTTTGCCTTTCCAAATTTGTTTAGTTTTGAGAAATGGGTAAACTTGTGTAAATGTGTCCCCAATGTGTCAACGCCCTTGCAAAATTACGATGTTCTTGGTTTCCAAGAAAATATTATTCACCATTTTGGCATTTTCCCTTTCCAACTCCAACTTCATTGAGTTTTGGTTAAGCATATACTTATCTAAATGTTTTCACAATTGTTCAAAACCCTGTAGAATCTATTGCATTTTCAGACATAGTAACAGTTATTTATTTATTTTGAAAGAAAATCTAAAACATCATTTTCACGACTTTAATTTAATTGGCTTTATATATATAATTATTCACATAAAAATGTAGGCTACATATCTTCTTTCCTCCCACTGAAATGTGTTGCCTTATAAAGTTAAATACATTATTTCCTTAGTTATAAACTACCTATATAGGTGTATAATATACAGTATATACATTTCCGGTGTGTAACCTATTTGAACTTTGAGATATTGAATTGTTATGCTCATAAAATGCATCTACATATTCTATGCCGTATCTTGTGCTGTCTGGTACAAAATCAACACATTTCAGCTCATTACCCAACACCCACATATTACATTAAGTTTTTAATTAATATTGATTTTTTTAAAACAACCCCGTGGTATTGACCCCCCCCCCCCTTTTTTTTTAGTAACAACACCACGCACGTTTGCCCAACCCTGCAATAAAATATAATAATATTCTAATGTATCAGCCCATGGTAAGCACGCATTGTACTTCATTTTCTATTTGTTTTATAAATTGATCATCACTTGTATCTTTATATTTATAAAAATATGGATATCTATTTTAAATTAAAATCCATAAAATAGTTCAACCTGTAACATAACCAGGTTATGATACTGATATTAAAATGCACCACCCCTCCCCCTTTTTTTTCCACAAACACCAAATTTTCCTTGTCCTGAAAATTTAAAATCATAATTGGTAAAATAAAAAATTCACACATTTATTTTAAATTATTAATTATACACTTATTTTCACGCTATATTGAAAAAAATGTTGTATAAGGAGAATTTTCCCATTATAACTATTTTAATTAGATTAAGTTCCAATTTTAATCTTCATAAATGTAATAAATTGCAATTTTTGTTTTGTATTGAAAAAGTACAACTTGTTAAATGTTTAAGATACAAGGCTTAAATTTGGCGTTATGATTAATATTTAAATTAAAATAATTTAATTTTAAAATTATATTAATTTGCTTTCAAATAAAAATAGTGACACATAAATGTTAAATAATCAATGCTAGGTCTTATGTATAGTCGTTGTAGGCCGCTGACCAGAGCGAAACTATTAAAGGGACAGATAATTCCAAGGGGAATAAAAAGGTAAATTTTTATATGAAAAAAACCCCTCTTTTTTTATTTTGCCGTTTTTGTTAGGGTCCAAGTTTCACTTGCGTACATTTTTCTTGTAATATTTTTACTTTTGAGTATTTTCTGACTACTGAAGTGTGCAATCTTTCACGATGATATTTTGTCTTTTATTTCTGTTAGTAATTCGTTTCTTTCATTTAATAAAGATCCTATGTATTTGAATTGATTCACTTTTTTTAACATGTGGTATTTAAATTGAATGGTTTCATCGGTCTGTCCAGTGTTTCTTTCAGAAATTTCCCCCCTGGGAGGCACTTCAGATTCTCGGGGGCAGGGGAGGGGGCTATGCCAGTTGCAAGTGGCGAAAGGCGTAGCTAAAGGGTGGCAGATGGGACATACGTGCCGGGTCGCCAGACTGGCCGGGGGGGGGGGGCAAAATGGGTCTTTGGTGGAATTAATTGGTTGAAAATAATGGGTTTCAGAGTTGTAGTTTCAGAACGGCAAAAATATTTGGCCGATCATGGCAGCACCAATAGTAGCTACGCCACTAGGCAGTGTATCTATCGATACGAAAATCAGTCGTACAAAACTCAAATTGCATGGGTGAATTGTTTTGGCGCATACTTGAATTTGTTGTTTCTTTCAAACAATTTTGAGGTAGCATTAAACTTTCGGGTGGGAAATAGCAAAAATTAGCCCCCCAAAAAATATATCTTAACTTTCGTACCAGCGGGACGTGAACCATATTCACTCTAGTTATGTCAACCTTGAGGGTACGCTTTTGCCCTAGATTATTCTCGCCCCTTAAATCATTATAGTCCCCAGAAAATTTTAAAATTAATCCAAAATAAAAGAATGCATTTTTTCACATATCTGAATTTAATTTTGCAAAATTCTAAACTGAATTGGAGAGCAACGGAAGAGATACTAGTTAAAAAATGTGGGTGTCACTTAACCTTAGAACCATCGTGTGTGCCCAGCAACCCCTACGACTGAAGGGTGCCTCGGATATTTAGGGGCTTAAAGATGTGATAAGGATACTTTCTTAATTATCATCTTTCCATATAGGGTTGGCAAAATGGAACTGGCCTGACCTACTTGTGTTATGCAAAAAAACATCAACAACAACAATGACAAAATAAAAATAATTGTTTAACTAAAAATAGAAATGTGGATTTTATTTTTATTTACATTATTTTTAGAGATAGCTACTTAATTAATAAATGAATTTTCAAAAAACAAAATTCAATTAAAAAGGGTTCCATCACTGAAAAGCACTGCAAACATTATTTTATGTGCTGTACGCAAATGGAAAAAACAAACTTACTTATAATTATAATGCTTAGACTACCTTATCTAAATATTTCCTAAGTCAAAAAGAAAAAAAACTGGATTATTAGAAAGGTCTCTACATTTTTATGGGTTTTTAAAGCTGGTCATTTTTATAAATTGCCTATGAACGGCATAACTATTTTAAGTAGACATGAGTTGTTTACAGAATATATTTACGAATGTGTGATTTTTATCTAAGGGAAATTCGTATGCAAATAAAATATAAATTTCCCAATTTTCAGTAGATTAAAATTTTTATTTAGAATTTTAAACTACAATAACTTTCTTAAAGTGCCTCTTCGCTATATTTTAAAATATTTGTATCTAAATCCAACCAATCTATTTTAAATTGACGAATTATATATAGGAATAAGATTTTTTTTTAAACATGTACGAAAAAATGGAATTGGCTTGATAATCGAAATGCTAGTTCACAAAAAACAAAAAAATCTTAGCTTTCTAATGGATTCTCATCTAAAATAAAATTAATAATATAGACAAAAATGAGTGCAATGCCAATGGATGGGGCACTTTGTTTGCTATTCTGACATTAAAAAGCTAAAAGCAGTTTGGAAGTTAATAATAATAATCGAATAATGTAAGCTTCTAAGAAGATTAGCCTGAACTATACAGATCATCAAATATATCGAGCGTAGCGATATTTCATAGATTCCACGCATTGTAATCGGTTAATGACACCAGGTCATATTCTTTTTAAAAATTGTAAAATGAAAATTTGGTTGTTTTTTAATGAAATATGCTTTGTTTTATTGTTGTGCTTATTTTTGCTCCGGGGGGCACTTGACTTTTCCAGGGGGAACTGCCCCCCCCCCCCCAAGACATAGCTGAAAGAAACCCTGTTTCAGTCTGTCCTTCTATTATCATAGTCATGTATTTTGATTTTTGGTTAACTTCCAACCCTGCTTGTAATGATGCGTCTTCTAATTCAATAAAGGATTTTTGTATACTACTTTTCCCTAACAGTGTTATTTTATCGGCATTTGCAAGGTATTGAAGGGGTTGATTGTAGAGAGTGCCCTTTGGATCTGTGTCTTTGGTCTCCCTCAGAAAGTATCCTGTTTTATTGTGCTTCGGATATCAATAGGTATATGCTTCTTGTAACTCTCTCTAATGTTAGGTTAAAAAGCATACAAGACAGTGAATCTCCTTGTATGCAACCTCATCTAATCTGAAATTCCCTTGAATATTCTCCTTGAACCTTCATTTTGCTTTTTGAGTTGTTGTCAGTTTGTTGGGTATGCCAAACTCCTGCAGAGTCTCATATAGATATTTTCTTTTGATGCTGTCATAGGCCATTTTATAGTCCACATAGAGTTGATGTACTGGAATATTATATTCATAACATTTCTCTAATAGGCATCTGATGGTGAAAATCTGATCAGTCGTTGATCTGTTTTGTTTGAATACACATTGGTAGTCACCTTGTATTTCTTCAGTGTATGGTTGTAGTCTTTTGGCAATTAGTTTTGTCGGTATTTTGAATGTAACATTTAATAGGGAAATTCCTCTGTAGTTTTGGGCACTGAAGTTTGGAACCTTCCTTGTGTTTTGGGGTTATTATTCTGTTGGAATTGTGTCTTCTTGCCAAATATTATTTATAAGTTTATGTGTCTGAGAACGTAGTTCTCTTCCTCCATATTTTGTCAGTTCAGTAATTAAACAACCGCTAAAGAAATATTTTTCGTATAAATATAATATCTAAAATTATAAAGTATAATATCGAGCAATGGTGGGTGGCTGTGGCGTAGCGAGGGGGGTCAAGAGGGGCATCATGCCCCGGGCGCTACTCACAAAGGGGCGCCAAATGGTATATTTTACATATAATATTGTATGGTTTTCGAATGGGGGGCGCTAAAAATGTATTGTGCCCCGGGCGTGAGTTAGATGTTTCTCCCACGCCCGCAAAGCTTTTCCAATTATTACAACCGTTTAAAATATTCTGTTTTGAGCCAGGGGCCCCATGTTCTATTTTTCCAATATGAGCTTTATAAAAATAATTTCAAACCGTATGCGCTCCTACACCATTCATGCGATTGCAACAAAACTTTGTTGAAAGGTTGTCCATAAGGTCGCGCATGTTAATGAGTAATTACAATACTTTTAAAATATTCCGTTTTCAGCCGTTGGTCCCAAATTCTTTTTTTTCTTATACGAGCTTTGTACAAAATAATTTCTGTATGCGCTCCTATATCATTTATCTGAATGCGATAAAACTTTAGTAAAATGTTTTACCCACGTCCGCAAAGCTTTTCAAATTATTACAACCGTTTAAAAAATTATGTTTTGAGCCAGGGGCCCTATGTTCTATTTTTCCTATATGAGCTATACAAATAAAATTTCAAACAGAGCTAATGTGTGGATGGATAGATTTTTAATCAAATACAAATAGCCACATTAAATTGTGTGTGTCACATAATAATTAGGTTTCTGAAGTAGTTACAACACTTTTAAAATAATCTGTTTTTGGCCGTTGGCCCCAAAATCGTTATTTTTCTTATATGAGCTTTGTAAAAAATAATATCCGTATGCACTCCTATACCATTTATCTGAATGCGATACAACTTCAGTAATATGTTTCTCTTTTTTTAATTTTGTGATATAATAAGTAGGTTTCTGAAGTAATACAACAATTCTACAATATTCCGTTTGTGGCCGGGGCCTTAATTCGTTTTCCACCATTTATTATCTATATAATTATCGTATGCATTCCTATACCATTCATCCGATTGCGATAAAAACTTTGGTGAATTGATATGCGCGCTCCCGCAAATGTTTCTAAATTAGAACAACATTTTACAATATTTCGCATGGGCCGATGTCCTTAAATTCGTTTGTTTTCTTTAACAGACTTTATCAAAATAATTTCAAACGGAGCTATCAACTCAACCGCCCTTGAACAAATGCCAACAAACATCAATTTGTAGCAAGAGCAGAGAAAACATGTTTTTGCATGTTTAGTGTAGAGAGTATTTTTTTTGTTTTTATAAATAAGCTTGAATTTTGTGACGTATTTTAGAATCGGATATAGCTTTGTAAATGTGTTGTGATTTTGAATAGCAATGATGTAGTAATACATCTATTATATAAGAATGATCTATGCTGACCGTAACTCACAAAGAACCGATACGATTTAAATACGTTCCCATTTTTTAAAACAATCATAGTTTTCTTCTATTATTTTAAGGAACTCGAATCAATGGTAATGCGAAAAATATATTGTATAATCGCTTTAATTTTAATAAAATTTTAAGTATTAATAATATAAATTACAAATAAATCTGGAGTAACAATTTATAAATTAGTAAAAAAAAAAAAAACCTAACCTTTAAATATACTTTTAATACGAAAATGCCGTTTAATGCAATCAGTGCAGCGAAACTACATATCCAAATAGCATCCACTAAGGCACTTATCACTCATTTAAATAAGAACAAAGCATTTGAAATGCAAAAAATTGTTTTTGCGTAAGTAAGTGGATTACAATCCCGTGGATGATTTTATTAATTTCTTTAAAACTCTGTTTGGGGGAGGGGGAAGGTGTAATTCAATAGTTTAATTTGCACATGGCAGCACACTATACGTCTCAAAATGAATTTGACAAATAATTTGCCTTCTTAGGTACATATATATGGGAGTTAGGAAATAGGGTGTGTACAATTTTATATCTTTAAATCCAATGATATTACTGTGGTGAACAATAGATGCTATATTCTCATTTTACGTATTAAGAAAAGTATTTACAAAAGTATATCCATGAATATCAAAACCTATTCATTTTACAAAGAATTACCAGTTTTGGACCGGGGCCCTATAGTAGTTTTTCTTTCTAATATGAGCTATTTAAATATAATTTCCGTATGAGTTCCAAACTATTCATCTGAATGCGATAAACTTTCAGTGAGTTGTTGTGTGCAGGCCCGCATTAGGTTTCTAAAGAAGTGCAAATATTTTACAATATTCCGCTTTGGGCCGGGGGCCTTAAATTCTTTTTTTTTCTTATATGAGCTATGTAAATATAACGTCAAGCAGAGCTATTGCATAAGTGGGTGGAATTACATTAAATATAAACTGTGACATTTCATTTTGTATATGTGACTTAATAAATAGGTTTCTGATTTAGTACAAATATTTCACAATATTACTTTTGGGGCCGGGGGCCCTAAATTTGTTTATATGTAATAAATGAGCCATATAAATATAATTTCAAACATAGCTATTGCATGGGGGGATCAATCGCTATAAGTTTTGGGACTAAATTTGGAAAATCCATGCTTCCCACACGGACAGCTGCGTGTGGTCTGCTGACACTTCTTAAAACCTTCTAATTAATTCGAATACGCACCAGACGATTAAAAAAAGGTGGTTATTAGAAGAACTTACAAAAAAAATTATTAAAACACAGACACTTTATTTCGATGAGTGACATTGCAACGCATGCCGGGTACTCGCTAGTATATAATAAAATTATTATATCAAATGACTCATCATCTTTTCACCCAAACTATTTCAGAAAAACAAAAGAAAATATATTACGCACGAAACGCGTTTGCGATGTTTTGTTAAACAATATCATTTAGCGCAGTAATAAGGAATTTTATTTATTTCGTGCAAGTAGTGGCATCATATTTCCTTCATCTTCCCCATTGAAAAGCAGGAAAAAATTATTTTGATGGTTGGGGGGTGGAGCTTAAAATTTGAAAGAATGTGTTGTCATCGGCAACGAGTCTATGTGCCAACTTTCAACTCCATGGGATGACGGGAAGTGGGTCAATTAGCTATCCGCAGATTTGGTCGCCCAGCCACGAACAAAAGCGAAATTAATATAAAGGATTTTAAAATACGCAAAGGGCGAAAGTCTTTCCAACTCTAGCTATCTATCTATCTTTCTCTCATTCTCTCTCTCTCTCTCTCTCTGACACTCTCGCTCTCTCTCTCTCTTTCTAAAGTTAGATATATAAATAGATAGATAGATAGATAGATAGATAGATAGATAGATAGATAGATAGATAGATAGATAGATAGATAGATAGATAGATAGATAGATAGATAGATAGATAGATAGATAGATAGATAGATAGATAGATAGATAGATAGATAGATAGATAGATAGATAGATAGATAGATAGATAGATAGATAGATAGATAGATAGATAGATAGATAGATAGATAGATAGATAGATAGATAGATAGATAGATAGATAGATAGATAGATAGATAGATAGATAGATAGATAGATAGATAGATAGATAGATAGATAGATAGATAGATAGATAGATGTAGATGTAGATGTAGATGTAGATATAGAAATTATATATAAATATATATAGTTGGCATTAAGATGGTGTAGCCTCCGTTTTATGTACATTTTCGAGCGGCTTAAGAGGACGATGCTGTAGTGGCTCAGCCCCTTAAATGAGCTCCGATGCTGGAGTGGCTCAGCTTTTATATGAGCTCCTCTGCGGCTGTAATAATTACCGAGTAATTTCTCAACTTAGATTTCTTGGAACGACTTCTGCTATGCTTGCATAGATCTGACCAAGATGTCTGCATTGCTTGCATAGATCTGCCCAAGACGTCTGTATTGCTTGCATAGATCTGCCCAAGACGTCTGCATTGCTTGCATAGATCTGCCCAAGATGTCTGTATTGCTTGCATAGATCTGGCCAAGACGTCTGCATTGCTTGTATAGATCTGGCCAAGACGTCTGCATTGCTTGCATAGATCTGGCCAAGACGTCTGCATTGCTTGCATAGATCTGACCAAGACGTCTGCATTGCTTGCATAGATCTGGCCAAAACGTCTGACATAGTAAGACGGAGTGATGCGTTCAATGTGTTGCATAAAATTGATTTTCCCCCAAGACTGCTCGCAATCATAAGTCATTTCACGACAACACGCACAGTCATCATCAAACTCCTGTGACGTAGAATGCATAACGAGCACAGTATGACGCCAAATACATTGCTGGTCATCCACTGCGTCCTATCCATTTCCAGTCATCCTGACCAAGTCTTACAATGGACCAAATAGGTAAGGCCAAAATACAGCGAAAGTCAAGGCTTCTACTCAAGTTCTTGCCTTGGGCATCTTTGCAAAGGAAAGAAGAACACAAACTAGTGGCTCGACAGCTCAATGCGTCCTTTTGGCCTAGTCGCCTGTTTTATCTTAAGCTGGGCTGGCAGCACTAGGGTTGTCGTAGCAAAGTGCGGTAAATTCACGATGTCACCCCCACCATACTTCAACTTGGACCTCCTCCGAGTCTGCCCGCTATGGTGACACCCTGCTCTGGTGACACCCTGCTCTGGTGACACCTTGATACGGTGACACCCCGCTCTGGTGACACCTTGATATGGTGACACCCTGCTATGGTGACACCCTGCTATGGTGACACACTGCTATGGTGATACCCTGCTCTGGTGACACCCTGCTATGGTGACACACTGCTATGGTGACACCCTGCTATGGTGACACCCTGCTCTGGTGACACGCTGCTTTGGTGACACCCTGATATGATGACACTCTGCTATGGTGACACCCTGCTATGGTGACACCCTGCTATGGTGACACCCTGCTATGGTGACACGCTGCTTTGGTGACACCCTGATATGATGACACTCTGCTATGGTGACACCCTGCTATGGTGACACCCTGCTATGGTGGCACCCTGCTATGATGGTACCCTGCTATGGTGACACCCTGCTAAAGTGGCACTCTGCTTAGGTGGTACCCTGCTGTGGTGACACCCTGCTATGGTGGCACCCTGCTATGATGGTACCCTGCTCTGGTGACACCTTGATATGGTGACACCCTGTTATGGTGACACCTTGCTATGGTGACACGCTGCTTTGGTGACACCCTGATATGATGACACTCTGCTATGGTGACACCCTGCTATGGTGACACCCTGCTATGGTGACACCCTGCTATGGTGACACGCTACTTTGGTGACACCCTGATATGATGACACTCTGCTATGGGGACACCCTGCTATGGTGACACCCTGCTATGGTGACACCCTGCTATGGTGACACCCTGTTATGGTGACACCCTGCTATGGTGACACCCTGCTATGGTGACACCCTGCTATGGTGACACCCTGCTCTGGTGACACCCTGCTATGGTGACACGCTGCTTTGGTGACACCCTGATATGATGACACCCTGATATGGTGACACCCTGCTCTTCATTGTTATGAAACCGATATGTTTCTGTATAATTTATTATTTTCCATTTGATGTCACCCGATGACAGGACCTAATGGTCAGAGTTATGACAGGACCAAATGGTCAGAGTTATGAAAGGACCTATGGTCAGAGTTATGACAGGGCCTAATGGTCAGAGTTATGACAGGACCTAATGGTCAGAGTTATGAAAGGACCTATGGTCAAAGTTATGACAGAACCTAATGGTCATAGTTATGACAGGACCTAATGGTCAGAGTTATAACAGGACCTAATGGTCAGAGTTATAACAGGACCTAATGGTCAGAGTTATGACAGGACCTAACGGTCAGAGTTATAAAACGTAACGACCATAATTAGTAAGTTCCCGTCGCTGCACTACTTTTCTTGTTTTAAATACTGAACTATTTATCTAGCAGCCGGATAAAGTCTGATCAATGTGGCGAATCAATATTTGCTTTTACAAATAGATAATCCCTGCCCACCCAATCTACCTAACACAATCCCCAAGTCCAATAAGATAAGCCGTGGATTGTAAAGATTAAGCTACGCCGAACAATGTTTGTCTCGTTCGACTGCGGTTGAGAAAATACTAAGACGATTGCATTGTTTGGTATTAATGTCAACGAGAAATTAGGTCAGGATTAAAAATGAATAGGCCAAGTATATTATATTATACTGTCATATTGTACTAGCGAGTACCCGGCATGCGTTGCAATACCACTAAAGAAAAAGAAATAACGTGTTTGTGTCTTAATAATGTTTTTTGAAGAAATTTGTATATACACAATAATAATTTTTTTTATCGTCTGGTCCGCACTCGAATAAATTAGAAGGTAATTAAGAAACATACTTATTATGTCACATACAAACGGATTTTTTTTTACAAAGCTCATAAAACGAAAAAAAATGAATTTAGGGCAAACGGCCCGAAACGGAATACCGTATTTTAAAAGGGTTGTAATGACTCAGTAAAATGCGCGGGATTGTGGACAACAACTCACCAAAGTTTTATGGCAATCGCATGAATGGTGTAGGAGCGCATGCGGTTCAAAATTATATTTATATAGCCCTAATATTTAAAAAAAATGAACATAGGGCCCCTGGCTCAAAACGGAATATTTTAAAATTTTTGTACTTTTTAAAATTAGAATCCAATCCAAAACTCAATCTGTAACATAATTGGATGTGGATATTCTGATATTAACCCCCCCCCCCACCCACACGCCTTTTAATGAAATTTTTCATCGCCTTTGAAATGTAAAAGCACAAAACGACCACTGCGTATTTTATAGCACTGAGTATTTTATAGCACTAAGTATTTTATAGCACTAAATATTTTACAGCACTGAGTATTTTATAGTACTGAGTATTTTATAGCACCGAGTATTTTATAGTACTGAGTATTTTATAGTACTGATTATTTTATAGTACTGAGTACTTTATAGCACTAAGTATTTTATAGCACTGAGTATTTTATAGCACTGATTATTTTATAGCACTGAGTATTTTATAGCACTGAGTATTATAGTTTTGATTAGGAAACAAAATTTATTTTAAGATTGTCCCTTTAAATTAGTTGAAAAGTCCAAACATTTCATTAAAAATCCCCCCACCCCCAACCGGCCGTACACAAAAAGATGTGATATTAGTAGTTTGAACTCGGCCGATATTTTAAAATGCGTTATGAAAGGTATGTTTACCAAGTTGGGTCAACATGCAACGTCGAAGCTTTGGCTATTAATAAGGAAACAAACTGTAGAACATTCTATACTCGTTTGGAAATTTCGATAGAAAGTTTTAAAAATATCTTTAAATTTGAAACTGCGTGAGACTATCTGCGCATGCCTCTGGAAAAATTGTTTGAAAGAGATCTCTTTGTTAAGCTAACTTATGTCAAACAATATTTGTCACCTGCTAAGCTGGAAGAATTGAAATCGAAAAACATTTCTGTAGATGAAAAATGGGTGCAACTATTTCAACATTTCAAAGCAAATGGTATAATTTCTGTACATTTACAACTATTTCAACATTTCAAAGCAAATGGTATAATTTCTGTACATTTGCAACTATTTCAACATTTCAAAGCAAATGGTATAATTTCTGTACATTTGCAACTATTTCAACATTTCAAAGCAAATGGTATTATTTCTGTACATTTGCAACTATTTTATCATTTCAAAGCAAATGACGTACTTTCTGTACATTAGCAACTACTGCTTGAGTTTTCATTCAGCATTCCCGGCACAATTGCGCCTGTGGAGCGAGCTTTCTCTTGGATATACGATGCTTGAACACCTGCTCTAACATGTCCTTATTTATAATATGCTTTTTGTGAACGGACATTTTTTAAAAGCTATTCATGGTTCTGCAAAATATTCACAATAGTTTGTAACATAATTATGTCCAGAAGGAACTTAAACAATCATGTACACCACACACATCACACACACCACACACATCACAAACACCACACACATCACAAACACCACACACATCACACACATCACAAACACCACAAACATTACAAACACCACATACATCACAAACACCACACACATCACAAACACCACACACATCACAAACACCACACACATCACAAACACCACACACATCACAAACACCACACACCCCTTGATATGCCTCCGGTGGCTTTGAGCCTTTGTGTCCGTACTTGACATCCAGAAAAATCTGGTGAGCTTACTTTGTGTCCACATACTTGACATCCAGAAAAATCTGGTGAGCTTACTTTGTGTCCACATACTTGACATCCAGAAAAATCTGGTGAGCTTACTTTGTGTCCACATACTTGACATCCAGAAAAATCTGGTAAGCTTACTTTGTGTCCATACTTGACATCCATAAAAGATATGGTAAGCTTACTTTGTGTCCGTACTTGACATCCAGAAAAATCTGGTAAGCTTACTTTGTGTCCGTAATTGACATCCAGAAAAATCTGGTAAGCTTACTTTGTGTCCGTACTTGACATCCAGAAAAATCTGGTAAGCCTACTTTGTGTCCGTACTTGACATCCAGAAAAATCTGGTAAGCTTACTTTGTGTCCGTACTTGCCATCCAGAAAAATCTGGTGAGCTTACGTGAAACCATAGGAAAACTGAATCCCATCGGGTAACGGGATTCGATTGGGATCTCTCTGGGATCGGGATCCCATTGGGGAACGAGATTTTTACAAAATTTATTATAAATGTTTTTATGGGAGGCAAAGTATTTTTTCCCTTAGCGACTTTTTGTGTTTTTCCACGGTGCTTAAGTTTAGTGTTTATTAAAAGGCTGCAGAAGTTGTTTTTCCAAATGCAATCCCGGACAACGCCGGGTATATTGGCTAGTATGTACTAAAAATATAATTACTATGATTTTGTTGAGTCTTCATCATCATCATCATCATCATCATGTCCTTTAGTCCTTGGACCGTTGGTGCTCCACACATGACATGAAAACTATCCTTTTCCATTCATCTCTGTCTTCTGCACTACGCATAGCATCGCTTAGTTTTAATCCCGTCCACTCTTTGGTGTTATCTTCCCGTCTTCCTCTTCTTCTCCCTCCTCTAGTTGTGCCCGGCATGATTTCTTTGTTTTCTGGTCACGTGGCCATACCACTAAAGTTTGCGCTTTTTAACAGATACCAGGAGGTCATCGTACTGCCCAATAGCTTGACCCAGGGGCGCCCACATCCTTCAAAAAAATGGACGCACACCTTCCCGTCTCCTGTCGTCATTGATCAGCCCTTCTTAATCATATGCTGCCAAATAAATGTCACCACATGCCATGACTCATATGTCTCATATTAGCAAAAGTACTTCAGAAAAACATAAAGCAAAACAGGCAAATTTTTAATCATTTTTACTATTTCACCAATATTTCAAACATTTTACGCAAAGAACGGGCTACAAACACAATCTAGCCTAATTATATTGACCGTCATATACCTTACGTAAACACGTTGCTTGGCAAATCAGTCATCATTGTCAACAAAGGCACACACAATTCTACGATGTCCTGTGGCATCGAAGTCTTTTATGACTTTAGTGACGTCAGGAAATATGTCGGTGTGGACATGCAGCAGTGCCAGAGCTGATAGTCGTTCTGATCCCATTGTTGAGCTCATAGAACTCTTGAGACGGCGGAGTGCCAGAGCTGATAGTCGTTCTGATTCCATTGTTGAACACATAGAACTCTTGAGACGGCGGAGTGTCAGAGCTGATAGTCGTTCTGATTCCATTGTTGAACACATAGAACTCTTGAGACGGCGGAGTGCCAGAGCTGATAGTCGTTCTGATCACATTGTTGAACACATAGAACTCTTGAGACGGCGGAGTGCCAGAGCTGATAGTCGTTCTGATCCCATTGTTGAACACATAGAACTCTTGAGACGGCGGAGTGTCAGAGCTGATAGTCGTTCTGATCCCATTGTTGAACGCATAGAACTCTTGAGACGGCGGAGTGCCAGAGCTGATAGTCGTTCTGATCTCATTGTTGAACACATAGAACTCTTGAGACGGCGGAGTGTCAGAGCTGATAGTCGTTCTGATCCCATTGTTGAACGCATAGAACTCTTGAGACGGCAGAGTGTCAGAGCTGATAGTCGTTCTGATCCCATTGTTGAATGCATAGAACTCTTGAGACGGCGGAGCGCCAGAGCTGATAGTCGTTCTGATTCCATTGTTGAATGCATAGAACTCTTGAGACGGCGGAGTGCCAGAGCTGATGGTCGTTCTGATCCCATTGTTGAACACATAGAACTCTTGAGACGGCGGAGTGCCAGAGCTGATGGTCGTTCTGATCCCATTGTTGAACGCATATAACTCTTGAGACGGCGGAGTGCCAGAGCTGATAGTCGTTCTGATCCCATTGTTAAACGCATAGAGCTCTTGAGACGGCGGAGTGCCAGAGCTGATAGTCGTTCTGATCTCATTGTTGAACGCATAGAACTCTTGAGACGGCGAAGCGCCGAGAAGCTGCGTTCAGCTGTGGCGGATGTAACAGGCATCGTTAAAAGTACATGAAAAACAGTGTGCAAATTTGGGTATAAATCCTCCTTCGTGAGTAAAAAACAGTCTTGCAAAGACACGGCAGTGTTGCTGACTTCTCCTTCACGCGCAGAAAGTTTGAACTTCCACCTCTCTATCTCTACATCAAGATCATCTGAATTAATGAATGCCGCATAAGCTTCCCGAATTTTATCTATGTCATCCTTAGTCAGACTGGATATATGTTGCGGCATAAGCATTTCTGCTGTCAAACGTCCTGATGATGCACAAATGCGGTCTTGAAGTTCTGTTATTAGGTGATCCAAAAAGGAATTGTGAACATTTAGTCTGAAGTAATCTTGCACCAAACTATCGGTCCCTGTGCATTTGATCTGTACTGTTGTCTAGCAGTAACTCTTGGTGCTTTGACCTCAACATTCAATTTCTGTGCTAACTTGGAGGCCTCGTCAAACAATGAATTGCATGAATCGTCATTGCTCCGTTTCAATTACAGAAGGTCGATCAACTCCTTGCACTCACTAGAGGCACGAACTAAATTCTGATCCACAGACTGCAATGAGTAGGAAATCGGTTTCGTGTAGTGCAAGTAGTGATGAACAACGACAAGCGTATATATGAACTGAAAATTCTGGATTGATAATTGGAGACCGTTTGCTTTGACAGATGTTTGACGATCATGATCTTGAGTCAAACCGGCCAGAGTTTCAAGTATAATACAAATGTTCTCTTCAAACCTTTGTAATGTTTCTTCATGTCGAGTCCACCTTGTAGCACAGAATTTCTTAAGTCGTGTTGCATCTTCATGGCTTGAGTTTGTATATATATTTAGACGCTTGGCAGATGCTGTAATAAAGTTAACAGTTTCACTGACCGTGTTGTACATATTTCTAACAGCGCCCTCACTGCAAGTGTTCACAATAGCTAAGTTTAGTGTATGTGATCGACAGTGGACGTATTCTGCTGGTCCCACATGTTGGAAGCGTCCTCTAACTCCTTTTACGTTTCCACTCATGTTTGCAGCTCCATCGAACCGAGACCAACAATATTGCGGATATCAAGGCCAAGCTCTTGTAGTTTTCCAGTAATTAGATTATATCGTTTCACCTGTTGTGTCAGACGTTTCCTCAAAGGACACAAATTCTTCATGCCGTTTTGCATCAGATGTGACAAAAAGAAGATTCAAACTCACTTGCTCCTTGACTGAGACATCTGTAGTTTCGTCAACAATGATGCTGAAGTATTTTGCAGCGATGCATTCCTTGACGATCTTGTCTCGAATCTGGTTTCCGCACAGAGCAACCAGCTCGTTTTGTATTCTATGACTGATGTATTTTGAATTACCTGACGCGATGCGTAGATGCTCACTAAGAGCAAGATCGTGCTCGGCTCTGAAATTAAGAAGAGCCATAAAATTGCTCCGATCATCTGATTTTCCGCGCATTGGTATGTTTTGCTGTCCACACAGTATTATTGTTTTAATAATGGATTGCAGAGCAGCTGTGTTCCTTTGGACTTTGTCATTGTACGCTTGAGATAGCTGCTGTTTCACGGAGACTGATTTACCTTTGCATACACTTATAAATGCATATGCTGCTTGTATAGAGCTAAGATGTGTCAAAGATTTTATGTGACGTTGTGCATGTCGGTCTATGTTACTCCAGTCTGAATGCGGCTCGCGTATAAAAACGCATGTCGTACCTGAAGCAAATACTGAGCAGGCAGCACAGAAAACACCATCCGTTTTGACACTGTAACTCATAAACGGATACACATTTGAGTTAAACATAGAACTAGGCACACGGCGCTGTTTATTCCCAACTGTCTTCAAAGGCCCTTTCCAGTTCTTAGATGGTTGAAACTTTTCCAATAGCACTGATTTCTTTACTGATTCAGGTAATGTTTGGTTAAAGTTGACCTCACCAATATCGAAAAATACAGCCGAACAGAGACCTTTAATGCCTGTGGCTTTCTTTGCGGCTGATGATGTCAATGTGTCACATAATGATTCTTAATCAGATTCGAATTCACTAGAATTTGAGGACACACTGGATATGTGGTTATCCAATAATAATGTCATTGCAGGAGTATTTTTGGCAGCATCTTGCACCTGAGGCACATTTGTTGATGACGTTGATGTTGCTGATAAACCGGGCGTTGCAATTGTTTTAAATAATGATGTAATACACAGTTTCTTTTTAGGAGGAGATTTTTCGCCGGTCTCACCTTTATTACTGTCACCCATTATTAAAAATTGAGGAAATACAAGAATACTGCAACGATTACAAAACAAAAAAAACGTGCTAGAGTAGACTACTTGAAGAACGACTTGAACGTAAACAAATATGGCCGCCCGGACATGCGCACGTCTTAAAATGGAGATGTAAAAGTAATAAATACCCGGTAGTTGCATAGATATTTTTAAAAAGTTTCAAACGGTCACTCACATTCTCACAAGTCAGGGGTGAGGGGAACTCTCAAATTTGATATTTTTCATTTTGTTATTTGCTTTTGATATTTAATTTAATAATTGAGCTCCGTGGTGCAGCGGTAAGGCGCTAATTGACTTTTATAAACAAATATTAATTTTGTAAATTTTAGTGGACGCACATGCGTCCAGTGCGTCCCGCTGCGGGCGCCCTTGGCTTGACGAATCCTTTCTTTCACTTGTTCATTTGTGATATGGTCTCAATAGCAGACGCCAAGAATGCCCATGAAACATCTCATCTCCATCGCCTTTATTTTCCTTTCAAGTTCTGCTGGTAATGTCCAGGACTCACAGGCTTAAAAGAAAATGGAGAGGATCAATGAGCGCATCAGCCTGATTTTGGTGCTGGGGGCTATATTTTTGTCGTTCCATATTTTCTTGAGCCTCTTTAGTGCTGTTGTGGTCTGCGCAATCCTGGCCATCAATTCGGGCTTGGGGCCTTCTACCGAGACTATTGCTCCTAGATACTTGAAGCTGCAAACTGTCTCTAATCTTTCCTTTCCGACATTAATTTCAGTCGCGATGCCAGTGCTGCTATTCATCATCATATTTGTGTTTTCTGCACGGATTTGCATGCCAAAGGACGATGAAGTCTTGTCGAGACGCTTTACGAGGTTGGCTTGCTCTTCTTCGCTTCCAGCCAGTCCGTCTATGTCTTCCGCAAAGCGTAGGTTGGTGAGTGTTCTGCCATCAATGCTGACTGTCCCTACATGCGTTTCCAGTGCATCTGACATAATTCTCTCTAAGAAGATGATGAACAGGGTGGGGGAGAGTCTTATTTATTAATTTAATATCTTTTAACAAATATTTTTAAACCTAACGTATATATTACCCAATTTTAAACAAGTCATTGGTTGTTATGTCTATAAGTTTACAATTCCTTTGATTATAATTATTATATAACAAAGGATTATAGCCTAGTACCTATATAATACTAAATAACACTAGACTCTAAGACTAAACGTTAAAGTAAAGACACACATTAAGTAGGCTAAGTATTAAACATTAAATTAACTTATTAATTAATTAAAATTTATTATTATAGATAAAAAATACTAACTTAAATTAGGCCTTTAGGAGAGTTGTAGAAATACTAATATAATAGTATTAGTTTATTAGGCTATTTACTGTAAACCTACTATAACTAACAAAGGGTGTGTGTTTTGGTGTGCAGGTTAATTGTGTAGCTGTTGCTATGTATTAGTGACGTATGTGTGTTTAAATAAATCTTTAGTCTCTTAGGTCTTACATGCACTAAGTTTAATAAAAACCAAACTCCTGCCAACATTCAGTTGCTACTATTCCATAAATGATAAATAACATACAGGTTGTTGATTGTTCAGCCACCAATGCTGACTGTCCCTACATGTGTTTCCAGTGCATCTGACATAATTCTCTCTAACAGGGTGGGGAGAGCAAGCAGCCTTCTCGTACTCCAACCGTGGTCTTGAACCATTCTCCGATGAAGAAGACTGCACTGGTGGCCTTATCATAGAGGCTGCTTATCATTCTGGTTAAGTTTGTGTTGATGTTGTAGTGCCTCATGGTGGCCCATAAAGAATCATGCCAAACCCTGTCGAATGCCTTCTTTAAATCCACAAAGACGTGGTATAGGTTTTGTTGACGTTGAGCATATTTCTCACATAGTATCCGGAGGTTTAGGATCTGCTCCGTAGTGCCACGGCCTTGCCTTAAGCCCGCCTGTTCTCCAGCAATGATTCTGTCAGCATATGGTGGTAGCTGGTTCAATATGACCTTCAGCATGACCTTGCTTTGGTGACTTATTAGGCTAATGGTGCGATAGTTTTGGCATAGCTGTAGGTTACCTTTCTTGGGGAGGGTGATGATGAGAGATTGGGTCCATGATTTGGGCCATTCCCCCGTCAGCCATATTTTGTTACAAATATTGGTTAGGGCATTTATCATTGTTTCTCCTCCCTGTTTCATTAACTCGGCAGGGATATTATCTACTCCTGCGGCCTTTCCTATTTGGAGTGCTTGGACTGCTGCTTCTACTTCTGCGCGGAGAATGGGGAAGCTGTCATTGTCCGTTGCTGGAGGGACATCAAGGATCTCTGAGTCTATCTTTATATTTTCATTATACAGCTCTGAGCAGTATTCAATCCACGAGTCATACCAGAAGCGTAATATATATATAAGAGATTTCAGTCAAACAAAAGAAAATATTACACACCAAACGCACTTGAGATATTTATAAAAAAAATTTAAAAAAAGAATCTTTTTTAGCGCTGTTATTGGGAATTTGATTGAAATCTTTGTCATCATCTTTCCTTCATCTTTCCTTCATCTTTCCTTTGAAAAACAGGAAAAACTTATTTTGGCGGTTGGAAGGTGGGACAGAAAATTTGACAGAATGACAGAATGTCTTGTCATCGGCAACGAGTCTATGTGCCAACTTTAAGCTCAATAGGTTGACGTGAAGTGGGTCAATTAGCGGTCCAAAGATGTTGCCAGCCAGCCACGAATAAAACCAAAGCTAATATAAAGGATTAAAAACTATACGTGGGGTTTAATAAATATTTAATACAAATTTAATACATATATTAATATTTATATTTTTAAAACAAAACAAAATATAAAACTCTAAAATTCTTGCGAGCATTTTTTTGTCCTCTAGCTGTGCAGCAATGTTTTTATTCATCTACTCTATGAAGCAGGACAAAAGCACACGTGTTGTATCGTGTGACAGATGTTGCGTGTCGATGTTAGACCAAATTAAATGAAATCCCTTGCGAAGACAACCAATTTGCTTTCACAACTTTCAGATTTTTCAGGGTATATTTTAATGGACTTTACATTGATTTATTGTGTTGAAAAATATTATCACAATGCGGTATTTTAAATCCAGTACTATTTTTTTACCAGGTGCTTCTCTCGCACAGGAGGTGTACAGTATGAACAATGTTTTAACAAAATCCGTTGTGCTATTCGAATCAACAGCTTAAGGGCCATAACAGCTTCAAATTCATCATTCAGTAAGTAAAAGATTGATGGTGTTGAAATAATCCGTGACAATACTTTTGTAACTCACTTCAAGTATTATTATCAAACTATTTTAAGTTATTGGTTGTTAGCACTTTGGTTTACCTGGCCATGCGCTTAGTATTACGACATTTCCTGTACAAGGCACCACTGCTTGCACTGGTGTTGCTCGTTGGATTCCTTGTTGTACGTGGAGTGACCTACTTGCCACAGTATTTGCATCTCACCCCAAAGATCAGAACACCGGTGAGTAGCTTTTTTTTCCGGATAATTAACAACTGCACAAGAAACAACCCGAATTTCTTTGGTGGTGCGTTAAAATATTTCAGGTGTTTTTCAACAATATGATGTAGTACACAAGTAGATGTTGACATATGGCCGGTGTTTCTCAACAATTTGATGTAGTACACAAGTAGATGTTGAAATGTTATAGAACACGCTTTGATATATTAAAAGTGTTCCATGTCAAAGGTAAATTTTTTGCTGGCATCCGTCCGTCACAAGATGACGATGGTGTGGAATTCGCAGGACGAAATCCACAAGGCCTGGGATTACTCTTCTAGGATTATAAGCTGGTTCCCAACAGCAAATCGCCTCTCTCCACGCCGCTGGATGACCCCAAGGGAACATCATGTGGATGATGCAGCTTGTCACCAGTGGCGTCGCAGGAGTTGTCGGAATGTTTCATTGTATCAATGTTATCCGCCTTTCGGGACTCCATCTCCGGGTTTCAATTCAGAGTTTCCTTCTCTTAGATGAATTGCCGTCCAAGGTTAACGAGTCCCATCCACCCGGGGTGCCGTCCAAGGTTAACGAGTCCCATCCACCCGGGGTGCCGTCCAAGGTTAACGAGTCCCATCCACCCGGGGGTGCTGGTGGTGTTTTAGCTTGACTGGGCTTTGGCGGGGATTTGCTCAGTTTAGACCACTCGGCCACCCAGCAAAGGTCAATTAGTTAAGTATATAATAGCTAGGAGATTTGCTCAGTTTAGACCACTCGGCCACCCAGCAAAGGTCAATTAGTTAAGTATATAATAGCTAGGAGATTTGCTCAGTTTAGACCACTCGGCCACCCAGCAAAGGTCAATTAGTTAAGTATATAATAGCTAGGAGATTTGGTGTCACTTGTTACATTTTTGTCGTATGTCTCCTGTTACGACGTCATTGTTACTCCCCTTCCCATGTATCCTTTCTATGATTCTCTCTCTTCCGTTCAGACTAGCCAAACAATTCCCACCAGCTACACTGTCCCATCCCATCAGCTCCCCTCTGACACTTTTCTCAACATACCTCATTCAGGCATCGATCAAATAGCCAAATAGAAACATTGAATTCAGGCATCGATAAAATAGTCAAATAAAAACATTGAATTCAGGTATACTTACAAATTTTGAAATAATCAAAAAATATACGGGGAAGTGATCTCCCCTCCCCACTATTCCGCTCAAGAGTAATCGGTGCCATCGATGTCTGCCCTACTTCCAGTTAAATAGTATTGCCAATTTTGGTGACTAGTGGCGTAGCTAGTATTACTGCCTAGTGGCGTAGCTAGTATTTCTGCCTAGTGGCGTAGCTAGTATTACTGCCTAGTGGCGTAGCTAGTGTTAGTGCCGCCATCGGTTTGCTAAGATTTTTGTCGCTCCCCCCCCCCCTCTTTCGAGATAAAAACTCCGGAGTTGTCCGAGAATGACTCTCCTTCATATAAAGAAAAAATGACACTGGCTGGACAGCCCTTTCCGCCCCTTAGCGTTTGGAGCCAGGGGACAAGGTTAACGAGTCCCATCCACCCGGGGTGCTGTTGTTTTTTTTTTGCATGGCTTGTCTTTGGTGGGGATTGAACTCCAGACCAGCAACTGGAGATTTGCTCAGTTTAAACCGCTCGGCCAACCAGCTACGCATCTGGCCACTGGCTCTTCCCCCGTTCCCATCCCCGAAAATCCAAAATGCCCTCCTCTCCGGAGGAACATGTCTGAAAGAAAACACTGCTCTAGCCTGGCTCTCCAAATGCCTCCTTCCTATTCCACCTTGCTCTAAGCTGGCCCTACTTAGCAATTGTATAAATATAATCGTTTTTATAATATTACATCCATTTAATGAGTTGTAAAAATTACTATATTAACCTTTATTCCCAACATACAAAATAATGAAGCCAAAAATAAAACACTAAAAAATAAAAGAAAGTTCATGTCAATTACATCAACAAACAAGAACAAGAACAATATTTTTGTCCCTTTCTTAGGGGCTGTCAATTAATTATGTCAAAAATTCAATGAATTTCAAATTCAACAATTTAATTTCTTTAACAAATTTTACATTTTTAATAAATAGAATCAATGACTAGAGACAATTTTAGATTGCAAAATTTATTAAGGATTGTTAAGGTCTTAATATTATTTTTATTAAAATTTTGCTTTTTTTTTTTTTTGGGTGGGGGGTCAATTTTCACATTCATAGGCCAAATGTTCATGTTCATAAGACAAATGTTCACGTTCATGAGACAAATGTTCACGTTGATGAGACAAATGTTCACGTTGATACGCTAAATCTTCACGTTGATAAGCCAAATGTTCACGTTGATGAGACAAATGTTCACGGTACGGCAATCGCGAATCAACTGTGCCAAATAGTATTATCAATGAATAGATTTGCGCCAAATAATAAAACCAATAAATTTATTGAAGCAATTCACCAATACGAGTGAGCGCCAGGAATACAAAACATTTATTTAGGCTACGCACCTTCGAAGTTCCTTAAACGAATCCAAGTCAGCGCCGATCAGATATTGTTCTCTGAGTCGCTACGATGACAGTATCGTCAACACACTCATCGATCTCTAGCTACCTGTCAAAGATGGCGGGTATTTTAATCACTGATTTTTTTGAAAATTCAGCCAATCCAGCGGGTCGCGACCCTTTTGGGGGTCGAAAGACCCTTAAACAGGGGTCACCTAAGACCATCGCAAAACACATATTTATGAAGTAGCAGCCAAAATAATTCTATGGGTGGGGTCACCACAACATGAGGTACTGCAATTAAGGGTCGCGGCATTAGGAAGGTTGAGAACCACTGAGCTAATCGAAACAACACAAATTCTTTAGGTGTGGGATAAATGTGTTAAGACTTGTATAGGAACGCTTATGCATAGTCTGAAAATGCAAGTTGTGCCAATGGTGGTGTCTGTTAGCGTTAGTTCCAGACATAAATGCGAAAGGAATAATTTTATATACGTCATTAGACAACGCCCCCGAGAATTTTAGTTCTGCCTCTGTGGCGTCTGCTTTTCAGGTCACGGTCCAGTCACAATCGTCACTAAACTTTGAGAGTGCAGAGAGCCCTAGATCAATAAGCGATGTCTGGAAGCTGGACGACTATCAAGACAACTTACCCGAAGATGGTCAAGATAATGGAATTGACAGGAATTCTTACTACAGGGGGAAAGATGTCCCAGATGACGTCATGGCAATGGTTAGTATCGCTGTTTCAGCTCTATTTATCTCGTGCAATACATGACTGCATGATATGACTGCACGATATGACTGCATTATATGACTGCATTATATGACTGCATGATATGAATGCATGATATGAATGCATGATATGAATGCATGATATTACTTTATGATATGAATGCATGTTATGACTTCATGATATGACTGCATAATGTGACTGCATGATATGACTGCATGCTATTGCTTCATGATATGACTGGATGATATGACTGCATGATATTACTTTATGATACGACTGTATGATATGACTTCATGATATGAAATACAAAACAATCTAACTACAGTTCACCCAGTGTGTGTGTATGTTTCTTGTGTTCAACATTGTACTGGTACAAGTCATCACTGTACTGTAAGTCAATAGCTTCAGTTTTTATTTAATTTTGTATTTTGTAATTTTAAATTAACCTAATAAAATTATACATTATAATTAGCCCTAGTTTGGGTATCGTTTCTGTATTACTGTATTTAATTTATGGTATCGTCCATATAGTCAAATATGAGAGATAAATTGTCGATAGTTATAACGGTACGTAACACTAATAATTAACACTAAATCCACTATCACTAAACTTAACCCTAAATACACTAGCACTAACCTTAACCCTAAATACACTAACACTAACCTTAACCCTAAATACACTAACCTTAACCCTAAATACACTAACCTTAACCCTAAATACACTAACACTAACCTTAACCCTAAATACGCTAACACTAACCTTAACCCTAAATACGCTAACACTAACCTTAACCCTAAATACGCTAACACTAACCTTAACCTAAATACTCTAACACTAACCTTAACCAAAATACGCTAACACTAACCTTAACCTAAATACACTAACACTAACCTTAACCCTAAATACGCTAACACTAACCTTAACCCTAAATACACTAACACTAACCTTAACCCTAAAAACACTAACACTAAGGACAGCTGATGATAACTATAGCTGACATAATAAAGTATTTTAAACTTCCTTAAACAAACTTTGTTCCGTGAAAGTAATTATAAGTCAGCAACATAAAATTACTGAGATGTTTGAATTTGTTTCTGAGACATTAATGTTTCGATGTTTGGTTCGATGTAAGTAGTTGCAATTCTCTGCCAGTTCTCTAAGGCGCTCATCAGATATTTGGTTCGATGGATGTGGTGGCAATTCTCTGGGAGTTCTCTAAGGGGCTCATCAGAAATTGGTTCGATGGATGTGGTGGCAATTCTCTGCCAGTTCTCTAAGGGGCTCATCAGAAATTGGTTCGATGGATGTGGTGGCAATTCTCTGCCAGTTCTCTAAGGCGCTCATCAGATATTTGGTTCGATGGATGTGGTGGCAATTCTCTGGGAGTTCTCTAAGGGGCTCATCAGAAATTGGTTCGATGGATGTGGTGGCAATTCTCTGCCATTTCTCTAAGGGGCTCATCAGAAATTGGTTCGATGGATGTGGTGGCAATTCTCTGCCAGTTCTCTAAGGGGCTCATCAGAAATTGGTTCGATGGATGTGGTGGCAATTCTCTGGGAGTTCTCTAAGGCGCTCATCAGAAATTGGTTCGATGGATGTGGTGGCAATTCTCTGGGAGTTCTCTAAGGCGCTCATCAGAAATTGGTTCGATAGATGTCGTTGCGAAGTTCTCTAAAGTGCTCAAATATTTAGTTCTTGTTTTATTCTTCGTGTGCTTTATCATTAAAAGTAGCCTCTTAAAAATGTCCGTGCTGGCAAGTGGCGGTGCTGGCAAGTGGCGGTGCTGGCAAATGACGGTGCTGCAAATCTCGATGCTCACAAATGTCGGTGCTGACAAATAGTGGTGTCATGTATAAGTCATGATCGTAATGCGATGAATATTTTATCTGTGTATCTTTATCTTAGATAAGTCAAGTTGATATAATTGATCGTTTTCTTTAAGCTGAATGTCAGATTGTAACTCAATGAATTCTATTGATTGATCATTTGCACTTTACTCTTTAGACGCGTGTTATGGAAACGACGTGTTTACGTCATATTTCCCCGTGCTGTGAACTCTAGCTGACCCCAAGTTCGGCAGCACTATTAGGGTGTGGCGTACTAAAAATAGTCTCCCTTTGACCTCGTTTACAATTAACTACAATCTATGGTCTGTAGAATTTTGTAGAATTATGTTGAAGGTTTGAGAGATGATTAACATGTGTAGGCCAGTTTCTCGAAATGTAGTTGAAACCGGCTCTATATATATATATATATATTGAGCGACAGGAACGTGTGGAGTGTATTGTGGCTATCATTTTATCACGAGATATTTTGAGCGTGTGTTATTTTTGCTACAAAACAAGAGATTTGTTTACTGTGTGAGTGTAGATTCCTTTTTATCATTGTAGCTTTCTACAACATTGTGTAATTTTCAACATTGTACCGGTACAAGCCAATCGTTATTCTGTAAGTCGATAGATCTAATTATGTTTCTTTTGATTTTGTAATTTTACATTAACATATTAAAAATGTATTAATTGTAATTAGCCCTGGTTTCGGGTGTTTTGTTATTTGTTATAGTTTTGACCTTAGGTCGTCTTATGCTGGGTACTGTTTAAGAACGAGCCATAAACTGAAATAAGAGATTAATTTCTCCATACGGATAACAGCACATACCACGCATGTTTCACTCATTTAATAACCGATCAAGTCTGCTAACACAGCAACGCCCCACAATGTCAGCCAGTTTTCATTGTCAACTTCTGTTACAAATTTTGTTTATGATTCCATAAATGATCTAACTTCTTTTCGCAAATCATAACATCTTGTCAAAATTTTACCGTCTTACTTCCGAAAAATAAATTGATGTCCCCCCTTATTAAACATCCTAAAAATAAATTAATGTCTCCTTTGTTGAACATCCATAAATGTAAAGAATTCCTAGAAACGGTGATGATTAAATACCTTAGTCCTTGTGGAACTTAGAGCCTTGATGACACTCTGATGAGGTCATCCAAAGATCAGCAAGTCTTTCCAAGGTCATAGAATAGGCGACCGCGTGATAAGTTTACGAGATTATACAGTTTAGATTATGAAAAAACAAAGAGATCAAAAATTTAGAATTTATTGAAATCCGTGCACAGGGTAATAAAGAGGATCTCTAATTTGAAGATGTATCTGAAACAGGCTGTATAAAGCAATACTGTTAAATCTTTAGATAATAAAATTGGGTGTGCGACCTGTGCCCTCGCACTGGGCGCCGTGCCCTCGCACTGGGCGCCGTGCCCTCGCACTGGGCGCCGTGGCCATAGGGGCGCCTGGGGATACTCGGTTAACAAAAACGCGCCGATAGTTGCTACCTCAAATGGGCAGATTATGGACTTCCTCAAAGGTGGTGAGGAATTGGAACAAAGTACCGTAGAAAAACAAACAGTCTAAAGTGTTGTGCATGTTAAAATGCGTATGGTTAGCTACATGTATAGCATAACACGTGCTCCATAGTATGGTTAGCTACATGTGTAACAACATAACACGTGCTACATCGTAATCGGGAAAAAAGCGGAGCTATACAGGTACATGGAAGGGGGCTCTGAGGTACCCACGCAGGTGTTATTTTTGTACATTTTCAGTCTTAGTCACAGTCTTTTTGAGATATTTACAGTCTTTTTGAGATATTGACAGTCTTTTTGAGATATTGACAGTCTTTTTGAGATATTGACAGTCTTTTTGAGATATTGACAGTCTTTTTGAGATATTGACAGTCTTTTTGAGATATTGACAGTCTTTTTTAGATATTAATTTATTTATAAGATATTGAAAGTCTTTTTGAGATATTGAATTATTTCTAAGATATTGACAGTGTTCTTGAGATATTGAATTATTTCTAAGATATTGACAGTCTTTTTGAGATATTGAATTATTTCTAAGATATTGACATTGTTTTTGAGATATTGAAAGTCTTTTTTAGATATTGAATTATTTCTAAGATATTGATATTGTTTTTGAGATATTGACAGTCTTTTTTGAGATATTGGCAATCTTTTATTTGACAGTCTTTTTGAGATATTGACAGTCTTTTTTGAGATATTGACAGTGTTTTTGATATATTGACATTCTTTTTGATATATTGACAGTCTCCATTGAGTATTGGCAGTGTCTATGAGATCTTGACAGTATCTGAGTTGTAACATTCTCAATGTCGATAAATTGAGGTCTATAGAGGACAATGAAGTGTGTCTCTGACAATTGTTAAGCTGAAATTAAACCATGTCGCGTGTCACATCTGGGCCCCAGACTGGAGTTCGCAAATCTATTGATTATCAACGGTATTTGAAACATCTGGCCAGAAAGTGAAACCTTAGAGCGGAATGTTGTCTTTGTTTTAGAGTTAGTTTTATCATATTTCAAGTGATCAATAATTCATTACACATATGTTGCCTTTATATTAAATTTGCTTTTGTTCGTGTGTTTCTGGGTATGAGGTAAAATCTTTGGAAGGCTAATTGAAAAACTTCCCGTCATCCTATCGAGCTGAAACTTGGAACATAGACTCTTTACCACTGACAGCACATTCGATCCAAATTTAATTCCCACCCTCCAAAAATCAGTTTTTCGTGTTTTTCAAAAAAGGGAGGGTGTGCAATGAGTGGGTGTTTTGGTGTGGAGATCAATTGTATAGCTATTGCTATGTTCTTTGTATTTTTTACGTATTATGGATATGCATAAAATAAAATCTCGTGAGGAAATACTTATCTTCTATCGAGCGCCGACCCATGTGGCGGATAGGAGAAAGCCCACCAGATATGGCGGGTACCGGGGAAATAAAGTACCCGGTGTGGACCAAAATCAGTACCTACTGCCTTGTAGGAAGTGGAGGGATCAAAATAGGTTAGGAACCCGACCCAATACAAAGGCAGCTACCCTGAGACATTGGCGGTTGTGACCCTGTGGCGTCCCTGTGACGTAAAAAAGTAATGGTTACGAAAGTTAAACCACATACAGAAAAATGGACTGATAATTTTGGATTTCGACCCATGCCTCACTCAAAATATGATATACGGAGAGCGACCTGGAATGTACTTGGTCTGTACAGAGCGGGAGCTTTGGCCCGCCTCAGTAACGAATTGTTAAGATATAGAATCGTGCTGCACTGCAGGAGATCAGATGGAAAGATTCAGATATCCTAAGTACTAAGGAGTATACAATATTCTACAGTGGATACAACACAAACACATTAGGAACAGGGTTTGCAGCCAAAAGAGAGACAGTAAATGCAGTAAAAAGAGAGACGCAAATGCAGTCAAAAGAGAGACAGTAAATGCAGTCAAAAGAGAGACAGTAAATGCAGTCAAAAGAGAGACAGTAAATGCAGTAAAAAGAGAGACAGTAAATGCAGTAAAAAGAGAGACAGTAAATGCAGTCAAAAGATAGACAGTAAATGCAGTCAAAAGAGAGACAGTAAATGCAGTCAAAAGATAGACAGTAAATGCAGTCAAAAGAGAGACAGCAAATGCATGCATTGGGTTTAAGCCAGTCAGTGAAAGACTAAGCTCCATACGGACAAGAGGAAAATGTTTAACATCACGTTCATCTTCGCACATGTTCCAACGCAAGATACAGATGAAAGCGTGAAGGAAACTTTCGACGAAACAATGAAAAGAGTATTTGATGAGGCACCACGCCATGAAAACAAAATATTCATTGGCGAGTACAATGCGAAAATTGGGAAAGAACCTGCTTACAGACAAACTATCGGAAAGGAAAGTGTGCATGATGAAGCAATGACAACTGAACACGTCTTATACTTATAGACTTCGCTACATGAAAAGGAATGACAATCAGTGGCGCAATATTCCAACACAAACAAATACATAAAGCCACATGGATATCTCCAGATGGATTTACCCGTGATCAAATTGACCATGTACTCATTGACCAGAGGCATGGCTCGGACATATTAGATGTACAAAGTTGTAGAGGGGTGGACATAGACTCAGACCACTTACTTGTAAGAATCAAATATAAACAAAGAATTTGTAACATCCACAATAAATACGATAAAAGAGAAAAACTACAACAGCCAGAAATTAAGCAGGGGCCCAAAAATTACTGACGAATATCAACAGAAGATTGAAACTCAACTAGAATTATCCAAAAGGGAATCGGCCAGCAACTTTGATATGAACGAGCAATGGGAAAATATTAAGCAAATAGTAAAAAGTGTAACAGAGGAAACGATTGACGCAGAATGCAAAGAACTTATAGTACAAAGAAACAAGGATCGGCTAATGAAGCTGCAAATGGAGACAAGAAGAACACAACAATTTTTTAATGAAACTAGAAGGGTGGCTAGCAAAATGTGCAGAAAGAAAAAACTTGTTTTTGGAAAAATCAAAAATAGTAGAGATTGAAGAGTTGGCAAAAGAAAGAGATGTGAGAGGAATGTATCTGAAGATAAAGCAGGAAAAGAATGTCTTTCAAGCAAGATCCCACATGTGTGAAAGTACGGGTGGAGAATTGATCACAGAGAATAGTACTAGAGAGATGGGCACAACACTTTGAAGGCTTACTGAATGGCTAAGGTGGAAGACCCAATGAGGACTACGCTCTACCACAAGAAGGACTGGACCCACTGGTCAAACAACCAACACTGAATGACCGGATCCACTGGTCAACCAACCAACACTGAAGGACCGGACCCACTGGTCAACAAACAATAAATGAAATAAAAGATGTGATCTTCCCCATGAAAAATAACAAAGCCCCAGGAATAGAACTTATCTCTGCAGAAATGATAAAGCTAGGTGGTAACGCACTGTATAGGAAAATTCACGACCTCAGATCCAGAATCTGGCAGGAGGAAGAAATACCAATAGAGACACTGCACTTATAATCCCAATTCACAAAAAAAGGTTCTAAGTTGGTCTGCTCCCTCCTTAATGCAATGTACAAAATCCTCACAAAACTTATAGCAAGAAAACTGAAAGGTATAGTGAACAGATCCCAGGGGACAACCAATGCGAAGTCCGACAGAATAGGTCAACCACGGATCATAGTTTTACTATCAGATGTCTCCTGGAGAAATGTTACGAATATAACATCGACATACATCAAATATACGTGGATTACAAAACAGCATACGATAGCGTAGACAGGAATTACTTATATACAACGCTCTACAAGAACTTGAAGTCTCTAACAAGCTTAATAGACTCATACATATGACGATGGCTAAATTCAAAAGAAGAATCAAAGTGCATGGAGAATACTGAAGGGAGTTCCCAGTAATCAGGACCTCAGACAAGGAGATTCACTATCATGTATCTTGTTTAACATCACGCTAGAAAAACTTATTAGAAGCATACGTGTGAGTACCTGTGGAACCATAACAAGCTACTTCCAGAAACGTATTACAGAACAACAACCATCAGGAACCTTATATAGCCAGCCACTACAGTACCAGGCATACGCCCACGATATAGCGCTACTGAGTAGAAACAGTAATGACATAATTAAAGCATTCAAGGGAACTTCAAAATGCCTCAGTCAAAGCTGGTCTTGGTGTAAATGAACAGAAGACAAAATATATGATAATGTCACGAAACTCCCACGCTGATGACAACATCAATCTAAACAACCACAAATGTGAGAGAGTGACTACATTCAAATATCTGGGGGCAACTATAAACGAGCACTGAAATGATGTCTGAGGTGAAAGAAAGAATAACAGCAGGCAACTCTTCCTATTTCAGCCTACAAAAGCTACTGGGAAGCAAAAACCTCTCAAGGGGAACAAAGAAGACAATATACACCACTATCTTAAGACCAGTGGTAACTTACGCTAGTGAGACTTGGACCTTTACCAAAAAAGCAGAGAACCATTCCAATACATGGGAGAGGAAAATCCTCAGAAAAATATACGGCCCAGTGATGGAAAATGATATCTGGAGAATCCGTACAAACCAAAAGCTATACCAATTGTACAAATACCTACCCATATTCGCAACAATAAAAAAAACAGGCAGAATGCGCTTGGCAGGACATATTGAAAGGATGCCTGAATGTAGAGCAGCAAAAGTGATATACAGGCAGAAACCTAGGGGCCGACGGCTCACCGGTTGCCCAAGGCTGAGATGGATCGACGATGTAGAGAAGGATCTACACCACTTGGGAGTTCGCGCATGGAGGCGTAAAGCCATGGATCTTTCCGAATGGAAGGATGTGGTGGAGCAGGCCAGGGCCCTGCATGGGCTGTAGCGCCACTGATGATGCTGAAGAGTACAAATAAAATATATTTTTTAATGGGAAAATGAAGGAAATATGAAATGCCAGAAATTGTCCCCATTTCTTAATGAGAAATCACGTTCTTTTATATAAATGTCAAGAAAAATGTAAACAAGGGATTTGTAGTTTGTTTTTCGGTGCTGATTTCATTTTCTATTTCACTCATACACCCCATTCCCCACCATAACAAGTATTACATTTTACACCCCATTCCCCACCATAACAAGTATTACATTTTAATTTTCGTTTCGAGGCAAGTTATTACGAATCATCCTCATGAACAGTTCAGAGAAAACAACACGCAAACAAGGGTCTAACATTGTAGAGTAATATCTAAATGGGACACACACACAAGCTAATACAATTGCTACATTACCATTGCTTTCATAACAAAAATATGTATCTTTTATTAGGAACGTGTATATCATGTTTGATCAAGAGTTTGAGAACACCTCGGTAGACAATGGACATTCTTCCTTTCAATCTCTGATTCAGCAGGTCATCATTATACAGGGCTTTACTCTATACTTTGAGAACACCTGTTACATAACAGAAGAAAAGTTGTATATTCCATCCATAGTCGCCGCCGCTGATCGCTGTCTTGGTTGTTTTATCTAAATGTGTTCAACTACCTCTCCCAGGATCCGCCAGCTCTACTGGAAGATTTCAAGAACCCGTGCTGGTATGAGCGGTCCAACTTGACCAACGGTCAAAGAGTCGTGCGGTGTCTGCCCTACTTTCACGTCATGGGCGTGGACAAGTGTGGCACGACAGATTTTTGGTTTCGGATAACTGCACACCCGCACATTGTGAGACCCAAGGCCGTCTTGGATAAGGAGACTCACTGGTGGTCATGGAGGAGATTTGGTCAGTTAAATGTGTCCATTTTTTGTATCATTGACAATATGCCCATTAATTTATTCATTGATAACATGACAGTAGTTTGTATCTTTGACAATATGTCCATTGTGTCTATCATTGTCAAAATGTCCAATTCTCTATAATAGACAAAATGCCCATTGTCTTTATCATTGACAAAATGCCCATTGTCTTTATCATTTACAAAATGTCCATTGTCACTATCATTGATAAATGTCCATTTTCTCTATCATTCACAATATGTCCAATGTCTCTATGATTGACAAAATGTCCAATGTCTCTATGATTGACAAAATGCCCAATGTCTCTATGATTGACAAAATGTCCAATGTCTCTATGATTGACAAAATGCCCAATGTCTCTATGATTGACAAAATGTCCATTGTCTCTATGATTGACAACATGTCCAATGTCTCTATGATTGACAAAATGCCCAATGTCTCTATGATTGACAAAATGTCCAATGTCTCTATGATTGACAAAATGCCCAATGTCTTTATGATTGACAACATGTCCATTGTCTCTATGATTGACAAAATGCCCAATGTCTCTATGATTGACAAAATGCCCAATGTCTCTATGATTGACAAAATGTCCAATGTCTCTATGATTGACAACATGTCCAATGTCTCTATGATTGACAAAATGCCCAATGTCTCTATGATTGACAAAATGCCCAATGTCTCTATGATTGACAAAATGCCCAATGTCTCTATGATTGACAAAATGTCCAATGTTTCTATGATTGACAAAATGTCCAATGTTTCTATGATTGACAAATGTCCAATGTTTCTATGATTGACAAAATGTCCAATGTCTTTATGATTGACAAAATGTCCAATGTTTCTATGATTGACAAAATGTCCAATGTCTCTATGATTGACAAAATGTCCAATGTCTCTATGATTGACAAAATGTCCAATGTTTCTATGATTGACAAATGTCCAATGTTTCTATGATTGACAACATGTCCATTGTCTCTATGATTGACAAAATGTCCACTGTCTCTATGATTGACAAAATGTCCAATGTTTCTATGATTGACAAAATGTCCAATGTCTCTATGATTGACAAAATGTCCAATGTTTCTATGATTGACAAAATGTCCAATGTTTCTATGATTGACAAAATGTCCAATGTTTCTATGATTGACAAAATGTCCAATGTTTATATGATTAACAACATGTCCATTGTCTCTATGATTGACAAAATGTCCAATGTCTATATGATTGACAAAATGTCCAATGTCTCTATGATTGACAAAATGTCCAATGTTTCTATGATTGACAACATGTCCATTGTCTCTATGATTGACAAAATGTCCACTGTCTCTATGATTGACAAAATGTCCAATGTTTCTATGATTGACAAAATGTCCAATGTCTCTATGATTGACAAAATGTCCAATGTCTCTATGATTGACAAAATGTCCAATGTCTCTATGATTGACAAAATGTCCAATGTCTCTATGATTGACAAAATGTCCAATGTTTTTATGATTGACAACATGTCCATTGTCTCTATGATTGACAAAATGTCCAATGTCTCTATGATTGACAAAATGTCCATTGTCTCTATTATTGACAAAATGTCCATTGTCTCTATCACCGAAAATAGGCCCATTGTTTTAAACATTTCCAGTCTACCCATCGTCCTTCACCCTTAGTTGTATTCATCTCGTTATCAAACAAACAAGCCGCCATTTTGTATGAGTGGGCCTCTCTTTGACCTGAGCTCTGTGTTGACTAAATCAACATAGGTTTCATCGTCATGAAAGTGTTAATGATATTGTAGAGATGTCAGCTGACTGCATTCATTCGTTTTAAGTCATGATGGATTTGGATTTTGTTAAATATTTTCTCCACATGGCCCGACTTTTCAAGTCAAACAATTGTGGCACATTGATCTAAAGTAAATAAGAGATCCATAGTTTTAAGGCTAAACCATTGTGCCACACTGATCTAAAGAAAATGAGATCCAGTTTTAAGGGTAAACCATTTTGCACTTTGATCTAAAGCAAATGAGAGATCCATAGTTTTAAGGGTAAACCATTGTGGCACTCTGATTTAAAGTAAATGAGAGATCCATAGTTTAAGGCACATAGTTTGTGACACATTGATCTTAAGTAAAGCAGAGCTCCGTACGTCAATAAAACTATTTGAAATAATAAACATGCAGTTTGTGACAGTCATCTTGAAAGCTGTCCGGCAGTTTGTGACAGTCATCTTGAAAGCTGTCCGATCATTAAAACAAACTGGTGTTATATATAGAGATGTCCCTTAGTTGAATACGTAACAAGATAATGTGTGTGTTCAGCTGCAATAACTACGTCAGGTATGATGTTGAATATTTGTTTGAACTTTTCACTGGACAGGTTTTGAAATCTGGAGGGACCATATGGTTAAACGTCATTTTGACTGGTACCTCAACCATTTTAATTTCCCAGCTGAGCAAATAAACAACAATCAAACATGGCGCGAGAACAAAAAATATCATCACCTGATTACAGGTAGGTCTATTACATCATCTGATTACATGCAGGTCTATTACATCATCTGATTACAGGTAGGTCTATTACATCATCTGATTACAGGTAGGTCTATTACATCACCTGATTACATGCAGGTCTATTACATCATCTGATTACAGGTAGGTCTATTACATCATCTGATTACAGGTAGGTCTATTACATCCTCTCATTACTGGTAGGTCTATTACATCATCTTATTACATGTAGGTCTATTACATCATCTTATTACAGGTAGGTCTATTACATCATCTGATTACAGGTAGGTCTATTACATCACCTGATTACAGGTAGGTCTATTACATCATCTGATTACAGGTAGGTCTATTACATCATCTGATTACAGGTAGGTCTATTACATCACCTGATTACAGGTAGGTCTATTACATCACCTGATTACAGGGTCTATTACATCATCTGATTACATGCAGGTCTATTACATCATCTGATTACAGGTAGGTCTATTACATCACCTGATTACATGCAGGTCTATTACATCATCTGATTACAGGTAGGTCTATTACATCATCTGATTACAGGTAGGTCTATTACATCCTCTCATTACTGGTAGGTCTATTACATCATCTTATTACAGGTAGGTCTATTACATCATCTGATTACAGGTAGGTCTATTACATCACCTGATTACAGGTAGGTCTATTACATCACCTGATTACAGGTAGGTCTATTACATCATCTTATTACATGTAGGTCTATTACATCACCTGCTTACATGTAGGTCTATTACATCACCTGATTACAGGTAGGTCTATTACATCAGCTTATTACAGGTAGGTCTATTACATCATCTGATTACAGGTAGGTCTATTACATCATCTTATTACAGGTAGGTCTATTACATCATCTGATTACAGGTAGGTCTATTACATCATCTTATTACAGGTAGGTCTATTACATCATCTTATTACAGGTAGGTCTATTACATCATCTTATTACATGTAGGTCTATTACATCATCTGATTACAGGTAGGTCTATTACATCATCTTATTACAGGTAGGTCTATTACATCATCTTATTACATTGAGGTCTATTACATCATCTTATTACAGGTAGGTCTATTACATCATCTTATTACAGGTAGGTCTATTACATCACCTGATTACAGGGTCTATTACATCATCTGATTACAGGTAGGTCTATTACATCATCTTATTACAGGTAGGTCTATTACATCATCTTATTACTGGTAGGTCTATTAAATCATCTTATTACAGGTAGGTCTATTATATCATCTGATTACAGGTAGGTCTATTACATCACCTGATTACATGCAGGTCTATTACATCATCTGATTACAGGTAGGTCTATTACATCATCTGATTACAGGTAGGTCTATTACATCCTCTCATTACTGGTAGGTCTATTACATCATCTGATTACAGGTAGGTCTCTTACATCATCTGATTACAGGTAGGTCTATTACATCATCTGATTACAGGTAGGTCTATTACATCATCTGATTACAGGTAGGTCTATTACATCATCTTATTACATGTAGGTCTATTATATCATATGATTACAGGTAGGTCCATTACATCAATTTGATTACAGGTAGGTCTATTACGTCATGTGATTGCAGGTATATCTGTAACATCATCTGATTACAGGTAAGTCTGTTATTACTTGATAATTCTTGATATTACTTGAAAATACTTGATAGTACTTCATATCACTTGATTAATAGCTGTAGACCTATTGTTAAATGGTCGACAAGTAGGGTGCAGGACTGGATGTAGGCCTATTGTTAAATGGTCGACAGATATGGTGCAGGACTGGATGTAGGCCTATTGTTAAATGGTCGACAAGTAGGGTGCAGGACTGGATGTAGGCCTATTGTTAAATGGTCGACAGGTAGGGGGTAGGACTGGCTGTAGGCCTATTGTTAAATGGTCGACAAGTAGGGTGCAGGACTGGCTGTAGGCCTATTGTTAAATGATCGACAGGTAGGGTGCAGGACTGGCTGTCATCATCATCATCATCAGGTCCCGTAGTCCTTCGACCGTTGGGGCGCCACAGATGACATGTACACTATTCTCCTCCATTCTTCTCGGTCTTCTGCCCTACGCATAGCATCGCCCAGTTGTAAACCCGTCCATTCTTTGATGTTATCTTCCCATCTTTTTCTTTGTCTGAAGAAGAAGAGGACTGGCTGTAGGCCTATTTTTATTTGGTCGACAGGTATGGTGTAGGACTGGCTGTAGGTCTATTGTTAAATGGTCGACAGGTATGGTGCAGGACTGGCTGTAGGCCTATTGTTGTAATTAATGAGAAGGTAACTCTTTTCGTGTAAAAAAAAACTGCACCCGGTTAAGCTCTTGTCATTTGGGTTTCAGAAAATGACTTGGCCTTCAGGTGTAATGGCATGTGCAAGGGGCGGTGACAGCGTGATTTGTCTGGGCAGTGACAGCGTGATCTGTCTGGGCGGTGACAGTGTGATCTGTCTGAGCGGTGACAGTGTGATCTGTCTTGGCGGTGACAGTGTGATCTGTCTTGGCGGTGACAGTGTGATCTGTCTGGGCGGTGACAGTATGATCAGTCTGCAGTCTAGACACTACGTCACAGAAACATAAAATCACGTCACAAAAACGTCACAAGCCTCATGGCGCCAAAAAACGTTCATCTACCCACCTAACAACAATAGCCACACCGCGCAAGATAAAAAATACCACAATCGATGCGCAAAAATTACAATATCGATCTTGACATTAAGCAATACAAACTTGTGTTTGTTTATAGGCATTGTTATGAGGGATGATGTGTTTTGTTACACGCATAGCCCGCCTTCCACGTGCATGACCCCTCGTGAACTCTCGTGACCGCCTTTGAAGTGTGGCTAACAAAAACTTTCCCTTGTTTACAAAAAGTTTCGTTATTCAGAACCTTATAGAAGGATCTGGATAAAATGGGAAAGCAAAACAATGCATTAGACGGTTCTAGACATTAGTAGGAAATGCCTATAAAAGGGCTGACCGATAGAGAGAGAGAGAGATTTTCTTTTGATCACGAGATGTGCTGTGTCATTTAATACTTTGTTGTGTAGATTTTTCTATTTCCTCGTTGTACCATTTTGTGCTCGTTGTATTTTTATATACAGTACCGGTACCAGCAAATCTGTAAGTTTATAATTTTAATCATATTTCTTTTTCTGTTATTATTTAATTGAAGTTCACAAATTAAAAAGTTATTAATTGTAATTAGCTCTGGCCTTGATTGTCGTTTTATTTGTTATTATTTTTAAACGTTGGTATCGTCCTTTATTATGGACTGTTTCTAGAACGAGCCATAGTCTAAAATTAAGAGATTAAATTCTCCATTTATAACGGTCCGTAATAGGCATCAAATGGGCATCACAGGGGGGGGGGGGGGGTCTCGTTTTTTAAAAAGTGTGATTGAATGAGAAAAATTGTATCTCCAGTTTCTTGACTCATTCTGTGGATCGGCGAGGTAAGGCGGGGGGACCGGTGACGTAAGGCGTGGGGACCGGTGATGTAAGGCTCGGGGACCGGTGATGTAAGGCTCGGAGACCGGTGATTTAAGACTCGGGGACCGGTGATGTAAGACTCGGGGACCGGTGATGTAAGGCTCGGGGACCGGTGATGTAAGGCTCGGGGACCGGTGATGTAAGGCTCGGGGACCGGTGATGTAAGGCTCGGGGACCGGTGATGTAAGGCTCGTTGACCGGTGATGTGAGGCTCGGGGACCGGTGATGTGAGGCTCGGGGACCGGTGATGTAAGGCTCGGGGACTGGTGATGAAAGGCTCGGGGACCGGTGCCGATCCCGTGATCATCATTGTGGGTAACGCTGTTCTCTAGAACCTTCTATTTGTGCTTATTCTCAGGCGAGGGCAGCCCCACTGTGTTCTGGGACTTTACTGGCTGGAATAGAATGCCACAGAATAGAGGGAAGTCGCCAGAAGACGCCCTTGTCACTCCAGACTGCATTAAACATTTAACTCCAGACGTCAAACTTATCGTCTTATTCAGGAATCCAACTAAAAGGTAAATTAAAAGGTAAACTATATTCTCAGACAGCTCAGTCAATGCCATTTTTCTCAGACAGCTCAGTCAATGCCATTATTCTCAGACAGCTCAGTCAATGCCATTATTCTCAGACAGCTCAGTCAATGCCATTATTCACAGACAGCTCAGTCAATGCCATTATTCTCAGACAGCTCAGTCAATGCCATTATCTCAGACAGCTCAGTCAATGCCATTATTCTCAGACAGCTCAGTCAATGCCATTATTCTCAGACAGCTCAGTCAATGCCATTATTATCGGACAGCTCAATCAATGCCATTATTCTCGGACAGCTCAGTCAATGCCATTATTCTCGGACAGCTCAGTCAGTGCCATTATTCTCGGACAGCTCAATCTGTAGTTTGTAAGGGGAAGTATATAACTTGGGATCAGTGTTTCTTTTAGGTAACTCTACAAGGTCTGCCCACCTCTACAGAGAAAAATGTATTGTGTAACAGAAATTAAACGAAATATATTTTATTATATTTAAAACGACTAAATTGTCACTCAAACTAGCGAGTACCCGGCATGCGTTGCAATGCCACTCAAACTAGCGAGTACCCGGCATGCGTTGCAATGCCACTCAAAGAAATAAAGTGTTTGTGTTTTAATAATGTTTTTTTAAGTAATTTTTTATACACATTATATAAATATATTTTTTTTTTACCGTCTGGTGCGTACTTGAATAAATTAGAAGGTTTTTCGAAGCATCAGCAGGCCACACACAGCTGTCCATGTGAGAAGTATGGATGCTCAAAATTTAGTCCAAACGCTTGTAGCGATTGATCCACCCATGCAATAGCACTGTTTGAAATTATATTTATATAGTTCATTTAGTACATATAAACAAATGTAGGGCCCCCGGCCACAAATGGAATTTTGCAATATGGATGAACTAATTCAGAAACTAACTTATTATGTCACATACAAACTTAAATGTCGGAGCTTGTATTTGATTCAATGCCATCCACCCATGCAATAGCTCTGTTTGAAATTATATTTACATAGCTCATATAAGAAAAAAAACGAATTTAGGCCCCCCCCTCCCCCCTGCCCCAAACAGAATATGGTAAAATGGTTTTATTTATTCCGAAACCCTTTTCGGGCATGCACACAACTCGCACAAGTTTTAACGCAATCAAATGAATGGTATAGGAACGCATACGGAAGTTATATTTAAATAGCTCATGGCAGAAAAAAACTAATTTAGGACCCTCGACACCAAACGGAATATTGTAAAATGGTAGTACTCATTCAGAAAGCTACTTATTATGTCAAACACACATTGACATGTCACTATTTGGCTTTGATTAATATTCCATCAACCAATGCATTAGTTCTTTTTGTAATTATATTTATATAGCTCATATTAGAAGAAACAAAGTAATGGCCACCGGCCCGACACGGAATGTTTTAAAATGGTTGTACTCATTTACAAACCTTTGCAAGCGGGTCTATATCAAGTCACCAAAGTTTTATCGCAATCGGATGAATGGTATAGGAACGCATATGGAAATTATATTTATATTATTTCTAAGATAAAAAAAAAGGGGGGGGGGGCGAATTTAGGGCCACAAACGGAATATTTTAGAATGGTTGTATTCCTTCAGAAACCTACTTATTATGCCACACACACAATTTAAAATGTCGCTATTTTTATTTGATTAAAATTCTATCTAAACATGTATTAGTTTTGTGTGAAATTATATTTTTATAGCACATATAAGAAAAGACGAACAAAGGGCCCCAGGCTCAAAACGGAATCTTTTTTAATGGTTGTAATAATTCAGAAACCTTTGAGGGTGGGCGCACAACACAATGTTTTATCGAAATCGCATAAATGGTATAGGAGCGCATACGGGACATACATACATACATACTTACAGACGGACGGGTGGCAGTACAGACGTACAGACAGACGAACGGACGTACAGACAGACGTACAGAGGTGCAGACATACATACAGACAGACATAGAGAGAGACATAGAAACATAGAGACAAGCAGGCACACACATATAGACACACATAGAGACAGAAAGACAGACATATAGACAGACAGACATGGAGACAGACAAGCATAGAGACAGACATATAGAGAGACATTTGTATACATATATAGATATGGAATATCGTTAAACTCGATATATTTGATGATCCTTGCTTTTAACGCTGATCTTGTTAGAGGCTTATATTCGATTATAAATATCGTACTGATTTTAACGCTGATCTTGTTAGAGGCTAACAGTATACGATTATAAATATCGTACTGATTTTAACGCTGATCTTGTTAGAGGCTTACAGTATTCGATTATAAATATCGTACTGATACGAAAATTGGCAGTTCCTGATTACAAGTCAAAGTCCTTCTTAGAGTTGTTGTTCGCACATATATCAGTATTTTTTAAAATCAATTTATTTTTTGTAACTTCACAAGTTAAAGTTAGACAAGTGCCGACTTAATTTGAACCCCAGATATTATCGACACTATGTGTCAATGTGACTATTCTTTCAGAATGTCAACGTGACTATGTTCGCATCCTTCTGACCCCCTTCCCCTTGTCCTTGTCCTCTATTCTTCTAGGATTATAAGAATCAACAGCAAATCGCGTCTCTCCACGCCGCTGGATAACCCCAAGGGAACATGTGGATGATACGGCTTGGCACCAGTGCCGTCGCAGGAGTTTCAATGTTTCATTGTATCAATGTTGTCCATCTCCGGTTTTGCCGGAATGTTTCATTGTATCAATGTTGTCCATCTCCGGTTTTGAATTCAGAGTTTATTTCTCTTAGATGGTGGGGATTGAACTCCAGACCATCAACTTGAGATTTGCTCAATTTAGACCACTCGGCCACCCAGCACTCTTATACTTATAAGAGAAATAACCAGAAGAATTGTTAAATGTGTTAGCCACCTACTTTTATATAAGTTGTTTCCCTTTAAATATAAATATTATAATTGGAATTTTGAAACGGGTAAGTCAGGAAGTCTGTTGTGATTGTTAAAAGGGTGACTTTGTAGATAAGCCAGTTGGAAATAATAGGACAGTGTCTTTAAGTCAGTAGGACATGTTAGGACAGTGTCGTTAAGTCAGTAGGACATGTTAGTACAGTATCGTTAAGTCAGTAGGACATGCGAGGACAGTTTCGTTAAGTCAGTAGGACATGCTAGGACAGTGTCGTTAAGTCAGTAGGACTTGTTAGGACAGTGTCGTTAAGTCAGTAGGACAGTGTCGTTAAGTCAGTAGGACATGTTTGGACAGTATCTTGAAGTCAGTAGGACATGTTAGGACAGTGTCTTGAAGTCCGTAGGACATGTTTGGACGAAGTGTTAGACTTCTCAGTGGACCACATGGCACCCCGCTCCGGGGACAACCTTCTCCGGTGCAAACCTGTTCAGGTGACAACCTGAAATGATGGCACTAGTGTCGGTGGCACCCTGTTCTGGAGGCACCCTGTGCCGGTGGCACCCTGCTCTTTCCTTCGGGTATTTTTGAGCAATACAATAGCCATTTTTCTGACGGAGTTTTTTGTCATGGCCAATTGTGCTTACCACTCACCGGTTGATACTTTTGTCATTTGACATTGTGCATCTGAAGCGTACACCGGAAATGGGGTCAGCCTCAGCTAGTGATGACATTTCACACATTAAACTGCAGCAAACTAGTTAGCATTTTAGGGCCATTATTTTAATCTTTGTTTAAATTGCTCAATTTAAAACAGTTAAAAAATATTTTTTTCTTTTTAATCTCATTTCTCTTCTTAGATTTTCTATATGAGGCTTTGCAGCTAATTTTACCAAGTTTAGACAAAAGCTCCCGATAAAGAATTTAGTCGCTATCAGTTGTGTAACTTATACTTTTATAACCGGGAGGTGGGGTGGGTGGGTTACCTCTTTATCTCATGGAGGACTACAACTGTCACATTAATGATATAGCAAAACAAATATTTTTCAATCTTTAGTCCTTTGCAAAAATTTGACTCTTTCGGTGTCCACTATCATCTGATCCAGTAACACACAACCTCATATAATTTTCCTTTCTTTCAACCACAAACTTTGTATTTTAAACCAAACCTCAGGTTGTATTCAGACTACCTGTTTTTGGACGCCTTCAGAGTCACACACAATCTGTCCGTGGCAGGATTCCACCAGGACGTCATGAGATCGATAGAGATGCTTCACACTTGCTTCTCATACAGGTCCCAGCTCTCGTGCCTTTACGACAAGACACTGCATATGATGATACCGGTACGTAGGAAACAGTCTCACCGCAGCTCCTGTTCGGATTTTAGATACTTGTGTAAACACGTGTCAAGGTCGGGGTTATTTTAGAACTTTCGAGTCCCACTGTCATGTTATTTAATTAAGGATTTAATTCTTGTGAGATAGGACACGCCTTCCCCACTTTCCTACTTATATGTGAGGTGCTGTTACGGCTTGGCACTTAGATAAACCTTTCCTACTTATATGTGAGGTGTTGTTACGGCTTGGCACTTAGATAAACCTTTCCTACTTATATGTGAGGTGCTGTTACGGCTTGGCACTTAGATAAACAAGTCCTCCTATCATCTCACCAAAAACATCGGTCATGTCATTCTCACCAAAATCATCGGTCATATTATTCTCACTACAACCATTCGTCATGTCATTCTCACTAAAAACTATTCGTCATAACATTCTTGCTAAAACCATTCGTCAGAGCATTGTGACTAAAACAATTCCTCAAACCATTCTTACTAAAACCATTGTTCATAGCATTCTCACTAAAACCATTGGTCATGTCATTCTCACTAAAACCATTCGTCATAGTATTCTCACTAAAACCATTTTTATAGCATTGTCACTAAACACATTTTTCATAGCATTCTCACTAAAACCATTCGTCATATCTTTCTCACTAAAACCATTCGTCATAACTTTCTCACTAAAGCCATTCAGCATAGTATTCTCACTAAAACCATTGGACTAAAGCTGATAAACGGGGGATCAATCAATACAATACATCCAAAAGAAAAAAAGTGAAAGAAATATATAGAGAGAATTTAATTTAGAAACCAAGTAAGGGAAAATGCAAGTTGACTTTATATCACAGTTAGGTCATGTCAAATGTCATGTGCTAAAATAGCCTTAGAAATAGTTATATGATTGAGTCAATTCTTGACATACGCTAATTTAGTAGCGTCAGGTTGTTCGCTGAGTAACATCATTCAATCTGTTTGCATTCTGTTGTTTCAAGAGTCGTATTATTGTTGGTATGTACGATATCTTCCTGGACAAGTGGCTGCAAGTGTTTTCACCTGAGCAAATCCTGGTCCTCAGAAATGAAGATTATTCTCAAGACTTAAAATCTCATCTGATCGCAACCTTCAACTTCCTTGAGTTGGGTAAGTCATGTCTCATTGTCTGACATTTTGTTTGATGTTATTACATGTTTTGTTTGATATTTGTACGTACTGTTATCAGTATGGACACATTAATCTCTTATTTAAGTTTATGACTCGTTTTAAAACAGTACACAACACAAAAGACGATAGCATACGTTAAATACAATAACAAAGAATACTATACTCAAACCAGGGCTAATTACAATTAATACATTTTAATAATGATAAATTACAAAATCAAAAGAAATACAATTAAGGCTATCGACTTACAAAATAATGATTGGCTTGTACCGGTACGATATTGAAGAAGATACAATGTTGTAAAAAGTTACAATGATGAAAAGGAATCTACACACACACCCTAAACAAATCTCGCCTCGTTGTAAAAATAACACACTCTAAAAATATATCGTGATAAAATGATAGCACACCACCAAAAATAACTCTCGTTCCCTTTTATAGTCTGTTCTACTGATATTTCTAGAAAGGCCTCACACATTGTTTTCCTATCCAATTATTTCTACATAATCCTACAGAATTCTAAGGCTACAGACTATTAATTATTGTATTTAGTTGTAAACAAGATCAATAGAGACTATTTTTAGCTAGCCACACCCCAAATGCGGTTCCGAGCTTGGGGTCAGCTAGAGTTCATTCACGGGGAAAAGATGACGTAAACACGTCGCTTACATAACAATATCATTCCACGGTTTTGTTTGATTGCATGATTTTTGTTTAATGTAATTTCATTTTTTTAATATCATTCCACGGTTTTGATTGATGTCATTTATATTTTTTATGCCATGCCATGGTTTTTTAATGTCATTCCATGGTTTTGTTTGATGCCATTTAATGGTTTTGTTTGATGCCATTTAATGGTTTTGTTTGATGTCATTTCATGGTTTAGTTTGATGCCATTTCATGGTTTTGTTTGATGTCATTTCATGTTTTTGTTTGATGTCATTTCATGGTTTTGTTTGATGTCATTTCATGGTTTTGTTTGATGTCATTCCATGTTTTGTTTGATGACATTTCGTGGTTTTGTTTGATGCCATTTCATGGTTTTGTTGTATGCCATTTCATAGTTTTGTTTGATGGCTTTTCATGGTTTTGTTTGATGCCATTTCGTGGTTTTTTTTATGTCATTCCATGTTTTGTTTGATCTCATTTCATGGTTTTGTTTGATGCCATTTCGTGGTTCTGTTTGATGTCATTCCATGTTTTGTTTGATGCCATTTCGTGGTTCTGTTTGATGTCATTCCATGTTTTGTTTGATGCCATTTCGTGGTTTTGTTTGATGTCATTCCATGTTTTGTTTGATGCCATTTCGGGGTTCTGTTTGATGTCATTCCATGTTTTGTTTGATGTCATTCTATGTTTTGTTTGATGCCATTTCATGGTTCTGTTTGATGTCATTCCATGTTTTGTTTGATGTCATTCCATGTTTTGTTTGATGCCATTTCGTGGTTCTGTTTGATGTCATTCCATGTTTTGTTTGATGCCATTTCGTGGTTCTGTTTGATGTCATTCCATGTTTTGTTTGATGTCATTCCATGTTTTGTTTGATGTCATTCCATGTTTTGTTTGATGTCATTCCATGTTTTGTTTGATGCCATTTCGTGGCTCTGTTTGATGTCATTCCATGGCTTTTTTGGTTTTTTTTTTTTATATCCGTTTTATAATTGAAGTGTTATTTTCATGAAAAGTTTTCAAGATCCATGTGTCTGCACCTAAGCCACTTAATAGTTCACATTTACATCCCACACCCTCCAGCAATAGTTAACATTTACATCTCACACCCTCCAGCGATAGTTAACATTTACATCCCACACTCTCCTGCAATAGTTCACATTTACATCCCACACCCTCCTGCAATAGTTCACATTTACATCCCACACTCTCCAGCAATAGTTCACATTTACATCCCACACTCTCCAGCAATAGTTCATATTTACATCTCACACCCTCCAGCAATAGTTCACATTTACATCTCACACCCTCCAGCAATAGTTCACATTTACATCTCACACCCTCCAGCAATAGTTCACATTTACATCCCACACCCTCCAGCAATAGTTCACATTTACATCCCACACCCTCCAGCAATAGTTCACATTTACATCTCACACCCTCCAGCAATAGTTCACATTTACATCCCACACCCTCCAGCAATAGTTCACATTTACATCTCACACCCTCCAGCAATAGTTCACATTTACATCTCACACCCTCCAGCAATAGTTCACATTTACATCCCACACTCTCCAGCAATAGTTCACATTTACATCCCACACCCTCCAGCAATAGTTCACATTTACATCCCACACCCTCCAGCAATAGTTCACATTTACATCCCACACCCTCCAGCAATAGTTCACATTTACATCCCACACTCTCCAGCAATAGTTCACATTTACATCCCACACCCTCCAGCAATAGTTCACATTTACATCCCACACCCTCCAGCAATAGTTCACATTTACATCTCACACCGTCCAGCAATAGTTCACATTTACATCTCACACCGTCCAGCAATAGTTCACATTTACATCTCACACCGTCCATCAATAGTTCACATTTACATCTCACACCGTCCAGCAATAGTTCACATTTACATCTCACACCCTCCAGCAATAGTTAACATTTACATCTCACACCCTACATCAATAGTTAACATTTACATCTCACACCCTACATCAGTACGGGACAAATTATTAAACTAGACCAGTGGTCGGCAAATCGCGGCTCGCGAGCCGCATGCGTCTCTTTAGCGGATTGAGTGCGGCTCGCCAGTCGCATGGTTCTTGACAGGTTCCTAAAAGAAATGTGGCTTTCAAAAAAGTTTTAATCGACCTGCTGCTGGTTTTTGGCTCTTTTGGCCAACGAGTTTGCCGACCACTGATCTAGGCACAACACTTTGGTAACAAATTAAACTAGACAAAGCACTGTTATAATACATTGAATTAAATACAACACTAGCTAAAGCTTGAGCTCAATACAACACTCTGGCTAAACCAAATACAACACTCTGGCTAAACCAAATACAACACTCTGGTTAAACCAAATACAACACTCTGGTTAAACCAAATACAACACTCTGGTTAAACCAAATACAACACTCTGGTTAAACCAAATACAACACTCTGGTTAAACCAAATACAACACTCTGGTTAAACCAAATACAACACTCTGGTTAAACCAAATACAACACTCTGGTTAAACCAAATACAACACTCTGGCTAAACCAAATACAACACTCTGGCTAAACCAAATACAACACTCTGGTTAAACCAAATACAACACTCTGGTTAAACCAAATACAACACTCTGGTTAAACCAAATACAACACTCTGGTTAAACCAAATACAACACTCTGGTTAAACCAAATACAACACTCTGGTTAAACCAAATAGAACACTCTGGTTAAACCAAATACAATACTCTGGCTAAACCAAATACAACACTCTGGTTAAACCAAATACAACACTCTGGTTAAACCAAATACAACACTCTGGCTAAACCAAATACAACACTCTGGTTGGCTGATTTTGACGAGCGTACCCGTGACGTCATTTGCGATGTCAAAACCCTGTTAGGGAGAGGGTCAAAACCCTGTTAGGGAGAGGGTCAAAACCGGGTTAGGGAGGAATTTAGGGTTCAGGTTAGGGTGAGGGATAGATTTAGATCATTTTTTCATTTTTAAAAACTTTTTATTCGTCATTATATCAAAAACAACGACCAAGATGGCGGCCATGGTAAAAATCGCGGGTATCTTTCTAAAAATTTACCCTCTGGTTAAACCAAATACAACACTCTGGTTAAACCAAATACAACACTCTGGCTAAACCAAATACAACACTCTGGCTAAACCAAATACAACACTCTGGTTAAACCAAATACAACACTCTGGTTAAACCAAATACAACACTCTGGTTAAACCAAATACAACACTCTGGTTAAACCAAATACAACACTCTGGTTAAACCAAATACAACACTCTGGTTAAACCAAATACAACACTCTGGTTAAACCAAATACAACACTCTGGTTAAACCAAATACAACACTCTGGTTAAACCAAATACAATACTCTAGAAACAAAGGACACTAGATACAGCACTTGCCAAAACTCTACCCCAACTGATGACATCACAATATGACTGCATTGTTGACATCACAATATGACTGCACTGCCGACTACACAATGTGACTGCATTGTTGACATCACAATATGACTGCATTGTTGACATCACAATGTGACTGCATCGCTGCCATCAAAATATGACTGCACAGCTGACATCACAATATGACTGCACTGTTGACATCACAATGTGACTGCATCGCTGCCATCAAAATATGACTGCACCGCTGACATCACCAAATGACTGCACAGCTGACATCACAATATGACTGCACTGTTCTCATGTTTATATTTTAACTTATTTCCCTCCCCCCCTCCCCCCACCCCTACCTTTCAGACCCACTGAATGAAGAGCATCTGGAGCGTATTGTCAAGATGGACAGGGTATTTGAGACCAAGACAGGTAAAGACCTGGGTCCCATGTTGCCTGAGACCAAGCTGGCTCTTGACCGCTTCTACTCCACCTACAACCAACAGTTGGCCGACAGATTCAAGGACGACAGGTTTCTGTGGCTCGACTAGCTACTTCCTGATTCTGTTTGCTAGAGTTAAATACTTGCATTTAATTATGAACTTGTACAGCCCTCTGTAGTAGCTTCTGCTATCTCTATTGTTTTATACTATCTTAATCATTAAAAGTTAATGCATCATGTAAAAAATTTGTAAGTATTAAAAAGTTGATTAAAATGTTTATTTTTTAATTGTATTTTAACTGCATTTCTTTTAATAGTTTTACGTAAATGTTGTAAGCATCGTTCGCAACTTTAAGAAAGTTCACAAAGTGACAAGTGTCAGAATGTCATTGACGAAAATGTGGCGGATGAGAGAAAGTTTAAAGAAAGAAAGAAAAACTGAGCCTTGCAGCCTTGAGCTAGTGGTGGGGGGAGGGGGTATAGTCACTATAGTGTCTATAGACTGCAAGACGGTGGTGGGGCGGTAGTGGGGGTCAAAGTGGTCTAAACCAATAACCAAACGTGAAACAAATGTTTTCCCCGTGGCACTAACAGCAGGTCTGGTGTCCGATAACATCAGTTGATCCCCCCCCCCTAACCGAGCCCGTCTGTGTACGAACAACTACGGGGAGGATAACAGACCCGAGCAGTTATGTCATTTGTGTTGCTTCCCTTGAATCGCCGAGCCGGCGTGTAGTCACGTGACCCCCCCAGTTCACACGTACACAGCCCACGTCACATACTTGATGTAATCACATTTCCCATTGACATTTAATGCCGTGACATTCAACGCTGGCCTCCCCTAACTAGACTTCAGTTTAGTACAGCGGTGATCAAACAAGTGTCAGCAAGTGTGTATCTATGAAATACAGTCAGTTTAAGTCAACAAGAAAGTTATCACCACTATGCATGTGTAGCACGCCTTACTGACACAATTTTCAAGGGTAGCACGACTCTCTTAAAAGTCCCGATTAGGGGCGGGTGATGCCCCCCCCCCCTCCCCACCAACTAACCCAATTAATGTTAAGGGAAACAAATAACATTTGGAAAAGATTCAGATTTTCAATAGAATACTCAAATTAATTATGCCATTTTCCAACTTGGTCACAATGACTGTCATGGCCAGACTTTTCTGGACTTTTATGCCATTGATTGGGCTATTTCGTCTACAAAATCATGTGACACTTTGCGTGAGGAGGTCATTAGCGGACATTTTCATGCATTAGAAATAATGTTAACACAAAGGCTATTTGATACCACTTGGGATTTGCATTGGTCTCATTTCCTTATGCTCAACTTAGCGGCTGGTGTTGGTCAAAAGGTCACTTGTAAAGAAGACTTGTATATTCAAAGAATAAATTACCAGTGTTATACAAATATTGACTTAGTAGTCTTAACTCTTAGTAACCCTGTTATGTCTGTCCGTACTAAATGTACAGGAGACATTTTAACTGGATTTAACTTGATCAAATATAGCCTCCCACCCCACTGACAACACCATCCTCCCCTCACACTGACAACCCAATGCTCCCCTCACACTGACAACTCTATGCTCCCCTCACACTGACAACCCCATCCTCCCCTCACACTGACAAACCCATCCTCCCCTCACACTGACAACCCCATGGTACCCTCACACTGATAACCCCATGCTCCCCTCACACTGACAACCCCATCCTCCCCTCACACTGACAACCCAATGCTCCCCTCACACTGACAACCCCATGCTCCCCTCACACTGACAACCCCATGCTCCCCTCACACCCACAACCCCATCCTCCCCTCACACCCACAACCCCATCATCCCCTCACACTGACAACCCTATCCTCCCTTGTTACGTACTGTTATCAGTATGGAGAAATTAATCTCTTATTTAAGTGTATGGCTCGTTCTAAAACAGTACACAACAAAAGACGACAACAAAAGACGACAACAAAAGACGACAACAAAAGACGACAAGAAAAGACGACAACAAATGATAAATACAACAACAAAGAATACGATACTCAAACCAGGGCTAATTACAATTAATAAGTTTTAATGTGTTGATTATAATAAATTACAAAATGAAAAGAAATATAAATTGACTTTCAGTATATTGTTTGGCTGGTACCGGTACGATGTTAAATAAAATACAATGTGCAAAAGGTATACAATAATGAAAAGAAATCTATACACACACAGTAAACAAAGCGCTGTCTTGTAGTGAAAATAAAAGACACGATAGTATCTCGTGCTCAATGATCTGCCTCTCTCTCATTCAATCTATCGGCCTATTTATAGTCGTTTTCTACCGATGTATCTAGAACCGCCTTATGCGTTGTACTAGTATATGGCCTTTTCTCCAATCTTCTCCAATTTTCGAATTATGAAACTGGCCATAGATTTAATTTTAGACAAGGTCAAAGGGATACTATTTTTTAGCTTCCCACACCATAAGAATTGCGCCGTACACCTAATTGGGTCAAACAGAGTTCACAGCTCGTGGACAGGATGAAACAAACTCGTCGCCTACATAACATCCCCTCACACTGACAACTCTATGCTCCCCTCACACTGACAACCCCATACTCACACTGACAACCCCATACTCCCCTCACACTGACAACCCCATCTTCCCCTCACACTGACAACCCCATCCTCCCCTCACACAGACAACCCCATCGTCCCCTCACACTGACAACCCCATCCTCTCCTCACACTGACAACCCCATCCTCCCCTCACACTGACAACCCCATCCTCCCCTCACACTGACAACCCCATCCTCTCCTCACACTGACAACCCCATCCTCCCCGACACTTACAACCTTAAAAAGACGGTAGCTCCGAGCTCCACTCTGCCCCGAGCTCCACTCTGCCCCTTAGGCACCACTGCACACAGGCATCTTAGTTTTCATCCCTGAAGAGAATCCCCTCCCCCCAAATAACCCTACCGTCTTGACTGTGGCCAATGGAGCGACCCAACGTTACAACTGTGGGTAACGCGACATTACTTACAGCCAAGATAAGTAGCGGGACTATTGTAATATGAGACTGGGACTTATTGGACACTGAGGTTTATTTCCTTAGAATCGAATGTGTACAGTGTACACATTTTATAACTACGGTTTCAGACTGTTGTTGTTTTTACAGAGCTAAAAAATTCGAGTGACCTGACCAATGCTTATCAATGAAATAAATATAACTTTTTTATTTTTCCACATGCAACTATTAAAGACACCATATTTCATAGATGTATAGAGAGTCTGGTGTTCTTTTACAATAAGACTCTTTGTGTACGGAAGAAGATATACCTTTTTTCTTTCCTCACCGGTGTAGTCTCACAAATGAAGCCTGATAAATAAATCCATTCTGTAAGACATTGCCTGCATTTCGTCTGGGCCATAATCGCACGTCGCATATATTTATACATGAATGATGTCTCGTTTGACACTATTTGACGCAGCAATTCATGCATGCGGCCCACCATCAATGAATGTGACGTCATGATCATGTTTGCTTCGACACGGTCCAACGGTTTACCCACCAATCATGTCACATGACGAGCCAGGAGACGTGACACATTGTGCTGCCTCGCTGTACTTCGTGAACTAATATGTGAAGTACTGGTAGTCGAATACGGGATCAGTTTGGGAGGAGAGGTGGGGAATGGCGACAGGAGAATAACCTGGTTAAGCTGCAAGTGTTCTCAGTCTGGGGTGCCGGAAATACCAGGTTCTCCAAGCTGAAATATCCAAGGGTGCTAGATAATTGTAAAGGTCGGGAGCATTACCTGTAATCAAATGTAATATTCCTTGCATGTGGCTTTGCAACATTAATGAAACCTTTCTGAGGGGCAAGGGTGTCGTGAGTCTGAAAGTTTTAGAAACCTTGGGTTAGAAAAGTGTGTACTGCGATGAAAACTTCTTATGTATAGTTGCATACTGTTTAGGTACCGGCCACAGGAGGTCATGGTCTTATAATTTACGACTAGAAACTTTAGAAAGATGATACCAGTCTTAGTTTCTAGAGCTACGAAGCGTGGGTATGGAAACAATGGTGTAACTATTTGTATTGGCTTACGTCTGCGTGGCAGGGATAAATAAATGACAAGAGTTACGGGGTTTTGGTGTTTGTGAAAGTGACACATGGGAAGATAAACAAGAAACAAAATAGATCATCTTCAATTATCTTCTTCTAATTTCTAAGTATTTAAAGAATGTTTTCTTGTTAAAGAAATGTGAGTTGTTTTCTAATACATCGTGACCTTATTTCTATTTTTAATTTTAATTTTGTTTATATACATGTAATAAATTGTTCAAAATTGTACGATTAATCAAATTAGTTCTTCGAATTCATTTTTAAAAGAGTTGCATAGAGCGTTCCTGAAACAATGGTATATTTTAATCTCGTCGTGTTAAAATAGGATACGCCTCTGATTGACCTACTCGGGTGGGGTGACTAGCATTGAATTACTTGGTGTTGTGGAGCGTGCAGTGGACATCTTGTGACAGTTGTGTGGTGTCTCAACCTCTGGCGTCACTCAATACTTGCTAGTTATGTGTTTCAGTTGGGAGAGGGGTGCACATTATCCGATGTAGGGAAATTAAAGCAATGCTGCTAAGCTGCATTCAGTGCAGGGACACCGATGGTGGAGCTAAGCTGCAGTTAGTGCAGGGACATCAATGGTGGAGCTAAGCTGCAGTTAGTGCAGGGACATCAATGGTGGAGCTAAGCTGCAATTAGTGCAGGGACACCGATGGTGGAGCTAAGCTGCAATTAGTGCAGGGACACCGATGGTGGAGCTAAGCTGCAGTTATTGCAGGGACACCGATGGTGGAGCTAAGCTGCAATTAGTGCAGGGACATCAATGGTGGAGCTAAGCTGCAGTTAGTGCAGGGACATCAATGGTGGAGCTAAGCTGCAGTTATTGCAGGGACACCGATGGTGGAGCTAAGCTGCAATTAGTGCAGGGACATCAATGGTGGAGCTAAGCTGCAGTTACTGCAGGGACATCAATGGTTGAGCTAAAAGCTGCAGTTAGTGCAATAACGTCTGTTTTTGAGCTATTTTACAGTTAGTGCAAAGACATCAGTGGTTGAGCTATAAGCAGCAGTTAGTGCAGGGAAATCAATGGTTGAGCTAAGCTACAGTTAGTGCAGGGACATTAATGGTTGAGCTAAGCCATCTGTCAGTGTTTCACGCTAAAATTTACTATCAATTTAATTTGAGCAGGTACAGAGAACCCTATCCCTTGCCTGCCGTGCTAGATGTAACTAATAGTTTATTAGCGTATCCGGAAATTTGATCGAAAGAAATTTGGTCGACGGAAAATTGATCGACGGAAATTTGGTCGAACGGAAATTTGGTCGAACGGAAATTTGGTCGAATCGTTTTCTTCATTTATACGTTAAAATTTTGCGTCAAATTTCTTTTTGAATGCATTATTTTGTTTTACTATATAGTATAGTGCGTTCAAAAATAAATTTGACGAAAATTTTAACGTCTGGACTGAAAAAAAGATTCGACCAAATTTCCGTTCGATCAAATTACCGTCGATCAATTTTCCGTCGACGAGATTTCTTTCGATCAAATTTCCGGTAACCGTTTATTAGTAGCTATCGCCTTATTCCAGGGCTCCTCAAACTTTTCAATCAGGTGGCCGGTTACAGTGAAGTAACCAGGGTTAGTGTTTCCCGGGGCGGGGGCAATATTTTTGCCGCTCCATTTCTACTAAACAACTGTTCAGGCCGCCGGAAATGCCACCCCTCAAGAGCATGTTACTATTTATCCCTATTGCCACAAGGGGCGGACCGCACCCCACCCCTTTTCACTCCCCACAGACTCAGGTCGGGACCGGACTAGAGTTTGAATAAAAAATTATCTCAAATTCCTAATCAGCATCAAGTTATGAGCATTTCAGTGGCAAGTATGGACCTGGCTTTTGATGAAACAGATGGTCAGTGGCAAGTATGGGCCTGGCTTTTGATGAAATAAATGGTCAGTGGCAAGTATGGACCTGGCTTTTGATGAAATAAATGGTCAGTGGCAAGTATGGACCTGGCTTTTGATGAAATAAATGGTCAGTGGCAAGTATGGACCTGGCTTTTGATGAAACAGATGGTTAGTGGCAAGTATGGACCTGGCTTTTGATGAAACAGATGGTCAATGGCAAGTATGGCTTTTGATGAAACAGATGGTCAGTGGCAAGTATGGACCTGGCTTTTGATGAAACAGATGGTCAATGGCAAGTATGGACCTGGCTTTTGATGAAACAGATGGTCAATGGCAAGTATGGCTTTTGATGAAACAGATGGTCAGTGGCAATTATGGCTTTTGATGAAACAGATGATCAGTGGCAAGTATGGATTTTGATGAAATAATGATTAGTGGCGAGTTCCTTACTTGTCGTTGCTACCGAACGACGGCGAGGGGAGCCGGTTCAAGAACCGTGGCGGGCCGTAGTTTGAGGACCCTTCCTCTTTCCTTGCCCACCTTTCTGAATATGTGATAGCCAATTAGAAAATGTTCATGTCCTTAAAATGCCCTTACGTTGGCTATTTTTAACTCCGAGATCTCATTAGCATCTTATGCAAGCGTCTTTGACATGAGATGTATCACTGAAAATTGTGTTTGTTTGTTTTAAAGTTCCCGGATGCTTGGTTTGTTTAAACAAAATAATGTGACGCAATAATTAGTCTGTACGGCGCGTCTGAAGCAGGAATGAGCATTGGTAAAATATGTTACATCACTCAGCAGACGACACGGCGTCTTAAAGCAGGAATGAGCATTGGTAAAATATGTTGCATCACTCAGCAGACGTCACAGACCTTGCACGTTGGGCAAACAACAAAGTCGTCAATCAATGGCATTACAAACTCATTTGGTTCTGCTTAGTCGTCCTCGCCCCACACTTTTTCGCCACTGGTTCCCAACCCATCGGTTGCGACGCCGTTTGATATCGAAGAGGGTTTTCTCATGGAGGTTGTCGACCTAAACAGTCAATTAAAATAAATTATGATTTTAAAGAAATGTTGCCAGTGGCGTAGCTAGGGTTGTTGTCATCTGGTGCGGTCCGCACCCCCTAGCTTCGCCACTGTATCAAACGGTGTCCGATGTCTTAGTAACGTTTGAAAAGATGCATACTTAATATAAACAGTACGGCATCCTTTTTTGCGATTTGTTCTCTCTAAAATGTGGTCAGGGGTCAAAATGCTTCTCCGAAATGGGGTCCGGATCAACATGCTTCTCCGAAATGGGGTCCGGGTCAACATGCTTCTCCGAAATGGGGTCACGACACACAAAAGGTGGTAGCCCCTGGACTAGGTGGTTTATTTCGACTTTATATGGTACGTGTCACAGAAGCGTAGGACAGTTGATTTTAACATTGTGCGATTACAAGTTCCATTGAATTTTCTTTATCAAAGAAAAAAAAAACTTTCTCTTTATATCGCAATGTACGGAGCAAAAATGGTATCTAAATCAAGGCCTGAGTTATTTACGCAAAAGAGCAACAGAGACGGTCGCATAATACAGCAGGGGTAATGCATGTTTGTTTTTGTTCGTTTAATTTACTGGTAGCATGTTTGTATTGCGCGAGGCTGTGTTATATCCAACTTGTTATTAGTCGTTATTACAGCTTAAATTAACACAACTAGCAAAGCAGCACAATGCGGTAAGAAACAATCCATGTTGTCTACGACAGGATAAAGACAGTATGGGATAGGAAGATTCTTTTATTGTGCAAATAAATTGAATTTTTCAATAGCATTTTAAAGATTTTTTTTCAACAAATCTATAAAGTGAAATGTATTTTGACGACATTTTATGGATTCATCTTCCACATATCAAATCAATACACAATTATTTTTTTAAAATTGTTTTTAAATGTTTATGAATTTTAAAATTGATTTGCAGCAAGGTGCTAAGACTCATAATGTCAGATGTCGGCAACATTTTATGAATGAGAAGCCATTTATATATATATATATATATATAGGCCTAAATATCTTTCCGATGATATTTTGTCTAATATAATTTTAAAGTCAGCTTCTTTCCAGGTCGTTGTTTGGATCCTAGCCTTTTTTTTTCAAGATGGCGGATATATATTTTTGTAAGGGTAAAGTATTTTGTGCAAATTCAACTAAGACACTTGTTTTACTATGACAGAACAATAAAACAACACAAGAACACAACACGGTAATCATTCAACAAATATGTTACTCATGAAATGTGTTACTTATTTATTCAAAACACAACAGAACACGCGTTAAACCACCACAAACTATAAGTTATAAGTGAAAGTAGTAGAGAGTTGATTGATGGCACCGAGTAGTCTATAACATAAAATAAACAGATACCGAGATTTGAGTTTTGCGGAAATTTAAATTCACTAATTTCAGTAATTTATATAAATAAATTATTTCTGTATATTAAATAAAGATAATACATAAGTACTGTTTTAAACAGTGGCGTAGTGAGGGGGGGCATCATGCCCCGGGCGCTACTCACAAAGGGGCGCCAAATGGTATATTTTACTATAATATTGTATGGTTTTCGAATAGGGGGGGCGCTAAAAAAGGTATTGGGGCGCTAAAAAGGTATTGTGCCCCGGGCGCGAGTTAAGCTCGCTACGCCACTGGTTTTAAAGCCTTTATTCTTAAACTAAGAAATGTGAAGTGTAGTGTGTAGTGAAGTGTAGCGTGTAGTGACGTGTAGTGTGTAGGGAAGTGTAGTGTGTAGTGAAGTGTAGTGTGTATTGTAGGCAAGATAGAAGAAATAAAAAGGTGGTGGCCGCACATAATTTCTGGCAAATATCCACCCCTCCTGCAAGAATGGGTGAGTGCATGTTATATTTTGATGAATGCATGTAACTTTTGGGTCAGTGAATGTTACTGTTGGGTCAGTGCATGTTAGAGTTGGTTGAATGTATGTTACAGTTGGATGAGTGCATGTCACAGTTCGGTGAATGTATGTTACTGTTGGGTCAGTGCATGTTACAGTTGGTTGAATGCATGTTACAGTTAGGTAAGTGCATGTTACAGTTGGTTGAATGCACGTGAAAGTTGATTGAATGTACAGTTACATTTGGGTGAATGTATGTTAAAGTTGGTTGAATGCATGTTACAGTTGGCTGAGTGCATGTTACAGTTGGGTCAGTGCATGTTACAGTTGGGTCAGTGCATGTTACAGCATAATTGAAGCCCATTTTGTTGTGTTTCGATTTAGGTTCTAAGGCTTTGTGAGACCACAAAACAATAGAATTCTCTCCCATTATACATCCGCAATATACCTTCAAAACTGCCTTAGACACCCATCTCTTTAAACTGTACTATTCCGATCCATTCTCACCCCCTCTAAATGATAAACAACGCTCGATTCTGCTGAGTGCTATCCATGGCTGGACAGGCGTAGATAGTACTTGGGTGGGTGCTGTCCATGGCTAGACAGGGGTATATAGTACTTGGGTGGGTGCTGTCCATGGCTATACAGGGGTATATAGTGCTTGGGTGGGTGCTGTCCATGGCTATACAGGGGTATATAGTGCTTGGGTGGTGAGGTCAAGCTTGTTGTTTTAAACGTATACGTTTCTGTATTGCTAATTTGTATGTGAAGCGCAGTGAGTCTAGCCTTAGGCTGGGGTACTGCAGTGAGTCTAGCCTTAGGCTGGGGTACTGCAGTGAGTCTAGCCGTAGGCTGGGGTACTGCAGTGAGTCTAGCCTTAGGCTGGGGTACTGCAGTGAGTCTAACCTTAGGCTGGGGTACTGCAGTGAGTCTAGCCTTAGGCTGGGGTACTGCAGTGAGTCTAGCCTTAGGCTGGGGTACTGCAGTGAGTCTAGCGTTAGGCTGGGGTACTGCAGTGAGCCTAGCCCGTGGCTGGGGTACTGCAGTGAGCCTAGCCCTTGGCTGGGGTACTGCAGTGAGCCTAGCCCTTGGCTGGGGTACTGCGCTTTATTAAACCACCAAATAATTATAATTGTAATAAATTGGGGATGTTTGGAAACTGAAGTTCACGCTTAATTATGTGATTTATTTATGGACTCCGTTAAAAGTTTGTTTGAGGGGCATGTAGCAGTCAGCTTAGACAAAAAAAGAAGAAATCAGTTTTTAAATTCTTAATGCGTTGATGTTTGAGAAGTGATAATTATGTTGACGCAACAAACAAATGTCTTGTTAAAGTCACTGTAAAACTGATACCTGCAGATTCACATCTGTTCTCACTCCCATTCCTAGTCAAACAAGTGGAGTAGCTACAGCCTATTTCGGTCCTAGATTTTATGCGCCCCCACCACCTTTACTCACGAAAACCACAAAACACGAACTAACTTCAAAGATCAGATATACATATTATTGTGCACTGAACCGAAAATGTCGGCACCTTAAAAAAAGGGGCGCTCAGGGCACCAAGAAATTTCTGCTTTATTTTTCTAAACTAGAAGATCCGTACAAGTAGTAGAACAAGTAGTATTTTAGATAAGAGGTTCTTAAAATGTTACAACATGAGAATCACTATTTCAAATCAACAAATCGCCTCTCTCTGCGTTGCTGGATAACCCAAGAGTAACATCATATGGATGAAACAGCTTCGCAGGAGTTGCCGGAATATTCTTACGGGAGTCCATCTCCGTGTTTCAATTCAGAGTTTGCATTCTCATGAGTTTTCCGTCCAGGGAAATATTTGCTTGTCTTTGGTGGGTATTGAACTCAAGACCATGAGCTATTTGGATTACATCAGTTTAGACCGCTCAGCCATCCAGCACCCAGTCCCCAGTCACTCAGCCACCCAGCACCCAGTCACTCAGCCATCCAGCACCCAGTCCCCAGTCACTCAGCCACCCAGCACCCAGTCACCCAGCACCCAGTCACCCTGCACCCAGTCACTCAGCCACCCAGTCACCCTGCACCCAGTCACTCAGCCACCCAGCACCCAGTCACTCAGCCACCCAGCACCCAGTCACCCTGCACCCAGTCACTCAGTCACCCAGCACCCAGTCACCCAGTCACCCAGTCACTCAGCCACCCAGCACCCAGTCACCCAGTCACTCAGCCACCCAGTCACCCTGCACCCAGTCACTCAGCCACCCAGCACCCAGTCCCCAGTCACTCAGCCACCCAGCACCCAGTCACCCAGTCACCCAGCACCCAGTCACTCAGCCACCCAGTCACCCTGCACCCAGTCACTCAGCCACCCAGCACCCAGTCACTCAGCCACTCAGCACCCAGTCACCCTGCACCCAGACACTCAGCCACCCAGCACCCAGCCACCCAGTCACCCAGTCACTCAGCCACCCAGTCACCCTGCACCCAGTCACTCAGCCACCCAGCACCCAGCCAACCAGCAACCAGTCACTCAGCCACCCAGCACCCAGCCACCCAGCACCCAGTCAACCTGCACCCAGCCACCCAGCCACCCAGCACTCAGCCACCAAGCACCCAGCACCCAGCCACCCAGCACCCAGTCACCCCTGTGTGCCGATTGGGCGGATCACCCCCTGCTACCCCCCCCCCTTTTTCCTATGCCAGTGCCTACCACTGCTATATGTAAACCATAATTTTATTGCTGTTTAAATTGTTTTAGTTATGCACTGGTAAAATATATAAATAAATTGTGTCCTCTTCGAAAATAAACAACATTACACCTGAGGGGATGGTTTGAAAAGAGTGTGTCCAATCAAAAGAAGTCTTTTGTAAAGGCAAACGTATTGGAAGCTGTTGTCTAGCGACACAGTGGGCGGCCATGTTGAAAGGATTTTTTGTCGGCAGGTCAACATTTTTGTCCATTTTAAAAAGCAAGATAATAATGAGATTATAGGACATGAGACTGAAGGATTACGCTTCTCAAACCATTGCTGTCATGGGCAGTTTACCTCATGCCACGAATAGCGGATCATGTAAAAATATATATATATTATATTTTTTAATTTAAAAAAATGAAAAGAAAAGCGAAAGAATTACTAAACAATCTAAGACAAGGGAATCAATTACTAAACAAGCAAAGACAAGGGAAACAATTGCTAAACAAGCAAAGACAAGGGAAACAATTACTAAACAAGCAAAGACAAGGGAAACAATTACTAAACAAGCAAAGACAAGGGAAACAATTACTAAACAACCAAAGACAAGGGAAACAATTGCTAAACAAGCAAAGACAAGGGAAACAATTGCTAAACAAGCAAAGACAAGGGAAACAATTGCTAAACAAGCAAAGACAAGGGAAACAACTGCTAAACAAGCAAAGACAAGGGAAACAATTACTAAACAAGCAAAGACAAGGGAAACAATTGCTAAACAAGCAAAGACAAGGGAAACAGTTACTAAACAAGCAAAGACAAGGGAAACAATTACTAAACAAGCAAAGACAAGGGAAACAATTACTAAACAAGCAAAGACAAGGGAAACAATTACTAAACAAGCAAAGACATTGTTGATGATTGTTTCCTAATGAACCATGTTATTTCAAATGTGTAAATAATGATTTAAAAAAACACATTCTATCCCTCCCACCTGTTCAAAAAGCTTATGTTAAATAGGTGGACGTTTAGGACTGATGAATTATATATGCACCCCCACCTCCAACCTAATCCCCCCTTGCTCCACCTACCGACTCAGGAAGAGAGGCTGTCTTGGGGGGCACTGTTTAGTGGTGGCATTTTTTGCAAATACTTTATATTGCTAATTTTTTATGTTTGACGTATGATGTTTGACGTATGATGTTTGATGTATGATGTTTGATGTACGATGTTTGATATATGATGTTAGACGTATGATGTGTGATGTATGATGTTTGATGTATGATGTCTAACGTATGATGCCCTAAGGATATTCTTCGCGTTTTCTTCTTCTCCTTCAATATTTTGAGGGCCCACGATCAATGTATTGATCATTCTGACTCCTATGTTTGTAGAGGGGTTCGCGATGCAACTGTGCGGGGTTTTGAAGGGGATACTTCACTGGTTTCAAGGGCTACTCAGCGGTGGTGTTAAAAACTGAGGTTTTGATCGTTTTCCAGATTGTCGCGCGACAAAATAAATGACCTCGCATCACGTCACAAAGTCTTGAGACATTAATGCATTCGCTATCTCACATTTTTTAAAAAAGCCTTTTAATGAAACGTGAAGAAAACAAAGCTGAAATTTCTTGTGAAAACATTGGATACCCTCGAAAGAAAACGGTTGAAATGTTACAGCGGAAGCGGGGCAGAATTCAAGTGCAGGCATGTGTGACAAGTGACAAGGTTACTTATGTTTTTATGAAGCGCATATATTTTCGTTGGTGACAGGCAAGGACATTCAGAAAACAAATGACGTGAATTAAACATGCGCAGAAGCGGGAATGCGCAACTGTTGTCTTCTTTTCAACAACACACTACATTGAATGCTCACCTACTTTTTGTGCAGCCATCTGGACGCGTCTAGAAGTTCCTCCCAAGTCTCAGACTCAAAAATGGTGACAATTGGTACAGCCATGCTGTGCTGACAGAAATGGTGACACTTGGTACAGCCGCAGAATAACAGTCAATAATTGTGTGTGTTTAGATGACTGTGTGTTCCGAAAATGTGATCTTCTTACAACATGACCAGACATCAATGTTTACCAAGTTTGATTTGATGCAGTTTCCTCGTCACGTTGGGCCTACGGACATCCTACTGACAGTCCACTGACAGCATAGTGAGGCTTTTACATGGTACTATTGTCCGTAGGTACTTTATTGGGTATGAAAGTATTCAATTTTCAGCGTCTCTTAACATGTGTCACGCGGTGGGGTGGGGGAATGTATTTGGAGAGAAAAGAAGTTGTTGTTGTTTTTTTATATTTATAACGGGGATGGGGGCCATGGGGGTAAATAAATGTTAAAGTGGACAAAGAGGAAAACAAATTGAGAAACGTTGCGTTGCGCTTGTAGTCAGTGAGTAGAGCGCCTAGATAATGTGACGCAATCAGGTGCTCATTAACTTCATCAAGATCTGCAGTGGTGTGAGACGGATTTTACTCTTGAAACTACGGAATACATTTTGCATGAGTAACTAATGAAGAATACTTTGTGTAATTGATATATTACTATTGTGTAATTTATATATTTCTATTGTGTAATTGAAATATTACTAGGGTTTAACCAAGGGTAGCTTTGTTTACATTTTATCCGGGTATTTTGAGAAAATAGTTGGTTCCAAGTGCTACCACAAAAAAATAGTTTACTTCCCATTTTCTATAATATCTGCCGGCATTTAAACAATAGTCCTACAGATAGTCTTACAGACAGTCCTATAGATAGTCCTACAGACAGTGCTGCACCATATCAGCCCGCCTTAAACAATAGTCCTACAGAAAGGCTGCACCATATCTGCCAGCATTTAAACAAAAATCCAACAGACAGTGCTGACCATATCTGCCTGCCTTTAAAAAATAGTCCTACAGAAGTGCTGCACCATATCTACCGGCCTTTAAACAATAGTCCTACAGATAGTTAGGGGCACCAAAATGTGTTTGGATGCAAAAGTTAGTCTGGACCTGGGTGTGCATAAGTTAGTCTGGACCTGGGTGTGCATAGGTTAGTCTGGATCTGGGTGTGCATAAGTTTGCATGGATCTAGGTGTGCATACGTTTGCATGTATCTAGGTGTGCATAAGTTAACATGGATCTAGTTGGAGAGTTAATCAGTCTCATTCAGGAAAAAGTTTACTCACATACATACGTGCTGCTAAGGATAGTTGTTATATAGAGTACATGGTGTCTCACATACATAGGTGCTGCTATATAGTGATGGTTGCTACATAGAGTGCATGGTGTCTCAAATGCTCGTGCGGCGATACTGATCATCCATCAAGCGCCTAGGGTAAAGCCCACCAGATATGGCGGATACTTTGGAAATAAAATACCCAGGGTGGATCAAAGTGGAGGGATCCACAAAGGCTAGGGAACCTTACCCAGAAATTTAGACATCTACCTGTAGCAAGCTGTAAGGGGCAGTCCCCCGGATGGTTGTAAGCAGGGCAATCAACGCAGCCATGTTAAAAATAAAAAGTTACGAACGCGAAACAACAAAATAAAACCCGAACGGATTCCAAAGGAACTCCACATATGCATGGATAAGGACATGATTTCTGGATTGCGGATGGGAACTTTACTAAACCTGTTTAGACCAACCTAATAGATCAACTTATTAAATATGAAATCTCTACTGCTGCATTGCGAGAAATTCGGTGGAAGAATGTAGACATCATCAGGACTAAAGACTAAACCATATTTTATTATAGTTATAGTGTGAACAAGACTAACACTCTCAGGGCAGGATTTGCTGTGAAGAAAGAGTCTGTCAGTGCAGTCAGTGAAATCAGTGCAATCAGTGCAGTCAGTGCAATAAGTGAAGTCAGTGAAGTCAGTGCAATCAGTGCAATCAGGGCAATCAGTGCAATCAGTGAAGTCAGTGCAGTCAGTGCAGTCAGTGCAATCAGTGCAATCAGTGCAATAAGTGCAGTCAGTGAAGTCAGTGAAGTCAGTGCAGTCAGTGCAGTCAGTGCAATCAGTGCAGTCAGTGCAATCAGTACAATCAGTGCAGCCAGTGAAGTTAGTGCAATCAGTGCAGTCAGTGCAATCAGTGCAGTCAGTGCAGTCAGTGCAATCAGTGCAGTCAGTGAAGTCAGTGCAATCAGTGCAGTCAGTGCAGTCAGTGCAATCAGTGCAGTCAGTGCAATCAGTGCAGTCAGTGCAATCAGTGCAATCAGTACAGTCAGTGAAGTCAGTGCAATCAGTGCAGTCACTGCAAGCAGTGCAATCAGTGCAATCAGTGCAGTCAGTGCAATCAGTGCAGTCAGTGCAATCAGTGCAGTCAGTGCAATCAGTGCAATCAGTGCAGTCAGTGAAGTCAGTGCAGTCAGGGCAGTCAGTGCAATCAGTGCAATCAGTGCAGTCAGGGCAGTCAGTGCAATCAGTGCAGTCAGTGCAATCAGTGCAGTCAGTGCAATCAGTGCAATCAGTGCAGTTAGTGAAGTCAGTGCAGTCAGTGCAATCAGTGAAATCAGTGCAGTCAGTGAAGTCAGTGCAATCAGTGCAGTCAGTGAAGTCAGTGCAATCAGTGAAGTCAGTGAAGTCAGTGCAATCAGTGAAGTCAATGAAGTCAGTGCAATCAGTGCAGTCAGTGCAATCAGTGCAGTCAGTGCAATCAGTGCAGTCAGTGAAGTCAGTGCAATCAGTGCAATCAGTGCAATCAGTGCAGTCAGTGCAATCAGTGAAGTCAGTGAAGTCAGTGCAATCAGTGAAGTCAATGAAGTCAGTGCAATCAGTGCAGTCAGTGCAGTCACAGGTTTTAAGCCAGAGAATAAAATAGTGTGCTCTTTGCGTGTGTGAGGGAAAAGGTTTAAAATAACATCTGTAAATGTTCATGCTCTCACTGAAGATACAGAGATCAGATAAAAGAATCCTTTTATGAGACGCCGGGGAAATATCTGTGATGAGGTACCACGAGATACCGCGAGATACCACGAGGTACCACGGGATACCACGAGGTACCACGAGATACCACGAGATACCATGAGGTACCACGAGATACCACGAGTTACCACGAGATACCACGAGGTATCACGAGATAATATATTAAAATGGTGATTGGCGACTTTAATGTCAAAATGGAGAAAAAAATGGCTTTCGTGACAACTATTGTCAAGAAAAGTCTGCATGAAGAATCCAGTGACAATGGGATCCGACTCACAGACTTTGCTTCAGGAAAACTAACACTAACTGCAAAAACTTACCAAAGACCCACTATCTGCAAAAACTTACCAGAGACCCACTAACAGCAAAAACTTACCAAAGACCCACTAACTGCAAAAACTTACCAAAGACCCACTAACTGCAAAAGCTTACCAAAATGCAGTAGAAGCACAACAAGAACCATCACAGGAGGAAGTAAACATGGTAAACCACATACCTGAACAATGCGATAGGATAAAAAAAACTATGAAAAGATCAGCAGAAGATCTTTTGCCTGTATTAAATTATCTCATCTAGATATGTTCTATCACAAATGATCAGTTTTCAAAACCAATAAAAAAGTATAGACCTTTCTAAAATTTATTTTTGACTCTGGTAACAATTGGAAATATTTACTCTAGAAAAGGTAGTCTAATTATTATAAGTAAGTTGTTTTGTTTTTTTCCATAGGCGTTCAGCATACAAAATGATGGCTGCAGTGCTTTTTAGTGATGGAACCTTTTTTAATTATTTTTTTTTAAAATTAATGTATTAATTAAGTAGCTATCTCCCAAAATAATGTAAATTAAAAAAAAAAGACTTATTACTATTTTTAGTAATATATATATATAATAAAACAAGCCGGTCAAGCACTTTTCCGTTTTGCCCCCCCCCCCCCCCTAAAACCTTTCCACCCTGCATTGAAAGGTGATAATTAAGAAAATATCAACACATCTTCAAACCCCTAAAATATCCGAGGCACCCTGCTGGGCGCACACGGTGGTTCTAAGGTTAAGTGACACCTTCATTTTTAAATATTGGATCTCTTCCGTTGCTCTCCAATTAGGTGTAGAATGTTGCAAAACTTAATTCAGATATGTGATGAAATGCATTCTTGTATTTTGAATTTATCAAAACGTTTTCTGGGGACTATAAAGATTTAAGGGGCAAGAATAATCTGGGGCAAAAGCGTACCCTCAAGGTTGACACATCTAGAATGAATTTAGTTTACGTCCCGCTGGTGCGGAATTTAAGATGTCTTTGATCATTATTACCACCCGAAAGTTTGAACTGCCACCTCAAAATTGTCTAAAAGAAATAACAAATTTAAGTATGGCCATATTGCACCCTTGCATTTTGAGTTTGCCCGACTTTCTTTAGCCCCCTAAATTTCTGCATCCCTTCCCTCACGCTGATCAATGTTACAGAATGGGGTTGATTAAAAGCTTGTGCCAAATGATTATCCTGGGACAGGCCAAAACCGAAGTGAATTCAGTTTGTGTACGGCACCCATTATTTTCAACCATTAAATACAATCAAACCCCATTTTGCCCCCCCCCCCCTAAGCTGCGCCCCGGGACATATATCCCATCTGCCACCCTTTAGCTACGCCTGTGGCCACGGGCAACTATCACTGCCCTCCTCCAAAATTCTGAAATGCCCCTCGCCCCCCGGGGGGGGGGAATGTCTGAAATAAACACTGCTCGGGGCTGCCACACTTAAAAAAAAAAAATAAAACAAAGTCCTACACTCATACTCTACAATCGTTTCTTGACCATTTGGCTCAGGTCAAAGTGGGTCGACAATTTGGCTCAGGTCAAAGTGGGTCGACAATTTGGATCAGGTCAAAGTGGGTCGACAATTTGGCTCAGATCAAAGCGGGCTCCTTTTTCCGCTCAGGCTATCAAAACCTTTTTGTGTGGCTCGTGATATCTCGCTCTGTTGCTGGTCATAGCGGAGAAGATCGGTGGTTCTAACTTCTGGGATGATCGGTGGTTCTAACTCCTGTGAAGATCGGTGGTTCTAACTTCTGGGAAGATCGGTGGTTCTAACTTCTGGGAAGATCGGTGGTTCTAACTCCTGGGAACATCGGTGGTTCTAACACCTGGGAAATTTCCCTAATCGTGGTAATTTTGAATCATTTTTTTTGAATATGTCAATTTTTGTGGAAATAGTTTAAAACATGGGAATTGTAATTTATTTTATTAGTAGTTTATTTTAGTTAAAATGAAGAATTAAGTTTACAAACGTATAGTCCATTTAATTATCTTTCATTTGGTACCTCATTTTTGTCTTACAAACCCAACAATAATATTTTTAATAGTTTTTTAATCCCAACCTCTCACTTCTGGTACCCGGGTACCAATAGGTGCAACCTTTAGAAAGATTAGAGTGGAGGCAGGAGGCAAAGGTAGGTTCTTGATGTCCTGTTCCGTGCTTCAGATGTATAGGTCTAAAGCTTGGAGTGGTTAGATGGTGGTGTCCAATTAAATTTAAGTTCTATAAGGAACGGAAACAACTCATCTTTTGAAAGGGTGATATTTGTCCCAACCAAACTGAAGTTTCAAAGAACGGAAGAAGCGGTGAGAATCCGAAAGTAGTTCGTAGCGATCACAAGTTGATCTAAGGGAAATACACTTTTAATTTTGAGGCCCCTGCGATTTTTGGTGGCTCAAGACTTAGCATGCTTGGGCTACTTGGCATACTTGGCCTACTTGGGCTACTTGGCCTACTTAGGCTTCAGGGAAATCCTGCCCGACACATACACATAACATCACTACTTGGCTAAGCAGTGCCAATGTGCATTCTCTGTCAAAACTATTACTGTAACATGTGCGCCCAGTGGCGTAGAAAGGGGGTGCTGAGGGGGCGGTCCGCCCCGGGCGGCATCCAACAAAGCCACGCCATTCTGTGCGACTGCGCCCTACGATTTATAAGTCACATTACCGCACTGAAATGTCGTGATAGCAAACAAAATTAATTTTAAAAATAATATTTAACTAAAACCTCGTAGGATAAGTTGACTTTGAAAAAAAACATATTATACTTTTAATACATTCTATAGATATTTACTGCTACTTTCATTTAATAAAATAGATAAATAGTAATAATTATTGTTCGCTTGAAACAACATAAATAACATTGGTATTATCAAACTATTTAATATATACATGTAATAGCGTGGCGTGTTTAATATGCTTTATTATGCATATGATAATAAAGGGAAGATGCTGCAGTCAGGTTAGGCAGAAGAAATATGTGAAAAAAGTTATTGGAACACCTGTAAAAAGGACGCAACTACTAAACACCGAACGTGTCGACAAGAAGCCTTCTTCGGCGAACAAACAATTATAATTACGATATAAGCTTGTTGAGTCTTTGCCAGGGGAGTACGTATCATCAATATAACAGCCGCCGGCTGGCTGTTTCCATAATTTGCATACACTTTGGAAGCCAAAGCTCCGAGAATCTAGGTCAGCTACGGTCGGCCTCTTTACAAAACTTTCGATTTGTCTGCAGGTATGTGTCATTATTTTTATCATTTACAATGAGAAATGTGCACTTAAAAAACAGCACAATCTTGAACTTTAAGTAAATTCTGGATTGGGCTAGGATATCATTGTTCATCTTTATTTGGGTGCTGGAAAGTAACACTTCTGTAGAGTAGTAAACTAAATAATGGGGAGTCTGCCACCGGGGGATCAGAACATCTCACTACTGTATCGGTATTCAGATTTTATATTTGAGATTATATTTTCTAACCGTTATTTTTAAGTATTTTGTTGACGCTCGTTTAGCAATTTTTTGGGATCCTCACAAATACACCGTACCACATGATTCAAAATCGTATTTGTTCTGAAAACATGCAGGTAGATATTGAGCCTGTCGCTCGACCTGAACACGGAAGCCGCCATGTTGTCTCTACATGCCCTCGGCCCTATAAATGTTTATAAAAATCAAATTCAAAATATACCGTCATGGGCTTGAGCTTATTGCATTGGGTCATTTTAAAATTAAGTCGATGTAGCTTCCCTGGGTGTATCCAGTGCTTTTGGTCGCGACCTTTTAAAAAAGCGCCTAACTTTAAAAAAAAAAAAAAAGGCCCGTCGAGTCAAGGGAATTACTGTATTGGACCGGTCCTAACTTCCAGCAGTGGAACCGTATTAATTTTAACACTGGTCTAGAGCGGAGTCAGGAAGTGGAGTGATAGAAGTGCATATTATATGCGAACATTTGTGCTCTTAATGTGAGCATTATATGTATGCACAAAAGTGTGAATGTGATTAGACTATGAGTACTATGAATAGCTTTTGCCACCATATAATAATAGTCAATACCATACTAATACTTCTTTGTTTTTTTCAGTAAACAGTATTAGTAGTTGGCCTATTTAATTTTACTATTATTATTAGTAGTAGCAAACTAAATATTTTTTTCCTTTTTAAATGATGGTTCATTTTATTCTAACATTTTTATCCTACCCTGCTAACTCTAAGTCTCACCACCTTAACCTCTCCCAACCAACCCCTCTCATCCAATACTCAGTCAAGCTCCAACTAACGTCCTGTATCTCTCATCCACTACTCATACTCTTCTCTCTCAAACTCCAACAAAACTACCCTATTCTATCCTTCTCATCTCCGACTAAAGCTTTATGGTCATATTCATGTCAATGAGCTTGCCCATTATCTGACCAGACTAACCTTTTCCTGGCCAAACTTGAAGTTGAACTTAAATTTAAACTGCTTCTCTAACTCATTAATTTGTTGGACACTTCCCCCCCCCCCCCCCCCCCTAAAAAAAACACCAAACAACAACTTAATAGAAATTGAAATAAAGTTGCACTGGCAAACATATAAATAGCAATTTTCATTCATTATTTGAGTACATTAAAATATAACCAAATTTAGGTGTATTATTCATAAAGGCTAAGGGAACATCCATAAAGGACCACACTATTTTGGCAGATTGTTAACCACATAGCGTACAACCGTGGGATTTATATAAATAGTTCATCAGTAGAAATCGACTATGAGCACCTTAATCATTGTAAATGCCAATGGCTGATGAGGCTTATTCTGTCATGAAGTGTTCTTGTGAAATAAGGGCAGGGGATTGGTGGGACATCTTCATGTGCAGAGTTTATCAGGGGGCTTTTCTGGCAAGTCTTTTTGTGCTCTGCAGCCCTTGTTTTGTTGGCTTCATGTTGTATGGGGCCTCTGTGCTCAGAGGAATGCCAAGATGCTCGGTCCTTGTTGGCTTCTTCCCATGTGCCATATATCAAATACTTTCAGTAAGGCTTTAAGAGTATCTTTCAAGCATTTATCTCTGACTGCCAGCAAACCACCTTCCACGCTCGAGCTCACCATAGAGCATTCTTTTGGGCAAGTGGTCGACTGACATTGACACGTGTCACTGGGACTGCATTATAGTGGTTAAGATGATGGGGAGACCTGCCTGTGCGAGTACCTCAGTGTCTGGGATCCTGTCCTCCCATTTGATGTTAAGGATTTTTTTTGTGGGGAGGGGGGGTGTTGTGTTGTGGTGTTACAATATGACAGTTTGCAATATGCCGCAAGGTGTGAGGCATTCTGAAGATTAATGTTGTGGACTTTCAGTCCATGCACTGCCTGCATGGTCTTACCCTGGACTTGAAACAGGAATGGCTGATTTACAGACATTCTGACCGAATGGCCTAATTAATTAATTTTCTGTTGTGGCATATACTGGCTGGTATTGGTATGGCACCGACCATTGGTCTTTTTTGGTTCTGAATATAAGACTTAATGTGTTTAAACGTAGACAAAAAAATTTAATGCAACAAAATCTATGGCAGAGGATCATTCCATACTCAAAAAAAAAAAAAAAAAGAGATGCTTTTAGTTGGAATTATAATTGTTCAATAAAATTAAAGGGTTGGTGCTTCTTTTCACTCTTTTTTATGCTTAAAGGATAATACATATGCTTTATAAAAAAAAAAAATTCTGTAGCCATCACTTCATTTATAAGTGTTCTTCTTCCTCTTAAAATTTGTATTTACACATGATTCTGTGTTGCAAAAAATGTGTGATATTAATGCTAAATTATGTCAATCTTTGAATGACCTACATGTCCAAGCTGTAATTTATTTTGAACTGTTTTTGAGGTATTTGGACATTTATTGATTTTTTTTTTTTTTGAGTCATGCGCTACTCATTAGTCATGTGAATCATTGTCTGCTGCAATGAGAAACTATAAGAATGAGCATTGATCTATATTGATTTTCATGTTGTTCTCTGTTGCAAGTGTTCAAATAGTATACACATGGGTGGGTTTGGTTGGGAAAATAACCATTTAAAAACATATTATTAAGTTCAGTAGAATTACTGCTACTTAAAAAGAATCTGGTTTGCTGGTTAATTCTTAAATTTATTAGAAAAAAATGTTAAGTGCAGCAGGTATGTTATGACTAATAACTTATAACATTATAGACTAACAGAATCAATAAAAGGATTAAGCAAAAATCACATTATCAAGCATAAGATGACTGTCACGGCAGATTTAGTGGTTTAAAAATGTTACCATTTCCTCTAACATTGTACTACGGTATTTATTTATCCTGTTCATTTTTATTCCTGGAATTAATTATATAGACATGCTTTAGTAACTCATAATTTCATTCCATAGAGAACATTCAAATTTTTTAAAACTAATAAGTTCATCATAGAAATAAGGATATGACAATATAAAAACTTAATTAAAATGTTTAATTTAGCTGATTCATCCACACTTAGTCAATTTTGAAAACTGCTAGATCTGCATACCATGTGTATATACTTACAACAAAATGGCAAGATAAATTGTGTCAGCAGGCATTGATTTGTGACATCTTTTAACTGAATTTTATGTTTGATTATAAGATGTCATCAGTACTTGAATTTTCTATTCTTAATCTGGTTTTTGCTATTTTATTACAATAACCTGATTATAAAAATTTGGTTAGGGAAGCTGAAGAGGGAAAATAATTTTATTAATTCATTAGTTGTTTTATGTATTTTGTTAGCTCGTAGACCAGGGGTTGGCAAACTTTTTGTGCGGAGGGCCACTTTGACAAAGGGAAAGCTATTGGGGGGCAGCATGTATATTATGTCCAATTTTTAAATATCGATAAACATTTCCCTATACTAAAATCGGTAGTTTCGCATTTTAGCATTACATGACAAAGGTCAAGGACTGTTTAAAAAAATTGAAAATTAGAAAGAAATTTGATCAAAAATGTTTTAAAAATCATAGCGGTGCATGAAATTCTGTAAAATTCAACAAAATAACGTAAAAACATAGTAATTTTTTATAATTTCTAAATGCCTTCGAGGGCCACATAATATCAGTTGCCGGGCCGCATGCGGCCCGCAGGCCGTAGTTTGCCCACCCCTGTCCTAGACTATAGTTATTGGATTTATATTAACATCATTGCTTCTCTCTCTCTCTCTCTCCCACGCCCCCCCCCCCCCCTGTTATTTCAGGCTGCCTAGTGCCACTTGTGTGGGATGAGTGAGGCAGGTCCTCAGGTTAATGGGCCCACCAGCCCAACTGGAAAATTCATAGATGGAATAGGTACATGAATTAATTAGTACATTGATGCTTAATTATTTGTATTAAAGGCATCCTGTCTTTACAAATTAGATATCATTATTCTGTGAATAGTTCCAATGATATAATTATTTTCAATATATATTTCAGTAAAACTCATTTATCGTAGGGAATACACAATAATTGAAATTGTAAATAATACATTTCAATTTCAAAAGATATTAATGAAAACATTGCAATCTTTTTTTTTTTTTTTTTTAAAGCATTAGTGATATATATGCTATTTAAGGACTGTCAGAATTTCAAGATAATTATTGTAGAACTTGTGAATAAATGTATTTTCTGTTTTATATTTACTATTTGGATGGCCCTTTAGTAGAAAATCTATTCATAATCAATGTTATTCTTGCACCTAGATCCAGATGATCCTGAATACATTAAAAACTTGCAGCGTCCTGCTGAAGTGAAAGAGGACCTGCAGCAAATGGAAAATAGATCTCGAGTGTCACTGGTATTAAATAGTCAAGCATTCAAAGAAGAACTGGAGCAAGTTGTTGAAGAACAGCTTCGTAGTGGTCCTTATCCAGCAAGTCTCCTTGCTCTACAACAGATAACAGATTTGTTGCTTCCTCACTCGAGGGGAAGCCTTAGTAGTTTGGCTAGAGGTAAGTTTATATCTTTAGGCATGAAAGCTTTCCATTTATTATACACACAACACCTTTATTTTCAATTTATGCTTTCCCATGGTTTAAAATAATCACAAAAACAATAAAATTACCAAAATTTTATCTTCTGAGCATGAATACACTTATTGCATTCTTACATAGACTTGTATGATATCAGACTTTTTTGTTAGCAATATACTTAACAATTGCAACATTTGGCTGCATCTTAGGTCAATTCAACTTAAATGTATGTGTCTGCTTTTCCATAAAATTATCAAGAGTATAATATTCCTGGTCACTGGGCAAGGGTCATATATTATGGAATCAGGGATGCACTAACCACTGTTATTTCAGTCTGTTAATACAAAAAATACTTGTTAATACAAAAAATACTTCACCTCCCAGAGCCCAAAATATTAGCCATTCAATAATTGTGATGAAATATGACACTGAATAATTTTACAATTCATTTCAATACCTATTTTCAAACTGCAGTACATATTTACATAACAAATAATTAGCAGCAATTGTCTTATCTGTGCAACCTTAGTAAATAGGCTGATAAAATGAAATTTTTAGACATTTTCTTGATGAGGCCTAAATCCTGATTATAAAAACTCCACTGAATTTTGACCTTGGAAAAACAAAAATAAGTACTGTGTCATCTTGGACCAAAATATGATCCTTAGCACAACAGCTCTACTTGCAGCGGTAAATAATTTTTAAAAAACATTGTATTATCTATGCAATCCTGGACTGTAAGCACTGCACTCCCTTTTAACTCGTGCATCTTTATTTTCTTACTTCAGCATCTGCTGTCATTCCAATCAATGATTTGAGGGGAGTTGAGTCTCTAGGCTTTGCCAAAGGAGAGAAACTCTTGCGTTGCAAATTGGCTGCCTTGTACCGCATAATTGACTTATGTGGATGGTCACATGGCATTTATAATCACATTAGTGTAAGTATTTAAATAGCTTTTAAAGATATTAGGCTGCAGAGTAAATGATAACAAATTGTTCTTTAATGAAGGAAAAATAGCCAGATTTAACCTGTGTATAGTATTTTTCATGACTCTGTCCAATGATGTGACTGTGTGTGTGTAATGCTGCGTTCAATATAGTTTCTTACTTATTGTGTAGAACACAATTTTTCACCAAATAATATAGTACATGGCTCTTAAAAGTATTTTAATGTACCATTAAGAAGAATGATTCTCTTCTGAAATTGAGCTGGGGAAGAGTTGTGTTTTTTTTCTCATGTGCTGAGCTTTAATATACTTAAGTTGGGGAGAGGTTGGCATAAGAGGGAATGCAATAGCAGGGGTGGGCAAACTTTTTGTGGCCACATTGACAACTGTAAAGCTATTGGGGGGCCGCATGTGTATCATGTCCAATTTTTACATTTCCATAAACATTTCTCTACATTAAAATCGGTAAATTTGCAATACATGACAAAAGTCAAGGACTGTTTTAAAAAATAGAAAATTAGAAAGAAATTTGATCCAAAATGTAAAAACAATCATGGTACATGAAATTATGTAAATCAACAAAATAACTTAAAAACAAAGTAATTTTTTAAATTTCTAAATTCCTTCGAGGGCCGCATAATATCAGTTGATGGGCTGCATGCGGCCTGCAGGCCGTAATTTGTCCACCCCTGCAATAGGAGAATATTGTGACATTAGTTTACAGAGATTTGGGGATTAGTGAAACCATTTAGCACCATGTTGATTTGTTCTCCTTTGAATAGAAGACACAGCTGATGCATTATATATCATCTTGGTTATAATTTATGGATATCAACATGCTTTTCTTGTTGGCTTCACTTTCACTTTAAAAATAATATCACAAAATGATATATTTTTAAAAACTTAAAGTTGTTACGGACTCAACTTGTATAAAAAAAAGTTATGCTAATTTAATTGCAATGCTCTTTATTCCCCTTTGTTGATAAATGTACTCTAACAGAACAGGTACATTTATTATATTCTTGTAAGCGTGCAATTTCAAATTAAATTTATCTAAATATGGGATACATGTATTATAATTTACTGGGATGTAGTTCAGTTGAAGAACAAAGTTTTTACCAAATATTGTCCCTTATAAGCAAAACCCCCCTCCCCCTTTAAGAAAACCCTAAGCATGGCCAAGTCCCCAAGGTTAATTCAGAGTAATTTATTAAAAAAGTAAATATGAAATAATGCCCTTTTCCCTCTTTGTGGGCACGTATGTTTTGGTTTGAGGATCACTCAGTCCTTCATAAATAAATGGGCTTTAATTTTACTACAATACCTTTTTAATCATTGTTTAAATTAATTTGTCAATGTATACCTGCCTTAAGTTTGATTTATTTCTCTAAAGAAGCTTTTTTAAATCACATGTTCCTTTTGAAAGATTGTTCCAGTCCCTGATTGTCTTTGGTGTTAATTTACATGGTTATGGCTAAAATGTCCTTATTTTTTTCATATGCCTATTCACATGTTGATTGTATGTTATTGCACTTGTACTACATCCTTTTGTAATGAAAATGGTAAAAATACAGTCAGCTTACTTTGTTATCTTTGGCATTATTAGGCATTATTAGGTTTGGTTACTATAACATCATACACTGCATATAATGTTTATCTCCATTCATCGTTTTCACCCATAATTTTTTTTTCTATTTAAGAGCCAGATTTATGTTGTGGGTAGGCTTAAACATGAACATTTGAATAATTATATAATGTGTCTTGAGCCTGGGCACTTTCAAATATCAATGCAATATTCTGTAATGAAGGGAGAGTAATGTAAGCCACATAAAATGATATGGGAAAGCATCCCTTACATATATTACGCTTGTGGTATGACTCATGGACTGCTTCCTAACAAGCTCACTTATCTTTTGCTGCCCTCTTGGTTACTATTTCTGAGCCAAGTGCTATATTATATATTTTTTGATACATTTTTTAATTGTATTTGTGTTTCTGTTTGTTCGCTGATGAAGGCTTCCTGCCGACACGTTGGTTGTTTTGTTGCGTTCCTTTTATCAGGTTTAACCTTCCTGTGTTTGACTAACTTCCTAACAAGCTGGCTGCTGCCTAATCAGTGAATGTAGTATTGAAAGTATGTTACAAATAATTCTAAATGTTTGAAAGAAAGTATGCCTCGTGCTCAGTGTCGATTCTGCTTGTCAGGCCGCCAATGTTTGGCTCTATCTAGTTCTGTAATATTTGGTTTATGTACAGAAGTGTTGGAATAAGTTTGACCTCCACAATTTAATTACACTTGAATGTTTGTGATTCTTCAAAGTTGTGAGAATAGAGAACCCTTGTTCACTCTGGTTGTCAATGTTTATACGTTTATTAATTTGTATAACTTGAACAATATGCACTGACAAAAATTTGACAAAACTATTCCCCTTATAAGCTTCTAAACTAGAAACTTATCAGTATTAAGTGGAATGCCAACAATGAATTTTCTGAAAATAATATTCATTGCCATATTTTCACCATGGATGCACTTTGTATCATCCCACCTAAAAGGTTAAAGATCAAGAACTATTATGGTGGGCTTGAATGCTGTTATTTGTCATTTTTTTATGTTAGACTAGGACAGCACCAGCAGGATTTTGATACTTGTAATAATGACACTTGTAATAATGTCATTATTACGCTGTGAATAAAAAACATTATTTTACTTCTCTCCTGCTCATATTGAAAGTGTTAAAGACTGGGCCCCTTGTTTGTCCAGCTTCACTTCTTGTTGTAAAGACCTCATTGTCTCAAAAGGAGAGATAATGCTTCCTCTGACACTTCACAAATTTCCCTCTCACACCAAGATATTTTTATATCTTCTTTATTACTGGCAGCCTTCTCTCCCTGTGTTTGTATGTGATATCTGATAACTGGCCAGGTGGCTTCACTATTAGCAGCTTTTGTACATGATAAGCCTCACTGTTTGTGGGCTGGCCCAAGGCAGGACTTTTCCTAATTAAGTGCTGGCTTAGTCAAGTAACGGCAGTGTTATTTATCATAGCCAGTCTCAATTCTATAATAAACATTTTAAATTAAATAATTCACTAGTTTTGATGAATGAATAATAAGTAAATTTATATTTTGTTTTTATGAAGTTGATATTCTGAAGCCAACAAAGGCACAGTAACATCAAGAAGGCTATATTTTTTTATTTGACTGTTAGTACTATTACTTTTTAGTTTTGATATCTTGTTTATTTACTCTTTTGCAATTATGAGAACAAAGCATTTTTAAAAAAATTGTTTTAAATTAATTTTTGATAGATTTGTAAAATAAATTGGAAACTATTGATTTTGGGGTAAGAAATAACATGATCCCTTCTAAAGCTTGTTGCAATTTTTGTTTCAGATATCTAATGCAAAATTGTGCAAACTTTAAAAAAATATTCATGCAAAAAAAAAAAAATTCTTTTCTCAGGCACGTGTCAGTCCAGAACATGAACATTTCTTGCTGAACCCCTTTGGTGTGATGTATTCTGAAATTACTGCATCATCACTAATTAAAGTTGATGTCAGAGGAGATATTGTGGAGCCAGGCTCAACTCAATTTGGTGTTAACAGAGCGGGCTTTACCTTACATTCTGCGATCCACCAGGCCAGACCAGACATTAAATGCATTGTTCATTTACATACACCTGCAGCAGTTGCTGTAAGTATGTTTGTGTGTAAAAGCAGTAAAAACAAATCATGTAAATGTTTTATACTGAAAGGCACAATTAACCTTCTGGCGGAGAAGTCTTATCAGATTGATACATGCCAACCGTTTTTGTTTCGCCCATGTAACTGAGACATGACAGCGTGCTCTGCTTATCAGTACCTAATGTTTTACCTTCCTTTATAGACCAAGACCATTTATTGTGCAGGACACGCTTTCAGAGTGGAGATTTTAGCAGTTTTGTTCAAATTTATACACCGTACATTTGCATGTAACTCTTTTGAAGTTTGGCGATTGTATCATTTTCTTGCTCTGGTAAGTTACTTTGTTCATATTTGAATATATACTGATGCATTATCTTATTTTTTACAGACGTCTGTGTGTTTTTAAATAATAATTATCATATTGATGCTATTCACCCCAACAAAATATTTATACTGATCCTTATTATATTTCAGGTTACTTTTGCTAACTATGGAGGGTGGTATGAAATTGTTCGAGCTTATTAATCTCAAGGATATAGAAGGAATTAAAAGAATATTTTTGAAGACGAAGAAGTAAAAGAAGATTTTGAAGATGACATTGACACAGAAAGTAAGGATGCAGTTGAAATTCACAAGGGGGATTAACAGTCGAAAGAAGACCAGGATGATAATGGTGATATAAGAAACTATCGACAATATTTTTTTATTAGAAGATACAGAGAAACCAAATAGAATAACATCGTTCTTCAGAGTGCGACTGATAATTAGAAATTTCATTGGAAAACTTTCATGAATTATAGGTCCAGCAAATATGGCTTGAACCCCTCTTGAATGTTGCAGTTGCCTTGTCAGTGATGTACTATAAAAATCAATGTACTGAAAGCATCAAAACACAAAATTTCAGCAAGAAAAGAAAGAGATGCCAGAGCAGTTGTACTACGTAATGTACATTGTTGGCCAATGGTAAAAGTTTATACATGACCGAAAAAGAGTGTTATCAAAGCTCAAATTGTTCATTTTGAAAATATCAAAATATAGCTAGGAGAAACATGTTTTAAAAGAAATGATCCAATAAATTAAGGCTGCCTTAACCTACTGGATCAAAGCAGTAGAAAGTCGAGTTTTAGGACAATCCTCCAACAAGTAACAAATAATCCATACCTTGGTATTCTCTTCTCAAATAACCTAACTGGTCACCCCACATAAACAAAATTTTAAAAAAAAGCAAACTCCACATTAGGTTTGATTTGAAGAAATCTGCGCCACTGCCCAACATCCTGCAAATGAATTGCCTATCTTGCACTCGTCCGTCCACTACTAGAATATGGTGCAATCATCTGGGATCCATACCTAAAGCAAGACGTGGACAAGATGGAGCGAATCCAACGTAACGCAATGCGCTTCAAAGCACGTGACTACAAAACCACCTTTCCTGGCTTCGTCACTGGCCTCTTAAACAGATTTGACATCCCCTCCCTCAAGGACAGACGAGAAAAGTTCCGCCTAACATTCTTTTATAAAGTGGTCATGGGGCTAGTGCTGGCCATCCCAGCAAACAATTATCTCATCTCACAGAAGCCAGGTCGGTTAATTAGATCCAAACACTCACTAAACACTGACTTAACCTCTGACAACCCCATGATCAATTACACCCGGAACAATAGCAATTGCTTCACTGTGCATCGCAGTAACACAGTGCAACATAAACCATCATTCTTCCCACGCTCAGAAACACCTGGACAATACCGCCATGAATTCAACATCTATCGAAAGCTTCAAGGCTGCCCTGGCATCTGCTAGGAGCCGTTGGGATGGCAGCATCTCTTCCCAAACCGTTGCACATATGCAAGTGTATGGATGCAGCAACGTACCCTACCAGAACCAGAACTTCACATTTTATGTTCATGTAATGTCTTTGCTTTAATGTATGTGGAATCTTCAGTTCAATATTTTTAGCTTCTGAATTATGTACTCATTAAATGACAAATAATATATTAATTTCTGTTACAATGTGTTTTTATTTTTCATCTTTTCTGTTTTATGTTGTTTGTTCGTTAAATTATTTTAAAAAAAATTATTGTACAATATCGAAATAAAATAAACTTATTTAACTAGTCACTCATTAGAGGTATCAGTTTGTTACAACGCGCCCGGTCTCGTGAAAAAAGTGCACCCGCCGGAAGATTAAGTCTTTATTGTTGGTGTTGAAGGATTGCTTTGCTTCTTTAAAATGGGGTTCCCACCCAAAACAAGTAGATAACCTTTTAATTGAGAATACTTTGATTGTATTTCTAAGATTTTAATGACATTTATTTAGACTTTTGTTTTTGTGTTTTTCCCCATTACAGGTTTCAGCAATGAAGTGTGGGCTTTTGCCTATGAGTCAAGAAGCCTTGATATGTGGTAAAGTCAGTTATCATGATTATTCAGGCATTTTTATAGATCCTGATGAGCGAGAAAAACTTGCAAGGAATTTAGGCGTTCATAATAAAGTAAGATTTGATAAAAATAAGATACGATTGGGATTTTTTTAAATGTTTGCTTTTTTAGTCTTGATTTATTATTGCTGCTGCTACAGTCCATGCAAGTCTGTTTTAATTATTTTTTTTAAATGGATTTTTTTTTTTTTTCAGGTCATGGTCCTTCGTAACCATGGATTGGTTGCATGTGGTGAGACCATTGAAGAGGCTTTCCATTTCACCTTTAATGTGATGGCAGCATGTGAAGCCCAGGTATTTGAATTCAATTTTATTAATTATGATTCGGAATTTAATTTTTGGTCATTTTTGTTTTGGTTTTTATTGCAGAATGTTTTTATTTACCAAAATATTTGAATTTCCAGGTGAGTGCAATACCTGCAGGCTTGGACAACATTGTGATTCCTTCTGAGGAGGCCAGAGAACAAGCTTACAAAGTAGCCAATCAAGGTGGGGGAGGAGTTGAGGTCACGGGCAGGAAATGGAGAACAGGGGAACTTGAATTTGAAGCATTAATGAGAACATTAGACAACTCTGTAAGTTCTTACTTAATCTTACATTTAAATGAAGTTTTAGTTGATGTGTTTGCATTAACCTAGTCCTGCCCATCACTTTGTAGCGACCTAATTCCATACCTGCCAACCCTTCCGATTTTGTAGGAATTATATGGATTTTTTTACCCCTCATTCCGACCTTCCAACAAAACCCTTAAAATTCAGATTTTTGAAAAATTATTTTTCACCCGTCATAAAAATCCGAAAGCGACCCCAAAAAATAAAATCAGATACTGCAAGAAGTGTTGCATTTGCTTTTAAGAAGTGTCCACATGTCCGGTGACCTGACAAAGAAGTAAGATCTCGAGATATTCGTCTGGCTTAGATTCGACCAAGTCACATGACCGCCGTAACAAAGTTGCAAGAGGTATTATGCGCGAGATATTTGTCCGGCAGCCTTGTGACGTGACCGCTAATAGTTGATCGGAGTTTACGGTACGTCATTTCAACAATCAAGATAGTCTGGACATTTACATGAAAAAGAACTATGTTCAATTGTATAAAAAAAATACTAGAACCATTGCTGGTATAGATAATGAACAAATGGTTAAAAGATGACTATGTTAAATAAAGCGTGATATGCCCGCGGATGAATATCTCCCGCACTATTTGTCCGGTCGCCTGACGTGTAGACACTGCCTTGTTTTTATTGAAGCAAACCGCGATCTCCAAATCATTCTTCAATCATCAATTGATCCGATCGTAATTCATTCTTTTACAATGCTAAAAAAAATTAACACATTTTTGGTTAAAACTTTTCTTAATTAAATGGATAATCTATTGAAAGTGGTGGGTACAAGTACAATGATATTAATAAACATATTTTAACAAAAATAAAAAGCAATGACACATTGAATCTACGTCGACATCCATGTCTAATTTCTTTGCCAAGGGATCGGGCGATTCAGTTATCAGATTGGAAGTTTTATGACCATTTTACTTATTAAAGGAAATATTTCTCTAGCCAACTCCGATCGTCTTAATGCCAGAGTCAAAGAAATATTACCAGACTCGCAGTTTGCTAGAAGATTGTGAAGCAAAATTACAATGAAACGAGGGCAAGCATGAAAGTTCATCCTCCTTCTAACTTGCTTGTAACTAAAATCAAATGCAATGCTAACCTTCAGTTGTCCAAAGAGCTGCTGGACAAGTGCAAAAAGGCCAATAGAGATATGTTGGAAAACTGAACTCTTAGCAGCCTGTCTGTGTATATATGTAATAAAATGGACATTCTGTTCTGTATACTGTATATATCTGTATATAATATAAAAATTTCCAGTAATGTTTTTCTCATGTTCTGTTGTGTTCTGTGAACGCTTCAAAGACAATGGAGGTAACTTTATATTTTTGTATTTACCAAAAAAGGCTTGTGCATTAGTATGTAGATCTTAAACCAATGCCCGCCCCCCTTCCCCTGCGTGCACCGCCCCTACTTATTTTTTTTCTTGGCAGGTCTGTAATTCCCATATACAACACAAATCCAGGTTTAATTACTTTTATTGCATGAACTAAAGAAATTTGATGTTTTAATCTCATTTCTGATAAATTACAAAAGTTTGAAGGTTAGCATGTCTTCCACAGCTATTGAGAAGCTTGATATCAAGCTTAAATAATGATGCTATTGAATAGATGAAAGTATAATCTATTGACAAGTATAATGATCAAACTAAAATAAGTTCAAGTACTGCATTGTGGAATCAGACTTTAAAATTAGTAAAAAGTACAGCGGTTGTTGATATTGATGGTGGAGGATGAAATAATCTTTATACAAATTGGTTTTAATTTTTAATTCTAAAAAAAATATTTTCCTTTTGTGTGTATCTATCTATATTTATCTATATTTTATGATAGGATGTGCACCAAAATTAGGCTGAGCAGGAGAGGGTTACAGCTAGGGATGTTGATATCGTTTTATTAGCTTTTAAAATAGGAGGTACCCATAAACTGGCCTAGAAAGCTGTACACTACTGTATGGGGTGAATTCTGTTATGAACCAGCAATGACTGCTTACCTTATTGTTGGGGAGATGCATTGCCTATTATATCATTATTGTTTTAAAAAATGAATTTTTAACTCTTATCTTCGATGGATACCAATTGCTAGAATCTTAGAAATATATTAGATACTTTCAATACAGAAAGGTGAAGACCAAAAATTTTTATCTTTAATGGTCATCAGCATTGGTTACTTCAAATTTTAATAGGCAATTTTAGATTTTTTTTTTTTTTATAAAAAGGACAATTGATATTTTGCTTTTGGATAGAAAAAAAATCAAACACATGATAAAAGTTTTCAAAACTAGTAATTGATTAAGTCCATTATCTTTTAACATCCTCAGTTACTGTCATTAAAATGTTGGGAATAGTAAGCACAGACATACTCATCTTTTTTTAAATATCCCTTTTAACTGTCTAACATGTTTAGCAAAAATAAAAATGTGCTGTTTTTTTGGGCAACATAAAGTGTTTTTTTTTGTTTAATAAGTTTCTTATATTTTTTTTACTCACTTGCCCTTAAGCTAGATTTTCAATAATTTATTTTGTGCTTTAACTGAAAAGCAACTCACATTTGTTTGAACTTTTTGATAAAAAATAATACATTTGTGGGCTCCACAGGGCTACAGAACTGGCTATGTGTACAAAATGCCTGTTGTGAAGCAAGAGAAGAAGGATCGATCCAATAGTGATGTTGAGATACCGCCAGCCTCCAGCTCTTTTACTTATATATTTGATGGAGATTATGAGCACTCAAAATATTCGTACGTTTTCTGTAAATAAAATTAAGCTAAAATTTAATGATTTTTTTTTTTTTGATGTGGGGTATTCAAAATAGTTCCTATATTAAGTAATTTAAATTTCTGTATTAATCTATCACTAACATATTAAAACATTGTATGTTTCTCAGGTCACCAATAAAAGCTGCCATGGAAAGACAGAAGAAAGCTTACAAAGCAGGCTGGCTAACCACACCTAATGCTTACAAAAAGACAGAAGTTGAAGAAATTGGCACAACCACTCCTAAGAAGATAACTAAGGTTTGTATTCTCTCTAATTTTTTTTTTCTTTTGCCCTTCTCCATTTCAAAACATTGGCTTAAGCCATCTGTGGTACAACTGTTTCCCACCGAGGCGGGTCTTTGTGCATCATGCCTAGTATTATCATCTCTATCCTAGTTTCATTAAATCCTAAAATTATTTTGCCCACTGAAAATTTAATATACCGGTGTGTGTGTATGTATATTATTTTTTTTCTTCAGTGGGTACCTGAGGGAGACTCACCAAATAGGCCAGGAGGAACTCCTATAAAATTAGAACATCCTAATCAATTTGCTCCACAAGGAGAAAATCCTAGAGAATTTAAGCAGAAGCAGAAAAGTGTAAGTCTTTAAATTACATAATAAAAAGTTAATTTGAAATATTTATCAATTTTTTCTCAACCTCATTAAATCAAAATTCTTGTCTTAAGTTAGTACAAGCTGGCAGTATTTGCTTTTTTAAATATTATCAGATCAAGAAGGATTATTATGAAGAAAAGGTTACTGCCGGCCCACAGTCAAAGATCTTGGAAGGTATTTCATGGGATGAAGCCCAAAGGGCTAAGGTATGTTACCTCATTTTGGAAATTTAGTGTACTTTAAAAGCTCTTTTCATTTTTTTAAAATCATGTTTATATTTAGGCAATTTCTTTTAAATTTTTATACTAGTTCTTTTATTTGGATATTTCAAGTTTTAGGAATTTTTAGTAATGGTCCTGACTTTCAGAATATTTAATAAATTTTTGATTAATGTTTAAATGTTGTGTCTGCTTACGAAGGATGGTCAGCTAAGTGGTGCTGGGGATCAACTCATTGTTGTTGGAGCAGCATCAAAGGGCATCATTCAGAGGGACCACCAACACAATGCTGTTGTCTATCGTCAATACTATGCAGCCAACCCATTTGAAAACATGTCAGAGGCTGAGATTGAACAGTATCAAGCAGAGGTACAAAGAAGAGAGAGAGGTGAACCAGGTAATTATTAGCCAGTGGAAGATGCTTACTTTTGCCTTCAGCTGATTTTTTATTTTATTTTAATCTTAAATTTCTCTCAGAAAATATACTGACATAAATGTTGAAAATATTAGTCAAATAAAGCTTATGACATCAGCTTAAGCTAAAATAGCATGGACACAAGCGCTGTAAAAGTAATCAATCATCAAATTCTACAGTTTGTTTGACATTTTAGCCAAATGAAATGTCTATTTTCTACTGTAAAAGGAAATATTTAGAAAGGCATGTACACAACTAACATATTTGACTACACAATCTGTAAAAGGTGGTCCATTGTAGAAAAAATAGATGTGTATTAAATGATCAGTTGTCCTAAACATCTTTGACAAAACACACCTCCAGCCAGGGGTGCCACTCTTCCGGGTTATCCCGGAATTCCGGATTCGTGAGGCTTAATATTTTTCAGTTCCGGAATCGCGAGGCTAAATATTTTTCAATTCCGGATTCGCGAGTTTTTATTTTCTCTCGTTCCGGGTACCGTACGCCAATTCAATTTTTTCAAACACGGCTCTGGGTTTAAAAATAAAGACGACGCGGGGGACGCGCGAAGGACCATCCAGTCAGCGAGGAGCGGGTTCGTTTTTCGCTATAAATAGAACAGGTACCTCGACCAGCTCTCACTTTTGTTTGCAAGCGTCTCGTTTTTGTTTGCAAGCACCAGTATTAGTGCTACCACACCTTGGGAAATTTCCCAAGATCTTGGGAAATCACAACTTCAATTGGGATCTGGGGAATAAGTTTGAAAATCAAGCAAAACCTTGGGAAATATTAACAGGGGAAAGATTTTTTTTTTTTTACATATTTCGAAAAACGCAAACAATATATTATGTGATTAAAATTAATGTGAAAATAAAGCAAAATAATTTTTAAAGTAACAAGGAAAACATTAATTGTGTTAATTCTTTTCTGGTTTCAATTTTTAAAACCACTCATAAATAAATAAAAAATTAGGCTCAATGCTATTCGCATGTCATTTGTGGTAATTTATTTTAGTAAAACTGAAGAATTAAGATTTCAAACGTATAGTCCATTCAATTATCTTTTATTTGGGCTAATTTTGAAAGATGGGTACATGACGTCATTTGCGTGTTTTGTTATGTTGCTGATAACTTTAGGGTTCAGGTTAGGTTTAGGGATAGATTTAGGGTTCAGGTTAGGGTGAGGGATAGATTTAGGCTTGGGTTCAGGTTAGGGATACATTTAGGAATTGTTTTCTTTATTTTTAAACGTTTCATTCTTAATTTTACGGGTCTTGTCAACAAAGATGGCGGCCATGGTAAAAAACGCATACCCATCTCTCAAAATTTACCTTCATTTGATACCTCATTTGGTATTACAAACCCAACAATAATATTTTAAATCGTTTTTTAATCTCAACCTCTCAATTGTGGTACCCGTGTACCAATAGGTGCAGCGCGAGTTAATAATTAAAGAACGAAGTGGCTATTGGTACACGGGTACCATAAGTGAGAGGTTGGGATTAAAAAACTATTTAATATATTATTGTTGGGTTTGTAAGACAAAATGAGGTATTTAATGAAAGATAATTGAATGGACTATATGCTTGTAAACTTAATTCTTCAGTTTTACTAAAATAAACTACCACAAAGGACATCCGAATAGCATTAGTCAAAATGGACCCAGACACGCAGCACCGCCATTCGCACCCGGGTACCATTAGACTCAACGCTCTTCGGATATCGATTTTGGTAGTTTATTTTAGTTAAAATGAAGGATTAAGCAAATTAAATGTCTTCAACTGCCTGTGATTTGTCCCCAGTTAGTAGTTTTGTGGCTAAATATATGCATATAGTATAGGATGTAATCATTGCACGAGAAAAGTGTATGAATATTATGAGTTTCGTTAGCTTTGGGGTTGGAAAATTTGGTAGATGAAGTTTCAGGGTTCAAGAAATTTTTAGAAAGGGATTTCAGGGTTCACAGCTTTCAGTGAGTGGCACCCCTGACTCCAGCTGAAAGTGTGAAAGATGCATAGTAAAGAATCAGTAATGACTGGCAACATCACCGCCTTACTTAATGACTCAGATTGACTGCTAACACATTTGAGTCAAATGGTCAGTGTTGAAACCAACATGCACTCAAAGCCATTCAATGACTTCTTATCAGTTATAGGATTGGATGTATGGCATTTGACACAGCTTTTGGGACGAAAAGGGAGATCACGTATGGGTTTTTAATATATAAAAAAGGCTAAATCTTCTGCAAAATTAGATGTGTAAAGGAGGAGGAGCTAGCCAGATGAGTAAAGGGGGCGGAGTCAGATAGGTTATTGTAATTAGAAGGAGGTACTCTTTATTGTAGGGGCAAAGATTTTGTTTTAAATGAAATACTTCTTTAGTTATATTTATGCCTGGAGTAAAAGTCATTTTTAGCTCTTCCTTTTACTAAGAGCGATCAGCTGGTGTCAATGTTCTAAGAACTTAATGTTTAGCAAGTGTGTAAAGTTTCATTATGGTATTACAAAACTTTAGTATGAAGTGAAAAAACTGGTATGAAATTACAGTTTCTATCAAATAGTTTTGACAACTTGAAATGGGGAGGGGGGTGTCTTTGTATTAGTGTGCCCAAGTTTTTAATACAAATTTAGAAAGAAAATGTTTGAGGGGTGATAGAGCACCTTAATTCATTTTACTTCTATCAGTCTATTTATCTTTATTTACCTTGAAAGATATCAGTAGTAATGTACCATAATAATACTATGATATGTAATTGTATTTTGAACATAAATTATTTTAACTTAAAAATTCAGCTTGTAATATATTTTGTCAAAGACATTTATTGCTAGGCTCTTGATTTATAAGATTTTCGGTTAAGTAAACTTTTGCATTACTTTCACTGCCAGAAGAACCCACACTAGAAACTTCAAATACAGTACCCACATCCCAACAGCCACCAGAAGCTGAAAAACCACGGGCAGCTGAACCTCCCCGTGAAGTGGAGAGACCAAAAGAATCCCAGAGGGACACTGAAGGTTGGTAACTGGTCACGTTGGTTTTAAACACGTTTCACTCTCGGCACATGGTCATGCTTATAGCTTGTGCAAACCATGCTTCCACAATGACTTTAGGAATGTTTTTTTTGTGCAAGTCCCTTTGACATGCCAAGCTACAGAGATTATTGTTTAGATATTTTAGAAATACTTGTGTGCCTTTCATAAATGTTGTCATTTCTATCTAAATTATTTATAAACTGACATTTACTGGAATTAATTATTCATTTACCACAAAATTCAAACTTGCACTTTAAATATTAAAAACTATAAAATTAACTGAGAAACTGAGCAAAACATTGCAAACTATACATTGCACTTTCCCCTTTTCTAATACCTTTTAATATTTTTAATACTTTCTAAATAAGTCATCTCAAATGTATGACTAGTGCTAATTTTTCAATATAAATATGGAAAATCTCTTGGCAGGGGAGGATAAATGATCTGTTGTAACTGATTCTTCACAACCTTGTTATCACTAAACTAAAGCATTTTTGATGTTGCTATGCTGTAGTTGCATGATAGTTATGTCGCTATTGTTGTTTAGTAAGACGAAGTAGACCACAAGAAGACAACAATCAGCTGCTTGAGGGAAGCAGAAGCTCCTCATCTTATCAAGGTAGGATCACTAGTCGCTTTGCTTGGCTTACTAGTTTTTCTCATTTATGAAATACTCGGTGGACATAAATTCACACCCTATCTAATTTAACAGTCTCTTGTCCAATATATTTCTAGTTAACGTGTTTTCAAACCATTGACATTTATCATTCCTGATATAAAGTTACAAATATTTTTTTATTTGAACGGTTGTATCTTAAATTTTTTATTTTTACAAAAGGAAGTAAAAATATTGAGAGGGTTTTTCCTGGTATTCTGGCTTTTTATTAATTTGCTTAGTCAATAACTTTTTTTTTGGATTTCCTTATTACTTGCTTTAGTGTACAAATAAAGTTTATGAAATGCTTTAGTATTGAAGTGAGTTCCTTCATTCTTGCTTTACTATCCAAAACAAGCGCTTTAGTGTAAAATAACTTATTATAACCAGCTATCGCTGTGTTTCTCCTTGTAAGTGTCTGCACTGCAGCTCAGTTTCTCAAACATTCCTGCCTAACGGAAGTTTTCATTATATCCATCGATAGAAAGCTTTTTACCATCACCTGAAAAAAATATGTTTAACAGATAGCTAATTTAAATTTTATACCAAAGCATATAATGAAACATAGCAATGAAACATTGACACACATAGAATTTCTGCAAAGACATAGTTTTAATGCCAGTAAACGTTCAAGTTGCCATTATTAAATATTAAAAGTAATTTTAAGATGAAAGGAATGAAGAAATGGCTATAGGAGATAAACTATTTTTATAGGTATTACTTTGTTATGATGAAACAAAAAAAAATGTTAAATACTTTTTGGTGTTAACCCTGTCTCTGCTGTTGGTGACCTTAGAGCCCCAAGCACCAAAGGAAGACAAGTTGCTGGGCCAGCTGGCTGACAAAGTGGTGCAGACGGTCATTAGCGATGCCCTGTCCGTTGCACGACGGGGTAAGGGGCAGCAGACACTAACGGGGACCGAACCCTTGCAGCAGCACTTGCATGAAATGGGTGGCCGGATCAGTTATGATAAAACTAATAAAGCTCGGTGTTCTTCCCCAATATTGGAGGATAGTTATATTAGATTAGTTGAAATGAGAAATTCGCACGGGGCCAGTAGCTCTCAGTCAGATCAGTCTTCTGACAGAGGTAAAAAACTCTCGCAGGAACAGGATAGGTGTGAAGACGCTGCAGGTGCATCCACAGAGGAAATGGGGTGGTGTGAGGCTGGAGCTTCTAATCCAGAAGATTATATTACTCTCCAACTTGATCCAATACAGCTATACCATGGTCAATCTGAAGGAGGGAGTATCAAGGTAAAATTCACCATTCAGTCCACTGTAAGGAGACGATTTAGAGCTGACTACAATAGAGGTGGTCTCATTGAAGGAATTTATGCTTCTGTTTCTGAACCAATCATTGATCACATTGACTGCAGCAGTGTTGGTGGACCTGAACTGGCCGTTGGAAATAGTTTGTGCGTTGATCAACTCAGATTCATAACTCGAAAGAGAGGAAAACATAAATGGTGTGAAGCTGTAAACCCAGAGGAATTCAGATCAGAAGTTACTGGCGCACTCCCAGAATTGGATCCATTTGAACAAAATGTGAGTGCCATAAAACAATACTCGCAGAAACAAAGTTTAGGTCATGAGAAAACCCCCATCATAATGGAAGCTGCGGGTGGAGATCAGAGGAGAAAGGGAAATGAGTCATCAAAAGCTAAAAATAACCAAGCTGAAAATAATTCAAAGAGTTCCAGAACTGTGCAGACTGAGAACAGCAGTTGTTCATCAGATTTCCCCATCCAGGCAATGAACTCTTCTAGTCTCAATCTCACTCTGTCTTCTTATAAAAATACCAGTCAAGAACTGAAAGAGAATGATTTGATGTTTGCTGATGAAGGATGGGATGAGGATGTTTTGCAACAGGCTGTTCAACAAACCATTGCAAAGAAAAGCATTCCTCAACCAGGACGATTAACAACATCCAAATACAAAAACCGTCATTCACAAAAAAGAACTTTAAAAAGGAAGATTAAAATCATTGGTCCACCTCTGTCTCCCGTAAAAGAGGAGACCCATGAAACCAACAGGGAAAAGATGACAGTAATTGGGGAAGAGCTTAATGACAGTTTTGATCACCTCCTTTCAACTGTTGGCAATCTGAATTCTCCCAATGGGCCTTTGAATTTAAAAGATTTCATTGGAGCTGTACCAATAGCTTGTCAAGAAGATTATGACACTCAAAGTGATGGGTGGACCTGTAGAGAAGAAACTGAAAGGGAACCTACTCTGTCACTGCATGAGCAATACAACTCAGGATTAACCAACTTGAAACAAAAGCCTTTCACAGGAAAGAGTTCACATATGATTGACAAAATAGATTCCAACATGGGCAGTGGCAATGAAGAGTTGGAAAATGTTTGTCAATTAAACAGCAATCTGGAAACTGAGTTGAACAACATCCATACTGTTGGTTTATTTGAGGAAAAGTATTTCCCGGAAGAGAGAGTTTCAGATACAGCTGATACTCTACTTGATGCCTTTAGCATGAAAGGAATTCTGTCTGTGTTAAGTCATGATGACTACTGTATAGCAAAGGAATATCAAGGAAAGACAGAAGCCACAGTAGAACTCAGCTCTAAAGAAACTACTTTTAGTGCGATGAAGGCTAAAGACTTTATAAAAAATGAAAGATTATTGAAAGAAGTTGAACCAGTTTTGCCTTCTGAAAATTTGATAAGTAATCTCAAAGCAAGTGACCTGGAAACAAAAGAAACATTCCTTGATGAAGTGGTATCATATTTGCCAAAAGAAAATCTGTCAGATGATGAAAGCATTGATCAGAGGAAAGAAACTTTGATTGATAAAATAACTGATCACTTGGAGAAAAAAGAAACTTTGATTGATGATGTAAGTACTAATCACTTGGAGAAAAAAGAAACTTTGATTGATGATGTAAGTTATAATCACTTGGAGAAAAAAGAAACTTTGATTGATGGTGTAAGTTATAATCACTTGGAGAAAAAAGAAACTTTGATTGATGGTGTAAGTTATAATCACTTGGAGAAAAAAGAAACTTTGATTGATGGTGTAAGTTATAATCACTTGGAGAAAAAAGAAACTTTGATTGATGGTGTAAGTTATAATCACTTGGAGAAAAAAGAAACTTTGCCCAAAGAAACTCTTATTGATGACATACAATCTATCCAAAGTAAATTGAGGGGGGGAAAGCTGGCACAGCCAAACATTTCACATCTTGATGAGGGACCTATTCAAACTAGTTCGCCTAAGTTAGGCAGGAGTTTGTCATCCAAAGGAAGTCCTTTTAAAGATTACCCAAAAAAGCTTGGCAAATCTGAAGAGACGCTATTAGACATTATGCCTTTGAACTACCACAGTGCTAAAGTAGTGGCTAAATCTCAAGAAGAGTTGGAAGAAATTAGAGATGATATATATCTTAAAAAGTCCCTATCTCGAACAGTCTCTTTAGGTCCACATCATAAGAAGAAAAAAACATCCAGCATATCGGCAAAACGTAATGCAAAATCAAAGGAAACAATCATTGATGATGCCATAACTGGGAGCTCTTCTAAAGAAAAAATGTCACCATCACAGTTCGTTTTGGACAGATTTAATTTAATGCTTCATAATGATATGATGTCGTCAACCAGCTCTAGAAGTGTTTTCAGAGCACCTCCGATAGTGGCATACCCTATAACATCAATTTCTATGCCACCTTTGCCCGATACCACCGATGTACCAAGCATTTCTGATACAGAAAGTCATCAGAGAACCCAACGTTCCAACAATCCACCAAGGGCTGTTGGCAACAATCCTAGGCCTAACACCAGTCCTACATTTAAACAAGGCAGAAGTAGACACAGTAGTGAGGATGGCCCTGATGGAGCAGCAGGGGATAGGCTAACAAAGAAAAGATGGGCACCTAAACAAAAAAGAGATAGAAGAAAACCAAGCCAAGGAAGTGAAGGAGACTATGACAGAGAAGATGAGACATCTCAACGAGGTCATGAGAGAGAAACAATACCTGAAGAGATTTTGAGGAGAAACAGAAAACATGAAAGAGATGCAGATAAAAGATATAGTGATGAAAGAGGAAAAGATGAGGATGAAACTGAAAGGAGGAAAGAGTATAGGTTAGGAAAGGATTCTCAGGCACGCAAGTCTGCAGATGAAGAAAATGTTATTCCAAGGAATGATGATGGTGAGAAAGGTCAACAATTCTTTAAAAACAGAAGAGAAAAAGACCACAGAGAATATGCAAGGAAAAATTATGATGAAGAGGAACATTATAGATCAGATGACAGAAGTGAAAGGCAAACAGACAGAGGACGTGAAAGTAGGCCATATGAAAAGAAAGAAAGATATGAAAGAAGGCAGGATGATAATGGAAGTGATCGGAAAAGAAGTGATAGGCGACGAAGTGAAAAAATTGATTCATTACAAGATGAGAGACTAGACAGGGATGACAAAGGTAGTAGAAAAGATGAGAGATCAGACAGGGGTGACAGAGGGAGTAAAAGACAAGATGAAGAGAGAAGCGATAGAAGAAGAAGAAATGAAAATGTGGATCAGAGAGATTTAAGAGAAGGGAGAAATTATAGTAGGAGAGAGGGGGCGAGTGAAGATCTGGCTGACAGAAGAAGAGGTGAAAGTCTCGAAAGAAGTGATAAAAGACAGAGTCAAGAAAAAATGGAGAGGAAGGAACGATCCAATCGAGAGGAAGATTGGGAAGAAGTCACAGACCAACGTATAAATGAAGCAAAAAGTTACAGAAGACAAGATGAAAGAGATAAGAGAAGTCGGGGCCATGATAGAGGTTTGGAAATAGTAAAATCAATTGCAGAGGGTGCCACTAAGAAAGAGAGGAAAGAAAGAGCTTCACACAATTCTGATTGGAGAGAACAAATACCTTTGGAAGAAACCTTCATACAACTGGAGGAAGATTTTATACCAAGGGTCAGGAGACCTTTATCAGAAAGTAAAGGAAAAGTCTATGTCAAACAGAGAGAGAATCATGATGTCATTAGAACTTCAAATGAACTACAGCATCCTCCAGAACAAATTATTAGAGACCAAAGTCATGATGTCAAGGAAGTGAAGCCACGTATCCAAGTAACTGATGATTGCTTTAATGGTAATGATACAAACAAGAGAAGAAATGAGCCTGAAGATGAATCAGTGAGAAATGATCCGGTAAAGTTTAGAGCTAAGAGAAATGACAGAGAAAAAAATGAAGAAGATGATAATGTGGCAGATGATGGTGTAGGGAGGAGAGGCAGTGGGGATAGATCTAGGAAAAGTGATGTGGATAGAAAAAATTATGACAGAGATCGCACGCACACTGACAGAAGCCTGCATCTTTCAAACATAGAAAAACAAGGGAGCGAGGAAGCTTTGGTCCAAAACAAGTTGACTGATAAAGATGATGCTCCTTATCACCAACTGAGGCAAGATGAAAGGCGCAGACGAAAAGAGAACAGAGATGAGGATGATGATTCAAGAGTGAGTGGACGACTTGAAAAGAAAGCTGATAAAGAAGAGGAAAGAGAAGACAAAAGAGCACACTACAGTGAAAGAAGAAGAGACCAGAAAATGTTGAGAGATGATGAAAGTTTGAGATGGACTGAAAGAGACAAGGAGGAGCAGTTTTCACCTAATTTAAGCAGCAAAGGAAAGGACGAGTTAGAGCAGTATTCACCTTCACATGTCCACAAGCTATCTCCTTCTGATTCATTTATCAGAAAGGCGGCAGAGAAAGACCCATTACTGGATGAACTAAAAATGTCTCTGAGTGTTAGAAAAAGAGGATTGGGCAAGAGATCTCAGTCTGAATCTGGAATGCCTAAAGACAAAGTTCAGGAGAAGCAGAGAGCATCAGAAGGGTATAAATTACCACCGGAGGGAGCTGCTTTTCAAAGAATCGAACATTTATCAACAAAAGCTGAGGACTCTACTTCAAATTTAAAGCAATCTGAAAGCAGCAGTTCCACAGAAGAGTTGCCTCCCATTCCACCAAGAGAGCTTTTATTTTCTGAAGTTCCATCCAGTGTTGACACAGTCAAATTGAATAAGGTAGAAAGTGATGGTGTTGGGGATGCTAAAATAAGACATAATGCCTCAAAAAGACAAAGCAAGCAACAGTTGCCTGATGATAATGAGGCTAGATCTTACAGTCCAGCAAAGGGCAAGAGTGAAATAAGAGACTCAGTCTCATCTCATACAAAATATGCTCAAGAAAATGAACAAGAAGAATTTGATAGAAAAAATCAAAAGAACGTTTCAAAACTGAAAAGCAGAAGTTATGAGAAAACTGAGGACTATCCAGAGTATAAGGGAAAAGATGAAAGAAAGGGACAGTCAAAAATAAACAAGGAGAAAGTGGCTGATGACATGGAATATAATGATAATAATGATGATAAAGAAAAGTCTGAAAGAAGAGCTACTTCTAAAACAGAACGTAGAATTTTCAATAAGAATGAAGACCATCCAGACCTTACTAAAAGACCTCAGAGAATGGAGTCTACATCAAGAAGTGAGGAAGACATACCAGTTGATAAAAAAGAAAAACCTGAAAGAAGAGAGAGAAGAGAAGGACCTATTTCCAAAGGTAGAAGTTATGACAAGAATGAAAATTACCCTGATCATAAAAGAGAAATGAGAAGGGAATCTCCGTCAAGAAGCTTGGAAAATGCACCTGTTGATCACAGATCTCATGAAAGGGGGCGTCAAACAACGCTTGAAATCAAAGAGAGAAGAGATGTTCCAAGACCTAGAGAGAGGATTTCCAAAATTGAAGACCAATCTGAATATAAGAGAAAAGATGAAAAAGGCACAGACGGGAGACGAAACAGTGATCTCTTGAGAGAGCCAAAAACATTTGAAATTCCAGAGCTAAGGGAGAAAAGGGGAGAAAAACGTGAACTTGAACCATACCTTTATGCCAGGGGAAGGAGAAGCGGAAGAATACCGAAGAGACTCGATATTAGTCGAGAAGACACTCCAAATGAAGAATCTGAAAATGAGGTTCAAAAACTTGACCTTGACACATTAATTCCTGACAATCCCATAGAATTAACCATGGATGACAACAACAACAGCAGCAGTGGGGCTAGAGAAGAGGAAACACCAACCCCAGCAAAGAAAAGTATTTTTAATCTGTTTAGTTGTGTTGGGGGGAAAAGTTCAGAGGGATTTAAGAAGAAGAGCAAGTCCAAAAATCCTTCCAATGCATACTATGATGAAGGTGAAAAAAGAAAAATTAAAAAGCTTACCAGCAAAGAAAAAGAGAAGGACGAAAAAACAAAGCTTTATTTCCATGAAACGGAGGGACCCGTCATTCCGGAAGATAAGATTGAATCCAATGAAGATGAGTTTAAATTAACCGCTCCTGAGCTCCCAATGGTTTCACACTTGGAAAGTGAACCGAGAGGCAGAAGATATCAGAAAAAGTTGAATCCTCCTGAGACTTCCAAGTCAATATTAATTGAGCCTTCAGAAGTAAGTGATATCTTGGGAGCAGATTTTGATGAAGATGTTGATGAACTTCCGTTGGGCACATTTAAAAGATGGCATGATGATAGGGTGGAAGAACCTAAGTTGTCAAGCTTCATGTCTGAAAAAAGGGCAGAAAATAAATTCAACTCATTCAGAAGCTTTGGCAGACGACCTCTTAGATTAAATGAAGTTCCACAAAACCACCAAAGGGAAATACAGGAAGATGATCACCTTGAAGAGGGGGATAAAAGTGAGGACTTTTCTATAGATTATAGTTTTATGACTGATGATGTAGATGGTGCACTAGATTCAGTCAATATTGATCCCAGCATTGTGAATAATGAGCCAATTAAATTGCTAGGTGGCTGTCCAGATCCAAGTGCCTACATGAATGACTCTGCAGAAGATCACTTTTTTATCCCTGCTCCAGTAACTAAAATTAAAAAATCACAGTCTAGTTTTTTATCATCAAAAGCTTCAAGAGAACGTCCAGATGCACAAATCTCATATGGGAAAAGAGCTCCTGAGATAGATCAAGATTTTCAAATCAAAAGTAAAGATCTCAGATCTTTACAAAATGTTGACATGGTAGGTGTAGAAAATGCTCCTGCTCAGCCCTTATTGATTAGTGTTGACCTAAATGATATGGATGGTGGGCAGCCACTGTCGCAGACTAGTGCACAAGAAACCCTGCTTGAAGCTCAGAATGCACATTCAATAGAAATTACATTAGAACCGCCTACTCCTGAAACAACATTGGATGACATTCTCCTGGTTCATTATGATGATACATTGAAACACAATGCCGGCAAAACTGGGGAACTGATCAACTCTGATGATTTACAATTTCCTCCTCCCCCTGATGAATTAGATCTAAGCTATAATCATCCTGCTTACCTACTGAACACCTCAGCCCCCGCTCATTTTGATGTAGACAAACTTGAGCAGCATGTCCATAAAAATAATTTAGAGCCAAATTATGATCCTCAAGGGGAACTCAATGACTCTTACTTATTTAACAATTCATTTGATCCATCTTTTGAATCTCCGGACATGTTGTATCGCAGAAAACACAGGACAGTATCATTTGATGAAAGATTAACATTAGGTCAGCACTTGCAGGTTGATGAGCATAGACCAAGTGGTTCATCATTGATAGCAGAGCCCATAACCAGACCGAGGTCAAGCTCCACCACCTCAAATCCTCTGACGTATGAGCCTTGGCGTGTTAAGGCATATAATAAGCATAATCGCTCCTTGTCTGTTAGTGATATGATACATGGCAGAGGGGGGTCTCGTCCCCGTAAGTCCCAGTCCATTGGCGAAATTTTTAACAGCACTGTTGCAAGTAGTGTTGCCCGGCGCAGAGCTCGAACTCTGGCATCTAGTGATATTACGTCGCGCATGTATCAGCCGCGGCAGCGTAGCCGATCCCGTGCATTGCTAGGGGATGCCTCGTTTGGTTCTGTTGCCCCAATCAGGCAGCGATCCTTCTCCGGCTTTGATCATGCTACCTCTGCAGGCTCTGTCGGTAATGCCATCTTTTTTTAAATTTCCCTTTCTATGCATGCTTGCGCCTCGGGGCGCGACGCTAAAGATGCTATAACTGATTATGCTCAAAGATCCAACGGATCATAACATTTCAGCTCTGCTATCTAACCAAAATTACAGGGAGAAGATGTATTTTAACTTAGCGAAAGCTTTTTAAATTCAAGCCTTAAAATCTTGATAACCAAATCTAATATAGTCAGATATTTAAAAACCTGTAAGGTGTTTCTTGTTTTTTAAATGAAAGATCTTTTATAGCAATCGAATGTCAAAATACTTCCTCCCTTATTTTTCTCAAAATCTTTGAATAGCTTAGACAAAAAAAAAAATTGTCAGTGTGAAAGTATATTAGACTTAGACCTAGCTAATTTACTTCTATATAAGAGGCCAGTAAGTGACTTTTAATATTGTTCCAGTTCAAATGTTTATTTTCCTTTAGTCATCAAATAGTTTAGTGTTATATGTTTGTCATCACAACTGTATAAATCTGTGATCTGTTAGGAACTAACATATTCATATTAGGAAAAAGATATACGTGTAACTTTAAGTAAAATAAATTAAATCCAAATCAAATTCTTAGAGATATATACTTTTAGAAATTGTGGACATCTGTAATTGTCCTTAGCTTAACAACTCCCATAATCATATATTCTTATATATATATTTATATATGTGTTTAAAAAAATATTTTTTTTAGAAAATGTAATTTACATTTTAATCTGTAACTATTAGATAAAAAATTTTTTTTTTGCTTCAGTGTACAGAATGTCTACCTTAATTAACTTTGACTATTTAAGAGGGTCACTGGGATGATAAACTGGTCAATGGCTAGATATACTTGGAAATACCTTCTATATATTCAGTGATGTATTCACAGAGCTTTACAATTATAAAAAAAATGCTGTTATGAAGATATAATCTGGCCACCCATTTAAGTGTCAGTCCCCGTTCCTGTATTTTACACAATTTATATGCATCAATAATTTTATTACACCCTTGTTTTTGTTTAACATACTATTATAATGGCAAGGGGCTTGCATAAGTAATGCTCTAAACATAGCTGCTACTGATAACATCACAGTCCATTATTAGCCATTAAAATTGTTTTTGAGTAGTATCTTGAATTTTTTGTATAATGGGTTGTGAAAAAACATTACCTAACAATATTTTAAAAAATTAAGTCATTCATTTATATCCTGGTCTTTGGATACAATCTTCACCACAAATATTAACTTTTCATTGCATTAGCTGCACACATTCCGTATTTAGGCTGTCCAATTTTCTCATTAATGCATATAATCTACTTTATTTTATATTATGTTTTTAACTTTCTATGAAATGTGTTTGTTCAGGCTTTGTGGTTAAAAATGATGTCTTTAAAAAAATAAAAACCACTCTTTGGCCACTTAATTAATGCCTTACCTATTTACTTTGTTGTCTGTTTTACAAACACTGGTTCACCTGTTTTCTAACTCTAACAAGCTTAATGTTTTCTTTTGTCCTCAATCAAATTGTATTGTCTTATACAAACCAGAAAGCTCATCAAATGAATTTGATTTATCATCTGAAACGGAATCTGAGAGTTTTGGTACTGCAGGTTTTCAAAAAATTTGGTCATTATTTTTCTTCAGTTTAAAAAATCTCACCTATTTCTGTTAAAATGTTGAATTTGTGCAGTTTTACTTTTTATTGTATTACTTGTATTTTGCTTAGCTTTTTGTTGCCTTGCTTTTCTTATTAGAACTAATCTGAGATCCAATTGTTATTTTTCAATGCTTTACATTTAGAACCAGCAATGTCTCAAGCATTATATAAGATGAAAATTTTAAAAGTAAAAATAGCTAGAAGTTAATGTGATCAGTACAAATTAAAAAATTTATTTAAATACATAACTAACTAATTTGCCTCCAATTAAATTTTATTTTTGTTGTTTTTTTAAATATCATTTGTTGTTATTGCATCCTGTGCATTTTGGTTTGCATTTATTGCATGTTTTGACAGAACCGACTAGTGTCAGTGTGAAAAGGTCAGAATCTGAGAGACACCCTAGTAAAAACCAACAACGTAAGTTTGCTAATACTTTGCCAAGACAGAGGGCTCATTTTCACTTCACAGTTCCAACAATTTTATGTTTCTTTGTAAATTACTCATTCTTCTCTAGAGTACACTTACTTTTTTATGATAAGATCAATATGGTTATATCTTAGAAATCTAGATTCTGAAATTAAGTTCTTATTCTATCTGTCAGCTTCCCTTTATAGTTTAAGTTCTTTATTTATTCCATTCAGCTAATGAAAGAAAAAGCCTTGAAAGCAATTCTATTATTTAACATTTTTTAGATGGCATTACCCTTTGCACAATTCAAAAAGTCAAAAGTGAATCTTAAAATGAATCTTGAAATATAACGTTTATGCACGTAATATATATTATAATGTTATTTTCAGTGGATGTCAAATGTTTAATTATAGCCTTGATAAAGTAATAGTGGATTTATGTAATAAAATAAATTATGCTTTTAATTTTGTTAAATTTCTTAGTTGGTTTTTTTTACATTTGTTTTTCAATTATAAAGAAGTTGTAGAGGAGGTGGAACGTAAAAATGAAAGGTCAAAATCTGACCGTCGCCAACTACAAAGTAAGTGCATGGTGTTTGATTTATTTTAGATCTTGCAAGGAATGCATGCTATAGCCTGTTTTGAATGTTTATGAGGATATATATGGTGAACTATATATACTACTAGCATATTTAAAAGGAGACAATAAGAAGCAACATATTTTGGAATAAATTGTTCCTTTTTTAAAATTAATTGGTATTTATGATGATTCAGTAAAAACATAAATGGGTGACTATAAAAGTAATTTCAAATACTTTTTAAAATGTAATAGCTTTTTTTAAAATTATCTTTATAAATATAACATATTGTTGGGCTTGTTACTAAATAGTTGTTTGCTCTATTTTTTTACATGTGACTTTTTAAAATAATAGAATTTACACATTAAGTAAAGTTTAAATCACTTTTAACATATTGATTGAAAATCTAAATTTTATTTTTAAAAAAGCTTGAAATACAGAATTTTTTTCTGAATTTTTATTTAAGATAAATTAGCAGTATGTTTTCAGTTTTAACAAAGTGCCTAACGACAACAGAAATTTAAGTTAAATGATCATTTTTTATTACAGAAGAGTTAGGTGATGCCAAACCAGCATCTCCATCCAAGTCTGACACCATGAGGTCTACAGACAGTGCAAGTGGGGGTGAGACACTTGAAGACAGAAGTAGCAAGGAGGTACAACTTAATTTAGCACTTCTCATTTCCATTTCTACAGATCCAAAAACTCCTGCAAATTAACAGAAATGGCAGGATCTGAAAACTGGATATATGTGTAACTAAAATATCAAATTGATGCCGCTTGCTTTAATTCAAATATCCAATTGATGCCACTTCCATTAATTTAAATATCCAATTGATGCCGAATCCTTTAATTCACTCTATTCAATTTTAGAGAGAGTGGCTAAAAAAATATTTTTTTAGGGGTTTTAAAGTCTAGAAATGATTTTAATTGTAGTCATTTCTTTTTTCTTATTAGGGCTCTCCTACCAAAGAGCACCCATCTCCTACAAAGGAGAAGAAGAAGAAGAAAAAGTTCCGCATCCCATCATTCTCCAAGAAGAAGAGCAAGGAAAATAAAGAAAGTGCCATCTAGAACTAAAACCGCCATGTCCATTTTGGCTGTGCTGGCCGTGTCATCTCATTGTCATGTTGCATAGCTTGCCTTATTTCTTCTATTCAGCACATGGTTAACATCACAGCTTATTATTGGGCTTTTGAATGAACTTAGGTGGTACGTGTTCAATTGTAAAGTTGATGTCAACTCATTCATTAACCAGCTATATGTTCACTGTTATCAAATTCATTTATGAGTTTGGTGGGCTGTTAAGAAATTTATTTTGGCAACTCATCATAAGTTCATTAATTTTATTATTTCATTAATTGAATGGCCAAAGTTATTAGTAAGGTAATAATTTGCAGTTAAAAAATTTCCACCTCATTTGATATCCACCCCAGCTTTTTGCCTCAGTGTTGAGTTTCTGTGTGATAAGAATTTTATTTTGTATAACTTGTGAGGATGTTTGGCTTAATGTTTGCCTGATTTGATATGATGTTTACACAATGTTTACTCCTAGATTTTCTGTGGACTACTTTAAGTCAAAAGTATGCAAACATTAATCCTAGATTATGTACATTTTTTAAATTCCAATTGTCCAATGTATGTAGTTAGGACTCTACAAGATTCTGTTGTTAATCTATGTTGTTTTTGTTTTGTTTTTTAATTTCTTTTGTCTACTAATTGTTATATTAAAAATTCTAGCAGATCATCTAAGCCAAAACATAGGTGTGAACACCGGATTTGATATTTAATCTGAATTTTTTTTTTCTCAATACTTTAGTTGAAATTATGTTAGATTAATAATGGATCTAGCATTATTTCATTATGTAAAGGAACCAATCAATTAAATATTTGTCAAAATGCGTTTATATTTGCTGCTTTGTATAATTTTTTGTTTGAAAGCAGTTAGACTAGGAAATGGGAGAGATGAGCTTCTCTACTTAAATCAGTCAAGTATTTTATCTTTTATAATATCATCCACTTTCTCTACTTAACCTAGATGAATTTAAGTTCATTATATTAACAATTATTTGCCAGAGTTTTGTGTGATTTAAGAATAAAATGTCAAGTGATATGGCTATGAAAAGTAATTGTGTTTTTTCATTGTTGGAATTTTTCACTTTTACCAATTAGCTTTATAGTTAACCTTGTGATGATTATCCTAAATTGTCAAGACATTGTAAATGACCAATCACATCTAGGATTGTGTACAATCACATCCCTACTGAGATATGCAGTTGTGATAAGTTGTCAGTTATTTCAACTTGTATCTGTGAAGGCCTTTGATGTTGGCTAAGAGGGTGTGGGGTGCTGGGTTGACAATGAAATGATTGTAATAAGATACCATAAAGGTCTGCTATATCTTGCCCATAGTCTGCCATGACTTTGTTGATGCAGCCTCTTTGTTTTCTTAGCTTCTCAAGGAACAGTTGCTCATTATTTTCAAGATTAAACTTAAAATGCTGCCGAAGTTTTCTCCTTCATTTTTAAAAAAAATGACAGTAGAATTTTTATTTCTAGAATGGCTAGACAGCTTCCCCATTCAATGACTAGACAACTTCCCTATTCAATGACTAGACAACTTCCCCATTCAATTTTAAATGGCTAAGTATTTCTTTATTTGAGATAACACATTTAAAATAAATGAACTCATTGCTATCTGAATAGAGATGAAAATTAATCTAGTCTACTAAAGGGTAGCAAGTCATCAGTTCTGCTATAATTAACTTAAACAAAGGTGTGATGAAAGGGTACCAGAAGTAGCAAGTCATCACAACTCATTCCTTGTGGCTCCATTTTTTAAATTTGATTATATGCAGCATCTCATGAGTAAGCAATGTCTTTCGTTTTTGCATTTCATTGTTGACTGTGTGGAAAAAGGAGAAAGTTATTATGCCCTGACAGTTGTAATTACAGTAGTCCTTATATTAAGACAATACATTTTTTTTTACTCTTCATGATATATAAATTAAAAAAATTAAAAAGAGCACATATTACTAAATCTTATTTATACCTCGCTTATCCTCAATCACCAGCTGTAGATATTCACCTAATGCTTTATGTGTAATGTAGCTTTTTATGTGAGCTTGTCAATGTCATATGTTTTGGGATTAGCTTTATTGTCATGGCAAATGTCAAGTCTGTATAATGATGAGTGTCAGTGTCCAGTTTTCTACAATATTTTTCTTCCATCTTCTTATATATAAATATACTGAAGATAACTGTGAAGCCCCTGTGGGAAGACTGATTTCCCCCTTCCATTTGTAAATACTCTCATTTTTTTATTCGTTTATTATAGCAGTCGGTTTTTAATTATTTTTAGTTTTATACATCCCAGGGTTGTTATTCTTTGAACCAAGCATAAGGTTCCTCCTTTTTTTTTAACATTCAGGTGTGTATGCCATGTTCAGTATTTTTACACTGTTATTCCTTTGAGTGAACCTATTGTAAACAAACTTGCTAGTGTTTAAGGTCTCTTTCATTCAATAAGAGAAAATCTGCTTTGCTGAACATAATTTAATATTTATTGTTACCTCTGGACTGTTGTTAATTAAGCTTACTTTTTGTAATTTAAATAAATAATAGCACTAAGAAAGAAGTCAGTATTTCACTTCATTACTTCATTGTTACAATTAAAATTTATCAAACAAGAATGTATTCACTCTAATAACTACATTTTTCTTATTCAATATTTTAGATCAACTATTTTCTAACCATCGATTATATAGCTTGTGATGTTAGAACTCGGTCGAGACATTCAGTCTCAGCTCACAATTAATGCATCAAAATAGAAATTGTTTTTGTAGATTTTTTTTGTCAGTGCATAATTTGGTTGGTGCAGCAGTTCAGATCTTGCACTTTTGACTCGATCAATGTTTATAATTTGTTTTTATCATTTATTTTCATTATGAATATACAGATTATTTTATGTTGCATACGAGGTTGTGTAAGTCATTTATAGGCGCAAGTAATGTTTAATCATTAAAATACAATATTGAATTACATGTTTTTGCTATAATTTTGTTTTAAAGATAAATTATTAAATCTTACAACTAAACTTATTTTACTCCCATATATATGTATTGCAGAAGTTACAACCAGACTGGTCCTTACTTAACATCTGCAGGGACATAAAAAATGTTAATATCTCAACTCAAATTCCATATTTTATTAAGGGTGGACAAGTACCAGAGTAGAAGATGGTCAAAGTTCAGCACTGCAACAGAGTAGAAATACAACCATTTTAAAAACAATTCTAGGAGCTTAAACTTGAAGGTTGAAAAGTGATGTCCGTTTCCTCCCCTGAAAGATCCAGGGATGTATCAGTTGTTTTGTCTTTAAGTAGTTTTATTTCTATATAGCTGTTCAACCTTTCTTACTACTGCGTACACACAGCTTGATAAGCAGTTCAGCACTCATGCAGGCAAAAAGATGCTGTGTTGATAACTATCAGCTCTACTAGACCATACAAGGTGTAATCCCTGAACTATGGATCCTATACAAATATATGGACTTTGCTGGCTTTTCATGTCCTTTCAAATTTAACAAATAAATGTATTTACTTTTTATCGGCTAGAAAGAATATGAAGAGGCAAACCATTTGAAAAACTCCTATTGATCTGACTGGTGAGAAAAAGCTTTTAGTCAATCTGTAATGCTGTGTCTAATAAACTTTAAAAATTAAAGGAGGTTTTCTTTGCAATCAATGTGTTTCCTTAACAATTTCTTAACTGCTACCCACTGCAAGTTAAAATGAAGCTTGCAAAATAAACAATTAGAAAGTGACAGGATTTTCACTCAAAATTAAGGTCAAGTACAGAGGGTTGAAAGCTATTTTTTGTAGTGGCAAAGGCATGAAAGCCAAAACACAAACACAAATATTTTTTTGGGTTGCAATAATTGTATTTGAATATTTATAACTAAAAAATAGTAAATTATACACGATTTGGACAATTAAATGGTAGGCTTTGGATGTGAAAGACTTGACAGAGTAATTTTTAAGGAACACCTGAAATAACTGCCAGTTTTATGCCTTGCAGATTTGAGCAATGTATTCAAATGTTCAATGAAGGTTGTCATTACTATTTGAAGTTGAAGACTACTAGAAACACGGGCATAAGAGCCAGATCAGAACACACAGGCATAAGAGCCAGATCAGAACACACACAGGCATAAGAGCAGAACACACAAATACTGTTTGAATAGACATTTAAACTGGAGGCTTTGTGTTGATAGTGAAAGACTTGACATACCATTATTTATAACACCTGAAAAAAACATTAAACATATTACAAAATAGTTCCAAAAAAAATTACTTAACATGTTAAATAAATTTACTTATATTTTAAAGCAAGCCAGGCATACAAACATTTTTATACCCCCCTCCCCCCCAACCAATCCACATGTAAATTTTCACACATTCAGTGTGACAAATATCTATAGAGTTCACTTGTGAAAATATAAAGAAAAGAGTATGACAAACATCTAGAGAGTTCACGTGTGACAATATAAAGAGAACAGTTTGACAAATATCTAGAGAGTTCACTTGTGGAAATAGAAAAAACAGTATGACAAACATACGGTATAGAGAGTTCACTTGTGAAAATACAAAAAAAAACAGTATGTCGATAAATGGGAAATATTGCAGTCATAAATTTATAGTCTTTGAAAATAATTAGAAATCATGGATTTCACAGATTCTTAGGGGACAGGGTTTATGAGAGATATAAATATATATGCACTTTCAATTCAGGATAATTATTACGGAATTTTTTGCAAATATTCACATTCTCCCAAGACATCCCCCCCCACCTTCCCCCTCAGCTCTTATGTAATATATGGATGGCCTATTACTTTGCAATGGCATATCCCTTTTCAGAGTAAATGAATGTGATTCTTTACTCATTGACTCAAATTTCCCCTATAGTAAGTTCATGGGGCTCAGATCATTCTCTTTACATGAACACATCGCTAACATTCCAAAACTTTTATATTGATCATTTTTGTTTTTTAAAATCTGACAGTACAATTAAAGTAGTACAATACAAAAACTGGTTTAGAAAACTACATTTAAAATATTTTTATATTTGTTTTGATTTAATTAATTCAGGTACCGGTATGTACGACAGTCGTGTACAATTTGAAGATGTAAATAAACCTCTCAATGGAATCCTGATAGGAAACAACCTTGTTACATAAAACAGATTCATAATTTATAAAAGAAAAATGCTCATCTTAGGATCAAGCATTATTGCGGTAATATGAAAAATTTAATTTAAAAAACAGCAACCCCATTAGCAAAACTATCAAGTCGCCAGATGAAAATAAAATACTTCTTTTGATAGGAACAAATGTTTTAAAAAAATTCTTTTATTCTTTTTCTTAATCATGTTTTATGGGTAAAATCATTGGGTTTTTCTTAATCATGTTTTATGGGTAAAATCATTGGGTTTTTCTTAATCATGTTTTATGGGTAAAATCATTGGGTTTTTCTTAATCATGTTTTATCAGTAAAATCATTGGGTTTTTCTTAATCATGTTTTATGGGTAAAATCATTGGGTTTTTCTTAATCATGTTTTATGGGTAAAATCATTGGGTTTTTCTTAATCATGTTTTATGGGTAAAATCATTGGGTTTTTCTTAATCATGTTTTATCAGTAAAATCATTGGGTTTTTCTTAATCATGTTTTATGGGTAAAATCATTGGGTTTTTCTTAATCATGTTTTATGGGTAAAATCATTGGGTTTTTCTTAATCATGTTTTATGGGTAAAATCGTTAGGTTTTTCTTAATCATGTTTTATGGGTAAAATCATTGGGTTTTTCTTAATCATGTTTTATGGGTAAAATCATTGGGTAAGACATTAAAGACTTCTCAGCTGTGTTGTAAAAAAATAGTTTTGAGTTATCAGAAATGTTTAAAAAATGTCATTAAAACAGGCAATGAACTAAAGATTAGTTCCAAGAGCAAAAGAAATCAGACAAATGTAGTAAGAAAATTTGACTAATAAGATTAAACAGCTGTAATAATAAAATCTATTGTAAACAACTAATAATATAGCAAGGCACTATTGCTTCCATACAATATTCCAACAAATTCGGTTGAACTTGTATTAAATATTCACTGGCCATTTATTAAAAACAGTTACCCCAGTCAGCGGTTGGACAAATCTTCATCATTCAAATCAAAATATTAACACTTCCAGACTTCCACACTTTGCACAAATTATGCTAATGTTTTTTCATTCATCTTAAATCAAAACATTTCATATCATAATCTCTATTCCTTTTTTTTCACCATCTACATCTCCTGCCTTCACAAATAAAACCTTTACCAAAAAAATCAAGAAAGCTATTTTAAACAATTTAAATGATACATTTTGTAAATTTTAAAAACAAATTTTTATTTTACTATTTCCCTCCCATCTCACCTATGTACAGTATTGGATGAAAATGGTGACTTTATGCAAATCTTATGAAAAGTATATGACCTGATAAAATCAATTAACATATGTTTTATTTGCGGTTTCAGAAAACTTGATATGATAGGATGCTATATTGTTTTAAATAATTAACTTTTAAAAAGTAGGATTTTTAAACATTTATAACCAAATTATTCTTGTAACAAACAATGATTTTTATTTTACAAATTCAAATAAAGATATGATAGTCTCTGTTATGTAAGTTACAAAATTAAAACTTCTTGTGTTAAATATGAACCACATAACTCAGAATAGTTTAGCACAAATTACGTCGTCCAGTACAACCATTCATTTCAATGAACAACCAAAGCTTTAAAATGTGATCTAAACATTGCTTTTTGGGTGTAATACAATCATGGCTGGTAAGTATGATTGAACACCAACAAAGGGTTAATGATACAAGTATAGGTATTATAGGTATCACACATTGCAATATGCAAATGGTCCCATTAACCAAATATTCTGACATCAATGAAATATACAAAAAAAATTTTTTAAAAATTAATGATTTTTTAACTGCAACACAACTTTTAAATATGATAAAAAAAATTGTAAGAAGTTTCTTTAAAACAATATTGTAACATTTTCAAGAGAACTTAATATAAAGGGTTTCAAAAAGTTTTTGGATAAGAATCATTCTTGACATTAATTTTAAACAAACATGCCATATAATAAGTGACTAAAAGTAGTCTGTGGTTTATAAAAACAATGTTTGAAACCAATGCACACAAAACAAGACAACATCATCATATTGATATTTTCTCCTTCTGCACAGCAAAGTGGGTTGAAGGCCATAAGTGAATGAAAATTAACACATTCACTTTTAAGGTAAATAAAATATCACATAAATACTTTTAGTAAAAGGTTAATACCAAAAAACATGATAGAAGCTTTTAAAGGTTTAAGTAAAAAAAAGTGAAAATTAAGCAGGGAGGACCAACTGGCGCTATCAACTAACCCAGAAATAAAGGGACTAGCAAGTAGCTTATTTCCTAGTTGAACCATGACCTCGGGCCCAAGGGCACATTATTGGATGATTATTATTTCCTAGTTGAACCATGACCTCAGGCCCAAGGGCACATTATTGGATGATTATTATTTCCTAGTTGAACCATGACCTCTGGCCCAAGGGCACATTATTGGATGATTATTATTTCCTAGTTGAACCATGACCTCTGGCCCAAGGGCACATTATTGGATGATTATTCTTTCTTAGTTGAACCATGACCTCAGGCCCAAGGGCACATTATTGGATGATTATTATTTCCTAGTTGAAAAAGTTGAGAATCTACTTTTGACAAATTAATTAACTAATTAAATAATGAATAATTATTAAGCCATCTATGGTCTAGTTTATTGCTCCAAACTCACAGATGCAAAAATAGTAAATATATTATTCTCATTCTCACTTCGTCATTGGCTTGTTTGTCAATGGTTACCTGCTAAACCTGTAATCGATTTCAGTAATCCAAAAAAGTTTTCGGAATTACCTTTATAGACCCAAAATACCCATTGCAAACAAAAATAACATTACCTGCTAACATTCTCATTTGTGAATAACAGCTATTATTTATTCTAAAATATAATTTCACATGGGCAACTTAAATCATTCTCAAAAAATATTTTACACATCTCAATTACAATATATAAATTATGATTTTTTCAAAATGTCTCCTTGTCAACAGATAAATAATAGCAACGACCAATGCAAAGCGATATAAGTTTCTGCTTTCTTTTAAATGCTCCGAGTATTTTTTTACCATGATCAAATTCTTGATCCATTGCATTGTCAGATTGATAAATAAGTCCTTTCACTGTAGTAAACATTAATATGATTATTATTTTCAATCTCGTCTTTTAGTTGATTACCAGAAAAAAGCCATCAACTTTTGCAAGCTGGACAATTTGATTTTTTGGAAGCTCTTCTCAGCTTCACAATTTCTTGGTCATCTGAAATAAATGGAATACGGTGTGTCAAAAAGAAATGACCCTAGTTTGGTCTAACCATATTTAAGTGTAAAATTACATCAGAATGCAATAGCTCAGTCTTACTCTGCATATAACTCTGGGAGTAGAACGCATAACAAAATATGTAACATACAATACAATGGAGGATGAGAAGATATATTAAAGAATGAGACATGTTTCAGAATTTGAACAAATTTTACGCCATTTTTTACAATTGAAATATACATTAAAAAACTATTAGTTTCAAAGATGTATATATTGGAGAATTAGTTGAGCAAGAAGTCTTAATAAACCTCCAACAGAAATGGGGTGTGGCTCGGCTGGTTCAAAATTTACAAATCAAATACCTTCCTTTTGGGCGGCTGCAGCTTTTGATGCCATGTAATCTGAAGCTATTTTGGTAAATATTTTTTCTTTAAAAAAAAGAAGAAGAGAAAACACACAGTTACTATTTATTTAGTCTGCATTAAAGTTGTGGTTAATGAAGTTTTGGTAATTTCAGACTATTGGTTGCCGTGACCCGCATGTTCACGGGTCGTGGCAACCAAGATGGAAGCCGTGGAAAAATAAAAAAACTCACGTTTGCTAAAATTAAGAATAAAAAGTTAAAAATTAATTTAAAAATGTCCTTAATGTATCCCTAAATCTAACCTGAACCCAAAATCTATCCCTAAACCTAACCTGAACCCTAAATTTATCCCTAACCAGGGTTTTGACCCTCTCACTTACCTGGGTTTTGACCCTCTCCCTAATCAGGGTTTTCACCTCTCCCTAACCAGGGTTTTGACCCTCTCCCTAACCTGGGTTTTGACCCTCTCCCTAACCTGGGTTTTAACACTGAAAACTAGGAAAAAAAATTAAAAAGCCAAGAAAAATGGCCAAAAATAATTATAATATAAAGAAATAATGAAAACCCAACTTACAGTTTCATGGAATACACTTTTACACATTTTATTTCAGGTTCAACCAAAAATAATATCCAGAAAATGAATGAAACACATACTAACACAATTTCAAAATTGGCTGAGCATATAAAAATATTTAAAATTGGCCAACCAATGAAATTTTAAAATTATATTTAATCAGCTAATAATAATTTAATTAAAAAACATGCCATCATAATTTAAGGAAAATGCAGCTCTAGTCACAACAATAAGGGGGGTGAGTCCAAAACACAAACTTGAGGCACCAATAGTATGAATTAGCCGAAGTTTCTTTATAAGTGACAATCAAAATAAGAAGACAAATGTATTGGCCTAATATGACATCTGAAATATTCACAAAGAATAAAGAAAAAAATGGTTATCTTACCAATGTCTCTGCCGGTTTTACTTGATGTCACATACACTTCTCCTCTAACATCTGAAATATAATTATGAAAAAAACAAAAATTTTAATAATTTCTCCTTTTAGCTGAACTGTTGATGAAAATGTTTCTTCTTGCAAATCCATTTTACCAGTCACACATAATGGCTTTGTACTGGATGTCACTGATACAATGTGTAGTTGTGTACTGGATGTCACTGGTACAATATGTGTGGTTGTGTACTTGATGTCACTGGTACAATATGTGTGATAGTGTACTGGATGTCACTGTTACAATATGTGTGGTTGTGTAAATAGCCTAAGGACTGTCTAACACTTTCTCTGGTCCAAGCAACAACATGCATAAAAAAATGGCAAAGCTCAAATCCACCAATTCTTTTTCTGATCTAAATGCAGAAAAAAGCAGATATGCCGCAATCTCTGTTCCATGTTTATACTTACTTTTTTGTTCTAAATTAAAACACTATTCATCAAACATGCAACTGAATAATTATTATTATTATTACAGTGGTCTTGTATACCAAGACTATGAAAATAAAGTTTCATTTGACATATGATAAGTATTATTATTCGTCCTTTGCGAGTTGACCAAAGCAATATTCGACTAGTAGCAGCCTTGATTTGAGCCGTTTTTTGTTAAAAGTGAGGGAGAGTTGCTCAATTCCTCAGCCTCATTCTCTCATCCTTGTCTATTTGATCCGATGGCAATACTAAGCCACGGAGACACTTAGATAATAAATAACGATAAGAACTTTTCTATGCCCTACATATTTACATATATATATAATATCTATATCTAGTATAACTCACCTAATGCAAGAGCTTTTGCCTCTTTCTCATCAACAGTACGAAGTGCAGGATTTTCTTCGACAATATCATACTTAGTTCCACACAAATAAATTCTACAGCCCTAGAAGTTAATAACAACAATATATTGATTTTCAATATGTTAAAACTTTTAAAATAGGTGCCAAATTAAACAAAAACTAAAACCATAAGCACGTCTACCAATACTTTAGCATACCTACCAATACTTAAGCACGCCTACCAATACTTAAGCACGTCTACCAATACTTAAGCATGCCTACCTTATGCTAAAGGAATTTAATATAATACAATTCATTTTTGTATTATTTCAAGATTTTTATTTATATTTTGGACAGCTTTTACTGTATGTCAGATTAGCAAGATCTAGAAACACTTATGTCATATTGTTTTTAAATGTATTATAACATAGTCCTTTGATTCTCATTAAGTTGGTCATCATAAAAGTTATAAAATGAAAAAAAATACATTTTTCCATTTTCCTAACTTTTAAATAAACTGTGAGTCCTTTCAGTTTCAATATCAGCATTTTCCATTAGAACCCATATAAATATAAGTTAGCATTTTAAACAAATTATGTGAACTGTTTTTTATTTTAAAATTTCATACTTTTGCTACTTAAGCCATTGAACTATTTGATCATGTAATAACACAGTAAGACAAACCTCTTCATGTTTTTGTAGTTCACCAATCCAAAACCTGGCTCTGTCAAAGCTTGCCTTCTCTGTGAGATCATAACAAACCACAGCAGCCTTGGCCCCACGGTAGTAGATTTTGCTCATTGCTTCATACCTTTCGCTGCCTGCTGTGTCCTAGAACAAAAATAAACACATGCAGCACACTAGAATATGCGAAAACAAATCACTTATACATCTTTGAACTATGAATATTTCATATCACACAGGCAGCACACCAAAATTCTTAGAAAATAACAAAAAATATATATCTTTGAACTATCTCAAATAGTTCTTGGAAGTTTTATCCCAATAAGGTAATTTGAAATGTTTGTTCATTCATTGAAAGGGATCATGATTATTTCAATCATCGGATTGCTCCTGTCTGTGGGTGTGTAGATAGCTGATCAGACCAATTTGGGCCCATACATTTTAAATTTCTAATTATTTGTTGTTTCTTGTCCAGTCTTGTCTGCTTAAGAAGGCTTAAGCCAAAACATCCTTTTAATTGAAAAGTCTTTTTTTTTTACAAGCCTAAACATATCTTGTTCCACAATTCATTTACTGTGCAGCAGGTGCAAGGGATGGATAGGACATCTGCTGGTGCAAGGGATGGATGGGACATCTGCAGGTGTGAGGGATGGATGGGACATCTGCTGATGCAAGGGATGGATGGGACATCTGCAGGTGTGAGGGATGGATGGGACATCTGCTGATGCAAGGGATGGATGGGACATCTGCAGGTGTGAGGGATGGATGGGACATCTGCTGATGCAAGGGATGGATGGGACATCTGCTGATGCAAGGGGTGGATGGGACATCTGCAGGTGTGAGGGATGGATGGGACATCTGCTGATGCAAGTGATGGTTGGTACATCTGCAGGTGTGAGGGATGGATGGGACATCTGCAGGTGTGAGGGATGGATGGGACATCTGCTGATGCAAGGGATGGATGGGACATCTGCAGGTGTGAGGGATGGATGGGACATCTGCTGATGCAAGTGATGGTTGGGACATCTGCAGGTGCAAGGGATGGATGGGACATCTGCAGGTGAAAGGGTTGGATGGGACATCTGTATGTGCAAGGGATGGATGGGGCAGGTGCAGGTGATGGATGGGACATCTGCAGGTGCAAAGGATGGATGGGACATCTGCTGATGCAAGGGATGGATGGGACATCTGCAGGTGCAGGTCAGGGATGGGACATCTGCTAGTGCAAGTGATGGATGGGACATCTGCAGGTGATGGATGGGAAATCTGCAGGTGCAAGGGATGGATGGGACATCTGCAGGTGCAGATGATGGATGGGACATCTGCAGGTGCAAGGGATGGATGGGACATCTGCAGGTTCAGGTGATGGATGGGACATCTGCAGGTGCAAGGGATGGATGGGACATCTGCAGGTGCAGGTGATGGATGGGACATCTGCAGGTGCAAGTGATGGATGGGACATCTGCATGTGCAAGGGATGGATGGGACATCTGCAGGTGAAAGGGATGGATGGGACATCTGCAGGTGCAGGTGATGGATGGGACATCTGCAGGTGCAAGGGATGGATGGAACATCTGCAGGTGCAAGGGATGGATGGGACATCTGCAGGTGCAATGGATGGATGGGACATCTGCAGGTGCAAGGAATGGATGGGGCATCTGCAGGTGCAATGGATGGATGGGGCATCTGCAGGTGCAAGGGATGGATGGGACATCTGCAGGTGCAAGGGATGGATGTGACATCTGCAGGTGCAGGTGATGGATGGGACATCTGCAGGTGCAAGGGGTGGATGGGACATCTGCAGGTGTGAGGGATGGATGGGACATCTGCTGATGCAAGTGATGGTTGGTACATCTGCAGGTGTGAGGGATGGATGGGACATCTGCAGGTGTGAGGGATGGATGGGACATCTGCTGATGCAAGGGATGGATGGGACATCTGCAGGTGTGAGGGATGGATGGGACATCTGCTGATGCAAGTGATGGTTGGGACATCTGCAGGTGCAAGGGATGGATGGGACATCTGCAGGTGAAAGGGTTGGATGGGACATCTGTATGTGCAAGGGATGGATGGGGCAGGTGCAGGTGATGGATGGGACATCTGCAGGTGCAAAGGATGGATGGGACATCTGCTGATGCAAGGGATGGATGGGACATCTGCAGGTGCAGGTCAGGGATGGGACATCTGCTAGTGCAAGTGATGGATGGGACATCTGCAGGTGATGGATGGGAAATCTGCAGGTGCAAGGGATGGATGGGACATCTGCAGGTGCAGATGATGGATGGGACATCTGCAGGTGCAAGGGATGGATGGGACATCTGCAGGTTCAGGTGATGGATGGGACATCTGCAGGTGCAAGGGATGGATGGGACATCTGCAGGTGCAGGTGATGGATGGGACATCTGCAGGTGCAAGTGATGGATGGGACATCTGCATGTGCAAGGGATGGATGGGACATCTGCAGGTGAAAGGGATGGATGGGACATCTGCAGGTGCAGGTGATGGATGGGACATCTGCAGGTGCAAGGGATGGATGGAACATCTGCAGGTGCAAGGGATGGATGGGACATCTGCAGGTGCAATGGATGGATGGGACATCTGCAGGTGCAAGGAATGGATGGGGCATCTGCAGGTGCAATGGATGGATGGGGCATCTGCAGGTGCAAGGGATGGATGGGACATCTGCAGGTGCAAGGGATGGATGTGACATCTGCAGGTGCAGGTGATGGATGGGACATCTGCAGGTGCAAGGGGTGGATGGGGCATCTGCAGGTGCAAGGGATGGATGGGACATCTGCAGGTGCAGAGTTAACTCAGGCTTTTCTAGATTGTCCTTTGTGCTCTGCAGGAACCACTCTGTTTGATCTTATGCTGCATGGAGTCTTTGTGTAGTGGGGGGAGGGGCTTTGTGTAGGGAGGAGCCATTGTGTAGGGAGGAGCCTTTGTGTAGGGAGGAGCCTTTGCAGACTGTTCCCACGTGAATTAATTAAAAATATAACAATTTATGATGGAACACATTTATTGAGAAACTGAAATTTAAAAAAAAAAGATTTTTTTTTTAAAAATCAGGAGTTTATGCAAGACTAAATTGTTTAGCAGTCTAAAAATATATAAATTTATTTCTCTTTCTCCTTTATTTAATCTAAAAGAACAATTGTACAAGTTTAAACATGTTAGTCTTCTCATCCCCCGCACCCCCCCCCCCCCCCCCCATTCCACACCTCTTGAAACATCTCCCATTTGGACATTAGAATTTTATTTCTTAAATCTCACAAAGGACTTTCACACATAAAAATTCATCCATCCAAAAGTTTATTTTAGAATAATGCTTAAAAACTTAGGGCCTTCCCTACAATGAAAACTTAAATAGTTGAGGGAAAAGGTAAATTTAGTATAAGAGGAAGTATTGTATGGGGCTGAATAAAATTAAACAATGTCATGACCTTTCCAAAATGTACATACCCAAATTCCTATAATAACACTTTTATTGTTCACTGTAACTGTCTTGGCTCCAAAGGCTGCACCAATTGTCTGCATGAATAAATCAGAGATTTAAAATTGGCTCATTTTCCTTGATTTCTAGTGGAGCCAGCTACAGGTAAACAATCCTAAATTTAGCATCTTTAATTAATTTTTATTGACATATCTAATACTAATACCAGTATTTTAAAACCCTATAGTTTTATCCATTAATATTTTAAATTTTAATGAATACTCTTAAGCTAAAGTTAAGTTACTATCAGTGAAGTATTTTAATGAATACTCTTCAGTTAAGTTACTATCACTGAAGCAATGAAGCGTGTGTATTTACATTTTGGTACGGGACTGTTTCACCGAGAAATCTGTTGTGAATGTATCGCTCAACCAAGCTAGTTTTTCCTGCATAAGCTTTCCCCAAGAGGACTACCTTAATGTCCACCTTTCCTCCACTCATTTTACTAAAATAAATGAGAAATCATTTAAAGAAATAAAAGCAATATTAAATCAACACATTAACCATCATACCTGGCACATGAGGTGCATGTGTTGAAGGATGAGGAACGGGACTTCCTCCAAAAATTATTGGGTGAGAGGTGGATAATTTACTTATTGAGAAATTAACATCTTATTTTTTTTTCCATAGACTCTAGACCAGTACAGTTCTCATCCCTACGCCTGGGTACCATGAACAGGGAAATTCATTTCAGTGTACATTTTAATTGAGTGTGTAGTATACATTTGTACAAGATAAAAATTAATGAAGAGACCCACATAACTTTGGTGACAGAATCTAATGGAGCAATAATAATTTCATGGGTTGCCATCAAGTTATATTTAAATCAATCTGATTCAACCGGTCCAAAGTTTGACATCCCATAACTGAATTCTGGAACTGCACAAAGCTGCTATAGCTCTTTAAAAAATGATATATTATTTGGCTTAAATATGGTGCACATTATTGACTGCATGAAATTTCATACAATTGTATGGAATCGTTAAATATACTTTACCTATTTGTCAAATTGAAACTGATGAATTATTGGTGGCCTAAAAAAAGAAAGTGCAAAATAAATCATAATCAAATGGCTTCTCATGAAAAAGTAAAGATTTTAAGGCAAAAACATATTGTGCAAAAAATAAAATGTTGGTGACTTGTGAAATGGTGCTAGCAGTGGAACTTTAAGCTTTAAGGTCAGGTTAAGGAATAATTTGTTTAGGCTTAATAAACAACTCATATAATATGTGATAACTTGGCTTTATTGTCAGACGTATAAACGAGGTGCCAACGCTTACACAAATTCGTTCAGAAGCAGGGAGAGTCGTTTGGGGGTGGGGGGTGGTTATGGCAGATTGAACATGATTAGCGTAATAATTTTCATACAACAGTCAATGACAAAACTTTATAACAATTCAATTATATAACCCTTTGTTACAAGATGTTCTCACTTTTTGTGGGCCACCCTGTATATATATTTATGTATAAAACGTATCCAGTAAAACCTGTGAATAGCGAACCTTGTAATATTGCTATCTCTGGTAAATGCTTTAACGCACCACAGGCTCCCCCCTCCCTTCCGGCACAGATTGATTTCTTAAGGAAAACCCCTGGAAATACCACAAACCCAGTCTCAAAATGCTGTGTTTCTGTGCTTCAAATTTGTATCTTTCCCTGCACATTGTATAATGACCCATGTTCTTAACAATTTTAAAAAAGATAGACTGTGCTGGACAGGACACCTTGAGAGGATGATGGATTGTAGAGCAGCAAAAGTGATCTACAGACAGAAACCTAGTGGCAGACTACTCACCGGTCGATCAAGACTGAGATGGACTGGCCATGTAGAGAAGGACTTACACCAGCTGGGGGTTCGCGCATTGAGGCGGAAAGCCATGGATCGATTAGAATGGAAGGATATGGTGGAGCAGGCGAGGGCCCAGTGGCGTAGTGAGGGGGGACAAGCGGGGGCATCATGCCCCGGGCGCTACTCACAATGGGGCGCCATATGGTATATTTTACTATAATATTGTATGGTTTTCGAATAGGGGGGGGCGCTAAAAAGATATTGGGGGGCGCTAAAAAGGTATTGTGCCCCGGGCGCGAGTTAAGCTCGCTACGCCACTGCGAGGGCCCTACATGAATTGTAGCACCACTGATGATGATGATGATAATGCCTATAACTTTTACATCTAAATTAATTTATATTAATGACATATAGGCTATGATTATACTGACTGCACTGGTCAACATTGAAATCATTGCTGACTTAAACAGGCCCTAATCTGTAGTATCTCGGTGTGTTGAGCACGAATATAACAATTCAATTTTATTATTGGCCTTCGTTTTGAAGATATTTCATATAGTTCATTTTCTATGTCTGTGTAAATGTATCCAGTATGCTTGCAACAACATCCTAAATAAGCCTAGGATGATGTAATATTGCATCACATTGCATTATACTATCATGTACACATCATCCAGAGATAATTGTATCATTTTCTGATGTAATGCAATAGTACTGACAGGTGGCTGCTGAAGTAATGCAATAGTACTGCCAGGTGGCTGCTGAAGTAAGCTGGTGTCAGCAGTCTACTATATAAAGCCCATTTTGTCTGCACTCAGACCAGTTCCACATGGTGAGGGACTTCCTGTTCCAGAACCCATAGCAGAATATTCTCTTGATTCATCTGATGTGCACAAGGGTGAGCCGACCTGTTTTTCTCCTTATCCATCAGCATGCAGCGATCCAGATTTTCAGTGTTGTGCATCAGCAGCCCCACACAGTCTAACACAGCAGTACATCATCAACCCACAGTCTAACACAACAGTACATCATCAACCCCACACAGTCTAACATAGCAGTACATCATCAACCCCACACAGTCTAACACAGCAGTACATCATCAACCCCACACAGTCTAACACAGCAGTACATCATCAACCCACAGTCTAACACAACAGTACATCATCAACCCCACACAGTCTAACACAGCAGTACATCATCAACCCACAGTCTAACACAACAGTACATCATCAACCCAGTCTAACACAACAGTACATCATCAACCCACAGTCTAACACAACAGTACATCATCAACCCCACACAGTCTAACACAGCAGTACATCATCAACCCCACACACTCTAACACAGCAGTACATCATCAACCCCACACAGTCTAACACAACAGTACATCATCAACCCACAGTCTAACACAGCAGTACATCATCAACCCACAGTCTAACACAGCAGTACATCATCAACCCCACACAGTCTAACACAACAGTACATCATCAACCCCACACAGTCTAACACAACAGTACATCATCAACCCACACTCTAACACAGCAGTACATCATCAACCCACAGTCTAACACAGCAGTACATCATCAACCCCACACAGTCTAACACAACAGTACATCATCAACCCCACACAGTCTAACACAACAGTACATCATCAACCCACAGTCTAACACAGCAGTACATCATCAACCCACAGTCTAACACAGCAGTACATCATCAACCCCACACAGTCTAACACAACAGTACATCATCAACCCACAGTCTAACACAGCAGTACATCATCAACCCACAGTCTAACACAGCAGTACATCATCAACCCACAGTCTAACACAGCAGTACATCATCAACCCACAGTCTAATGCAGCAGTACATCATCAACCCACAGTCTAACACAACAGTACATCATCAACCCACAGTCTAACACAACAGTACATCATCAACACACGGTCTAACACAACAGTACATCATCAACCCCACACAGTCTAACACAGCAGTACATCATCAACCCCACACAGTCTAACACAACAGTACATCAACACACAGTCTAACACAACAGTACATCATCAACCCACAGTCTAACACAACAGTACATCATCAACACACAGTCTAACACAGCAGTACATCATCAACCAACAGTCTAACACAGCAGTACATCATCAACCAACAGTCTAACACAGCAGTACATCATCAACACACAGTCTAACACAACAGTACATCATCAACCCCACACAGTCTAACACAGCAGTACATCATCAACCAACAGTCTAACACAACAGTACATCATCAACACACAGTCTAACACAGCAGTACATCATCAACCCACAGTCTAATGCAGCAGTACATCATCAACCAACAGTCTAACACAACAGTACATCATCAACCCACAGTCTAACACAACAGTACATCATCAACCCCACACAGTCTAACACAGCAGTACATCATCAACCCCACACACTCTAACACAGCAGTACATCATCAAAATATATTTCAATTAAAAGCAGATTTACTTAAGAGGAAATCAACAAAAAAAGTGCTAACTCAAATATTAGGTCTTTTTCTTGTTATCTCAGTTACAATTCCAAAATGAAGAGAGAAAAAATGAATATGTTATTTAAATTTTCAATTGCAGGTGTCACAACTATATGGGGTTGTTTTACTTTTCTGGTGAAATCTCAATTTTCTGAGGATAGACATGATTCGGGCAAAACACCCTCTCCCCCATTCACTATTTATGGCTCCCTTGCCTCTGTTACCTCTTGAATCTGGCTTGCAGCTACAACATTTTTCCCACCCCTGTTTTAAATGTAGAATACTTTTAATCAATATTTAACATGTTAGTATTTCAATGGGAAGTATGGGCCTGCTTTTGTAATATGGGGAGGATTGAGTCCAGGTTGAAGTATTTTTGCTACATAGATGATAATATAAGGTATGCCCAATGTCTGATTCTGCATTTAATTAGTCACTGCTACATGGGTACCTCTGCGGGGTCCAGGCAGGCCAAGCTAATATTAAGGACCCTTGGTGGGTCAGATCTGGCCCACTGTCTGTTGTTTGAGGACCCCAGGTCTTTAGCTTGTAGGCATTGCCTAATAATACTATTAATATATATTATATGGCATGGCAATAACAATATCCCTATTATTTATATATAATTTGTAATATTTGGCATGGCTATATTTATACTATATTTGAATTATATGAAGAATAACTAATAACTGGGCATATGCCCTATATATTAAATTACTGAATTTAAATTTAGGCCATTTTTTTAAAGTAAGCCTACCTAGTGATAAACTAGCATAATTAAACGAGTGCCTCCCACAAAGAACAAAAACTCAACCTTGTTACTGGAGTTGGAGTTCAGGTGTCAGAGCAAGCTTGTTGAAGTTGTTGCGTGACAGCTTTGTTTTTACTCAATGCTAATGATATTAAACATGTGAAGTAAAGGGTTGGGGGCGGTTGTGCAAAAGAAGCAGGAAGAACCAGAAGCAAAATATAAGAATATTATATTTTTTCTAACAATTTTTTTTTCTAACCAGTAAAATGAGTATAACTATACTATATTATTAATAACTACAACAATACTGTCAATACAAGTTCGTGAGCAAAGGACAACTCAGTAGCAGTTGTGTAAATAAATATAGGGGCCAAAATTGATTCAGAATTGGAGATACTAATACTAATAAGCCTAATTTAAATCTAAATTAAATGTAAAAAATGAACAATAAAAAAAAAATATGCACAGAGTTGTGTATAGAATTAATTAGAGATATGAGAAAAAGGAGTTATTACCAACACTACACATAAAACATCACATAGATCTATGCCAGGAAAAATTCAAATTTGCATTGATATGAATATGATCACGATTACTCATGTTTTACTCTCATGGTGATGATTGTAATAATTGTTAATAAAATTATATTTTTAAAAAAAAAGGTTATTTCAGCATGAGATGTATTAGATTGACGAAGAACTAAATATTAAAAAATTTCCTCGAATATATAATTTTTTAGTGCTGTAACATTTATAATAAATAGATTTTAAAAATTATTATTATTTTATATTTTGTAAATTCACTAACAGTGCCATTTGGCACTAAAAACACATTTTCATTCTCCTTTCGGTTTAAAATATCGATATTTTTGCCTTTTAGTTTAAAACCTTACCGAAATATAATCACACAGAAGTAATAAATTTAAAAATATTCTAATTATTTTAATTATACGAAAAGATAATTCAAAACTATTTTCACTAATAATACATTTATTCACATTTATGTATTTTAACATTATCATAACTAATAAATATATTTTTTTTTACAAAATTGATTCCTAAATTTATATAAACTTCATAAAAGATGTAAAGATAACTTAAACAAATGAACTTCAACATGTATGTATGACAACAGCAACTAAAGATAGTTAGACGGTAAATAACCTTTACTTTGTCCTCTTTATTGAATCTAAATAATAACTGAACTGTTATAGTCATAGTTTAGAGCTGCTTATTTTTTTATTGAAAGAAATTCGGATAGATCTAACTTAAGGCCGAACTTTGAGAACTCGTATCAGTATGATTATCAGTGAATGAGTGATCAGCGTACTAAGTCCTAACTCTAAAGTTAAAGTAAAGTGACAAGTCTAACTCTAACTCTCATGTCTAACTCTAAGGACTAAGTCTAAGTAGACTAGTAGTCTAAGGCGTACTTCTAACATAAAATAACTGTTTAACTTCTTCTTGTCTTACTCTTAGTCTTAGCCTTGGCCAAGGTACTTTGGCTCAGGCTTTGGCATAAAATAAATCTTAAGTTCAAATTTTAAAAAATGAAACCAAAATTCAAAATCAACTTTCTATCTTTAAAAAATTCTAATAGTTTCTGATGAGTAGGTACTTCGGCTAATTAAGATAGATCGTACCTCATTTCATTAGGTTTGGTTTAGGGATAGATTTAGGGCTCAGGTTAGGTTTAGGGATAGAGGTAAATTCAAATAGATCGTACCGCGTTTTTTTACCATTGCCGCCAACTTGATTGCTGTGACCCGTAAAATTAAGAATAAAACTTTGGAAAAAAATGAATGAATTTCCTAAATGTATCCCTAAACCTAACCTGAACCCTAAATCTTGACCTACATTCCAACGTGCTGTTTTGCAATGTTTAGTTTTAGAAATTGATAGGTGTATAAGCATATAAGGCATCTTTCCGTCAATTTTTTTAATGAAATTCAAAGAAAAGGTCTTTCATATTAAATCG